>JAZEWT010000030.1:5129952-5146780 GCA_036362905.1 Mordacia mordax | reverse complement strand
ATCCCGCTCACGGCCAACACCAGCGACGATTTTCTGAACCGGTCCTGGGCTTCCCCTAGGTCAACCCAGCCTCAAATGAGTACCTAGTGCATTGTGTAAACATTTCGACTAGGGAAACAAAGGCGGCCGAGCGTGGTGCTGGTCACCCACCCCCTGGTGTGCCGTGTCGACCTTCATAGGTGCTTGCTAATGGCACTTGACCCTACAGTCTGTTAAGGCTATATGGGGGATCTTTGGTTGTACATGTAGAGGCTTTCATTGAAACCACTGCTGGAATAGAGCCTCCCCCCACATTCACCGTGCGGATCGTTGGGGCTATTTCAACATACCGCTGCATCACGATCGCCATGCATTGTGAGATGATTAGGTGGGGCAGTAGCAACATCTGCACCTCACCGAAAGTCCTGCCCAAAACGGTTCAATTCTTGCCTAGGGCAACTAGCTTCGTGGAGTTTGTGTGGTTTTCCCCTGTTTGCATGGGTTTCCCCTTTTACTGTGGGTTCTCCAGTTTGCTGCCACGACTAAAAAACACTCAGTAATTGATTGGCCGATAACATAATATACTGGGTGCAGTATCTGAATGATTTCTCATCCGCTGACTCCGTGACTGTCTCCCCCACACCTGCATCTCTTTGCCTGCAGTGCAATGAGGCCAATGAACTTAAGCACTGTCTCGATATCCATATTCTCAGGCCAGCAGCAGCTGCATGCTTCCCCTATTCGGTACATCAATGCTGATAATGCATCATGGGTTACGGAGATCAATTATGTTCATTCATTGCTAATGTTATACCGCGCTCTTATTCAAAATAAGCGGCACTGTGGCACGATGAGTAGCTCAGCTGTCTCGCAGCAAGAAGCCCCTGGGTCGGTTCCCGGCTCGGGTGCCTTTCTCTGTGGCGTTTGCGTTCTCTCCTTGATTTTCGTTGGCTACTCCGTTCCCCCCCCCCTCCCCACCATCCAAAGACACGCTGCTGCCTAGGTTAATTGTCCTGCGGAATAAATTGGCACAAAGTGCCCTGCGATCTACTAGCGTCACATCATGGGTATAGCCCCTCCTTGCGCCCTGTGTCTGCTTGCATATGCTCTGGCCCTCCATGATCCTGTACAAGATTAAGCCGATACTTATACTGAACTGAACATGTTGAAAGTAGTTTTCATTCAAGACCATACTTTGCGTCAAGCATATCTTTATCCAGGATGCCTTTCTGCTGTTGTGTGATGCAGCCTTGTAAAATTCGTCCAGAGTGGAAATTTTGTATAGGTTGTGAGCAAGACCTGAAATTGTGTTTGTTGTCCTGAATTTTCCCACACTGCTGATGGGTTGTAGATTATTGCTCTTTTTGACCTCAGCATTCATCATGACATTCATTGAGACTCATGCTGGAGAAGTTAAATATGGAGAGCGATTAAATGTAGAGCTTACAAGCTCACTGGGTATTTTCTGATGTAATAATATATATTTCATACTTTTAAGGTCAGTAGTTGCTATTATTATAATTTATCAAGACTGTCTGTTTGCAATAAGTGGCTGCGGCAATTCCAGAAGCCAATACCATGATTCACCAGTTGGGTTATAAGTTAGCAGGGGTGGCCATATGGCTTAAGTATGTGGGTTTTTTCAGAGTAATTAATTGTTTTTCCTGTTATTGAAATGACATGCAAAAAAAATTGACCAAACATCCCAAGTCGAGCTGTCCTACAAATAGACACGTGGATGCTTCCTAAATGAACCATTCAAAGTTCCTCTGTACATACCAAACTTGGGGTAGTGCTAATTTCTATTGGCAGTTTTTCATGAAATGTCACATAGCTATAGTGTTTACCAGAATCTTTATAGCATGACTATTGTTTGCATCCTGCAATATTATAATATTATTGTTATTCTACAGCTGGATTATGGGTTGATGTTACGTCAAACGATGTGTTGGAGCTCTGAACCATCTGATTGTGAATGGCATAGTCTCACCACACCGCCGCCAGTCAGATCAAACGTTGTCATAATTATATATATGAACGGAGTGTAAAGGCACAACTTTGCTTTGGTTTATTGCCACATGCCGATTGATGGTTTCTGTGCTCTCTTCCCTACCCACCCCAAGCAGGAGATTAAAGAGCCAGACCTAAAGGGGATCCCCATTAATCACCTGTGGGCTCATCCCAATGGGCGCAGGCTGCTCATACATGCTCGAGACAGCGCCCTGCGCCTCATCGACGTCCGAGTGTGAGCGAACGTGACCCTAATTATTCTGAAGCGTGATAACAACGTCGCCTCCACGGTCCTTCAGAATATTTTGCATGCGCTGAAATATCAGACCGCCGCTCGATTACCTGCACGTGCAAGTGCTCCAAATCTCACACGTGTACATGTATATCAGTAGCATACTCTTGATGCTGCCAGTAGCTTCAACATTGCCCCCGCTCGTGATCTATTTATAATGTGGCAGTTGGGGTGTCATTCCACATTGTTTGAGCTTTCCCTTGCCTGGCCGTGTCACGTGACAACTCTGCGAAAGATCTCACCAATCAGGTTTAGGTTTGGTTTTTTTTTCAGCTCGGAACTGATAGCAACGCCATCTAGTGGGGATTGTGAGAAATAAACCCGTCCTAAAAGGACGAAAGCCTGACATTAATGGGCAATCATCTAAAATGCACAATCTTTTCTCGACCCACTACCCAACCTCCCATGTCGCTGGATCGCAGCCGTGATCCACCAGGCAACCGTGCTAACACCCAGGCCCGGCACAGCTTTCGACGACAATGTGTGACTCGTGCCACCGGCGGCGTCTGTGCAGGCAGGTGACCAAGAAGTTCACGGGGGCCTCAAATCTGCGCGAGCGTGTGCACAGCTGCGCCAGCCCCTGCGGAACTTTCCTGCTGTCGGGCAGCGAGGACGGCGTGGCGTACGTCTGGAACGTCGACACGGGTAGGGTGACTGGCCTTGGGTCTCGCGTGCACCGCTGTCCTATATGCGCAGGCTCAAGGGAGGCACGTGTGTGTGTGTGGCCAGCGGCCATGTGAACCTTGCTTGTGACGATGACGTCTAATCTGTGATCGTAATGCGCTGGTTGTAACAGCGACATTGTGGTACTCATTTGAAATTACGTTTACAACCTTGACCATGAAACTAAGTGTGAAAATGACGTGTGCTTCACTAACACGCCGACTAAATATCCATTGCATAACGTTCCTCGTGTCAAGCTTTTAATGCTGTGCCAGACATGGTGTTTAACAAAATATAATAATAATAATGGCGAAATAGCTGTTATCTTATAGATACACACCTACACTCTGTATCCTGAGATTCCGAGATGAGCTTCAGGCTTTGTTAATTGGAAAGAGAGACTTGAACAGAGGCTTTTTGGAGTGCCTGTAACATCCACTGGGGTTACAATAATATTATTAAAGCAGTACTGATAAGTAATTAAACATATATATTTTGTCATTAACACAAGCCTTAGGTGTGCATTTGTGAAAATAAGAGATATTTGTTTTGTAGGTTGTATACAGAGGGTGGCACGGTGGCCCAGAGGGTAGTGCTGTCGCCTCACAGCAAGAAGGCCCGGGTTCGAATCTCGGCTCGGGTGTCTTTCTGTGTGGAGTTTGCATGTTCTCCCCGTGTCCGTGTGGGTTTTCGCCGGGCACTCCAGTTTCCTCTCACGGTCCAAAAAACATGCTGCTGCATACGTTAGTTGGCTTGCAGACTGAATTGCTCTCAGTGCCCGGTGATGGACTGGCGTGCCATCGTGGGTATATCCCTGCCTTGCATCCTGTGTCTGCCGGCATAGGCTCCGGCTCACCACGACCCTGTACAGGACTAAGCGGTTATGACAATGAGATGAGATGAGAGGTTGTATACAGTTTTCACTCCTGTTGGATATTGCGAGCGCAAACGATACCTTGACACGAGGATGGTGTAAAGGCCGTGCCGGTTGGTATTGATGCTAGCGCCGCGGTCAACTGCGGTTAACTTCCTGCGGCAAATCCCATTCATAGTCATAGCACACGGGAGGACTCAACGACGGTTTATCTTTCAGGCAAGTGCGTGCGACGGTCGTTTACATCTCTCATTGCCGACCTCCTCGAGAGGCAGTTGATCAGCTGACCGGCCATCAATAGTCAGCTGACACTCGGCCCGCATTCCTGTCACTCCTCAAAGTCCGCACCGAGCGAGGCCGCTCGAGCACTCTATCAAAGCGCACCTGCTCTCGGCCCGCCTCCTTGCAGGTGCCCCCTCACATCTGGCGGCGCGCCGCCCTCTTCCTGCCTCCCCCCCCGCCGTGCCGGCGATCTGTGAGCGTAACGCGTGCTTGAGTTCGCCGGCCGCCGCTTGATGTGTGGGCCTTCAAAGCGGGGGGGTCCCTCCTCTGCCCTCTCGTCTTTTGAAAGTCACCTGCAAGGTGTTATGGCTGAGCCCGCAGGGAGCACTGTTCTTAGCAGTTAGCGCTGTTAAGCGTTGCCCTATTGTGCAGTTGTGAGTGCTGTTCACACCTCGCTGCTGTGAAACCTCATGGCTGCTAGTGCCATTGAACGGGGTTAAATGCCATGTGCATGCACGAGTGTGTGTCAAGAGGCTTGATGAATATCTGAACCGGTCCTCAGCTTCCCCAACTTCGGCTCAGTCATAAATGAGTGCCTGGTGTGGTGTGTAAACAAATATCACGACTGGAGAGACAAAGGTGGCTGGGCATGCTGCCGTGGCCTCCTTCATAGTTGATCGTTAACAGCACTTGCCCAAAAGTACCTTAAAGCTATATCGAGGATCTTCATCCTTTGCGTGTGTGAGTATATGTACATGTGTGCGCGAGTGGTGATGCAGTAGACACTCAACCATACAGTAATCTTGGAATTAATTCCTAGCGTTGCTCAAAAAGAGCGGAAAATGATATCGGAGCGTTATCTGGACTTTCTGTGTGTTAATTTGGCCTTAATTGAGTGCTCAGTCCAGTGTGCATGGTGGTGAAGCAAGTAGCCCTGCAGCCTCACAGAGTAGGTATTCTCTGGGTACTTATGTTTCTTCCCACAGTCCAAAGACATGCTGCCTATGTTGATCGACCTGAGCAAATTGTGATGGACTGGCATGCGATGCTGAGTATAGGCCTGCCTTGTGATCCTGTGTGTGCTGGGATAGGCTCCAACTGGCTGTGAACCTTTACAGGAGTAAGTGGGTACGCATAATAATTTAATGAATTATAATGCCATCCACTCGTGCACTATGCCAGTCTGAGTAGGTGGTTGCTAGCTGCATTTTCCTCCATTGTCTATGGAGCGAAATGTGTATTTGTGCTGATCTACCCAATCGTGCTTTGGAAACTGCACTAAAACCTTAGTAGTCAAGTCAGTTTGTATTTAAAATGGAAGGAACCGTTGAGCTATGTAGGTCATTTTAACAGTCGTCCAGCAGGAAGGCGTTCGTAAATTACATTTGAGGGCACCGGGGGCCATTTAATCAAAACAATGAACCTCGGCAAGCATTTCTTTGGACATTTAACCTTGTTAAATACCTGGTTATGATGCAACATCGTCTTTTCTCTTATTCCTGGGCAGCTGTATTTTCACTGCCAAGGGATTCCACTGCAGCATAGTTGAGAATAATAATAAAAAAATGATTCAGTTTCGTGAAGCGGCAGAAATTCTCACATCCACTGGCGCACGCGCTGTTTGGCCAGCGCGCTCGGACACATAAATCTCAGGCGCGTTGAGCTCATCATCCACCACTCAGGTGTGTTTGCGTGGACCAGCCGGGGCAAACACCGTTCATCTCCATACCTGGACAGCCCTTTGGTGTGAGTGGCTGCTGTGAGGATTGCCACTCTATACCCACTAAGCTCTCAACTTAGCGCTCACCGTTAGCAAAGGTACGTTAGCACGCGGCTGGCTCTCCCCCCCCCCTAGGGTTAACGTTGCCAGTGGGGGGAGGATTCGAAACAAGCGGCGCAGTCAATCACCTGAGCTTGTCCCCACGCCTCGGTACCGTGCAGTGCAAGTGTGTGAACTTGAGCTTGCGATGTCTCGCCCTTGATGTTCAAGTGACTTCACTCGCTTCGCCAGAGTTCTTGTTGCCGGTTTGAACGGCCGCTATCTGGGTTAAACTGGGTTGGCTTGTTGCCACCCCCCCCTATCATTGGAGCAGAATTTTACGGCCAGATGCCCCTTCCTAATGCCAACCTCCTTGAATCGGAAGGTCTTGTGACTTCATTGGAACCGATTCTCAGATCTGCTGTCCAAGCAGGAGCACTGGCCCCCAGGTGACATAGTTCTGGGGTACATTGAAATACGCAACCCCTCCTACACAATAAGGTCCTTTGAGGCCCATGTAGATTTCAAGCATCCATTCGGAACCAGTGGTGTTTGATGCCGATGTTAGGAATAATTGTGTTTTGCACGACGTTTGCTTTGGGTGCACCATCCAGACCTCCCCAGAAACCCTGGCTGATGGAGGAAGTGCTCGAGTTAGCCGAGAGAAAATTACAGGCCCGCTCTCACCGTTTGCCACATCTCATGGCCGAGAATGAAGAGGCTGACAGGAGCTCACGCTTAGAGGTTCCGAGAGCTGTGCGGCATTGCCGGGATGAGTGGTGATCGCAGGCTGGTAGCCCATGATCACAAATCACTTTTTAAAACCATGAAAAGACTGACTTGCAACGCCGCACCGATTCCCTTCCTTGAAGGGGAATATGGTGATCCGATCTCCGACCCTCAGAAACAAGTTCGCAGGTTTGCAGAGCATTTCTTTGAGGTCTTGGGGGGAGGGCAACCCCCTCAGCTCAGATAACATCATGGGACAACATGGGGGTGACCTTGCTGGGTCTGCGGTGCCTCAGGCAATGGAGGAAGTAGCTACCCCTTGTGAGTGGCTGACAGAGGTGTCCTCTGTACGTAAGACAATCCAGAGCCTGAGACCAGGAAAAGCACCGGGCAGAGATGATCTGCCAAGCGATATGCTAAAAGAAGGTTGTGTATGTGTGCAGATTGCCCTATATGACATCATGAAAACCATCTGGAGCACTAGATGGGTTCTGCAGGGATAGCTCTCTATTGGCCAAACATTTTATTTATACCGATTTGGTAATTGTCACTCACTCTGAGCAGGAGTTTGGGGCTCTGCTGTTGAACCTGGAGCATGCCACAAAGAGCTGGGGTCTCACCATCAGCCCCACCAAAACCAAGCCACCTGCCTGAGTTTTTTGTGCTATCAGGTACTTCACCTCCTCGGCTTTCCATGAATGCTGGAGCAGTTGTAGAGTAGAGACGTTTCTATACTTAAGCAGTATGCTTATGGCCGGTTCCGGTTTAGTAGCGGAGGTCTCACTCCAAATCAGTCGGGTGGCATTATCTATTCATCGGCCATGTAACGCTTTTTGGAAGCTGCCTGGCCTGTTACTCCATATGAAGCTTCGGGTCTTTTCAACTGCATTCATGCTTGTGAGATGTGGACCCTCGTGTTTGAACATCTGCACCGTTTCAAAACTTTCCAGCTGGTTTGCCTACAATCCATCCTAGGCTTTACCAGGTTGGATTGTATGAGGAGCTCTCAAATGCTCGAAAGGTTGTGTGAACTCTTCCAGCAGGTGAGACTGCGGTGGCAGGGTCATGTAGCTCACATTCTAAGCCACCGCATGCCCAAGCTGCTTGAATAGAGAGGGCTAAACGGGCACGGAATGGGATAGAGAAGAGATGGACTGATGTAGTACAGGAGGACCTGCAGCGTAGATTTACTAAAGACTGATACCAGCAGTGTTAAGTCTATCCTCTATGGAGTAGGATCATGAAGGATGCTACAGAACAGTTGGAGGCAATCGCCCTCCAATATCAAAGCAGGACAGAGCAGCAACGCTCCAACAGCGAGCGGCACACTAGGCCTACTAACACACGGCAAGTTGGCAGAGTAGGGAGCACAGGTGGTGCAATTGTTAGCCATCTCGGACAGCTTCTAACACCTGGGTCTGTCCTATTACCTCCTGTCGGTGAGCCTTTAACACTTCATATGGCCTCAAAGTGCATATGGCCTTGCACAGCCGCCGTGGTGACGTCACCGCCACTTAGCGGTGAATGGCGGTCGCTGTTGTTGGTATGGAGAATGGCACAGTTTGAATACTCCTTTGGAGGCATTTCAATAAAGGCCCCGAATTTTAGGTAACATGGGTGAAGCGTGGCAAGACATGCATTGTTTGCTTATTGATTTCATTGTTATCCCCAGTAAATGCAGTGGACCTTGAATTTAGCATTACATTGCCTTGCCTACAGATTACATATTTTAAATGGGGTTTTAATGGCCTTGACCCGTGACTTTAGTTTATTTTTCAGTGGAAGAAAGTTCCTCTCCACAGTTTGTGTATGTTTCATGTTGTATTTCAATGCATGGCTCCCAGTTTTGCTACATTTTTTTGTAAGTCTGCATAGACCACACGGTTCAAAGACAATATGCCTTTCGTGGTGATAGTACACACACACAGCACCGCTTATTTCAGCTGAGAACAACTCAAAACAAGCACATTTGGTCTCTGATTTTCTGCCCATCTTTTATTTTAATTAAATTGACAAAACGACACACGTTACACCTAAATTAATGCTTTGTATCAAAATATGGTGGTCCTCATATGTTGTAGTGGTGCCAAGCAAGCAGTGGAAATTACACATTCCTCTGACAAGGAACATTCACACCATAGTACAGTCATTGTAAATGGCCTTGGGCATTTTTTGTGTGTTAGTTTTATATGTGCCCTCCCCCCCGTTTGGTGTGGGTTTCCTCTGGGTTCCCCGGTTACCTCCCGGACTGAAAAACATTAATTAGCAAACATACCATCACAACATATAGGGCACGTTGTCTGAATGTGTGGCTGCCTCCTCCCCACCTCCCTGTGGTTTCCTGCAGCTCCTTGGGACCTCTGGGTGAGAAGCGCTACGATTTAAATTCATTCATTCATTATAAGTAAACCACCTAATCCTGTACAGGTTTGCGGGGAGGCCGGAGTCTGTTACATTATTGAGAATTCCCCTCCATATCTTTTATTTAGGGAAATACACATCCCGAAAGAGCAGCTCTGGAGAGCACTGCTCATACATTGAGCCATGAAAACCTTCACACATTATTGTTATGCTGGTTACAACCTCGATGAGTCATATTTATTTGACCTGGATAACTCTCTGTTTTTCGGGCAGCAGTGGAGCTATAGTGACACGTGGCATGGTTACATTTACTTATGCTTCATCACTGCACGTTCGAGGGTAATGTGCTGTGAGAACAGTACTTCTAAGTGTGCTGGCATTGGATAATCTTTAACGACTAATCCGCCGCATTTAAAAATAAAGGCTGGGAGATATTTCTACTTTAAAGGGAGATATGCTTCTGTACGTTTGAGAAATACTTAGTGTTTAAGGAAATTCCGTTGACACTTAAACGTTGCGGTGTAATGATGATTATAATGGCTAGGCATGCAGCGATGTGTTCATTCATCAGTTCATATTCTTAAGGCGCTATAGAAATGCAAATATTATTATGCTCACGATGCATGCGCCAAATGCCTTGCACTGTCATCTATTATTTTACAATTCGTGATAATTGTAAATCATTCATAAACGTTGCATATTTAGGCTCGTTGAGCGAACAAAACTGTACAAGGTGGAATTAACGAGATGGTAAGAAGTACACAAAAGAAACAATTAATCATAACCTGGAATTGTGACAATCTAATACCTGCGGGTGAGAGGGGTTGAATCATGCCTTCCTAACAATGACTCATTATCAGTATTTTCCATCTCACAAACATATGAAGTCCCGGACACATCTGCATAGCGACCTGCACGAGCTCGATAACAACATTCAAACAGAGAATTGCTCTTAAAAGCAGCCCTTCTTTCGGCATGGTCGTGGCGAGCGTTCCTCCGTTCCCCTTCGCGACAATTCCGCCTCCCGCGTTGGGGGGCATCTTCAGGCCGCGTGCGGCGGAGCGTCGCGCGACGGATTGAGGAGGAGCGACGCTCATCGGCGCTGTCTCAAAACAATAGCCCTCCTCCTTGGGGCCAGTTATCGCGCATCGAGCAACGAAAACCTGCACGGATACGACCTTGAAACCGTCGGGTTTGTTTGTCTGGAGCCTCCGTTAAACGCTGCTCACCCCGCGGCGGTGGCGGAGCGAACCGCGATCTCGCGTAACCCACTCGTGCGCGCGCGCGCGCGCGCGCGCGCGTTTACTGCATCGCTTGCAGGGGATCAGGTGGCAATGTACTCGGAGCTGGGATACCAAGCTCCAGTCAGGGACGTGCACTTCCACCCGCACGAGCACATGGTGGCGTTCTGCTGCCACGGGGACAGGCAGCCCGTTCTTGTCTTCACTTATGACCACAAAGGTGGGCTGCCACGTTGACACTGACATTCATCAGAACACTGATAATGTGCCAGTTACCCTCTAGCTATCGGTGAGCCAGACGGGGGTGTGGTGGCATATACACCTGTGGTCCAGAGCTTTGTTGGCCAGGACTAACAGATCGATTTTGCAGATTTTGAAAAACTCTGAGACCTGCCCCCCCCCCATGGACTGTATGAGGCAGCCAGAATATGGTGTGGCAAATGGGTTGCGAATGCATCTGTGTAGACTGTTAAGCACTTTTCCATGCTTTGCATGGGAATAATCCAGCTATTCTGGTTCCCTTCCATATATCCAAATGAAGCGTTTCTGGAAAAGAGTTTTGAGACTTAATGAGGCTTTTTTTTGCACGAAATATAATTTCACACCTTGGTCAGTCCACTGCTTGCTCAATACCTCTCTGTTCAATGCTGCTCATGAGGTTAATTTGATCAGAGTTGTTTTACCGTAGTTTGCCACACTGGTGTGGTGAAATAGGGTGAGATGTTGTCTGTACTGCGACAGCCCCACTCAATTGCTGGCAATGTTGTGTGCAGACGTATGGGAGTGACGGATGTGCCTACTCTCCGAATACGCAGTGTTTCATTCTTCTGCACTGTTTCCAGCACCTGGAAATAGTCTCCATGTAAATATACGTCACTGAGAAATAATGGTCGGGAAAATTCCAGAGTGCAATGGTAATTTCGGCAGTAAACAAACCTCTTTACCATGAGACATGATCGAGCTAGTGCTGCTCGATCAAGGCTTCTCAATACCATGCTTATTTTTTTTTAATTCTGAAATGAGCATGGGTAGCCATCGTCTTAATCTCAGGCCTTGAACCCAGTTTTGAAATTCCACATTCCTATGGCAGAGACCAGTTTGTCCCTAGCAAAACCACCGTTCACTTATCACGAAGTGGTTTTCACACCGGGAGTGACGATGGCTGGCGACACACTGGGGGACTACTTGGCTGTATTCACTTATTCTTAAATTAAGCGAGTTGACTGTAATAATAATTGCATTGATAGAGCACTTTTCACCCGAGGGTCACAAAGCGCCGCACTCGAGCTGCAGAGAGAACGGCATGTTAACAACAATGACATAAGAGCAGAAAATTAGCAACAATGTCGTGTTTTGGGCTTTTTTTTTTTACAAATCCAGGCTCTGGAGAGAACAGCATGTCAACAACAGCATCAGGAGAGTTCAACTGAAAATCAAAGAGTAGCAATAAAGTATAGGACATAAAGTAAGCGGGAATATACCCAAAAAAATCCGTTATTGTAGCTGATTAATGGAGCAGCATGGTGGCACAGCGAAGTACCACTGTTGCTTCACAACAAGAAAGGCCTGGATTCGGTTCCCAGGTCAGGTGCCTTTTTGAGTGGAGCTTGCATGGTCTCCCTGTGTCTGCTCGAGTACTACCGGCTAACCCAGGTCCCTTCGGACTTCTAAAGACATGCCGCTTAGATTAATTGGCCTAACTTAATGTGCCCCAGTACCCTGCGGTGGACTGGCGTCCTATCGCCAGTCCTATGCTGCCTTGCACCCTGTGCTTGCTAGGATAGGCTCTGGCCCTCCAACGACCCAATACAGGATAAAGCGGCAAATGACGGTGATGACTACCGACCGATCGATCGCGTCGCTCTTCGTTGGCACCGCCCAGTGGCGCAGATGGAGGCCCGCAGCTACCACCGGGACGCGCAGGAGCCCTCGTCAGCCACGCCGGGACCGATGGCGGCGCCGAGCTCGCTCCGCACGCGGTGGCTCGGGGCCGCGGGGCCGTCGGGCCCCGCCTCCTGGACGGCCATGGAGGCGTTGGGCCACGGGACCACCAACGCGGCGGCCGCCGCCGCCGCCACCGCGTCGCTCTTCCCCTCGCGGCTGCAGAGCGTCCGGCGAAAGCTCGACTCGGCGCTTACGGTGGGCGCGTGCGGGGGCCCGTTGTTGACACCGCGAGTTAAGAGGCAGCTTTACAAAAACAAAAAGTGAGCGAATGCAAAGTGAAATATTTTGCAACCGATTGGCAAGGGCAGTGAACCGTATCAGCCGACTGTGCCCTATCCTGACTCTTATCCGCTACCACATCGGGCAACCGAACCCTGGCAGTGCCTCGAGGAATAAAACTCACCAGCCTGACCCCAACCTCAGTTATCATCACAAACTAGCCACCAGATCCTAGCCTTACCCCTTACGCTGGTCACACTTGTCAACCAACTCTTACCCACGAGCCATAACCAGACTATCCAACCAGATCCTAACCCACCACCTTGTCACGACCACATTCGCCACGCACACTCCAGTCCGATTTTTAATCTTCACCCACATTGCCAACCAAGCAGAGATAAGAGTAAGAGTGTTCCAGCCCGTGTTGTGTAACTGTAGCAATGCTGTCGCGGTGCTTGTAATGCGCCAGTCCAGCGGAGGCATCTGGCTCGCGTGCTTCGGTAGAAATAATACAATTTATAACGCACACAAAATCCACGCCTGGTCACGGAAGAGGAAGGCAGCCATGGAGTTAGCCTGCGCCAACATAAATGTTATGATGCTATCGGCCAATTAATGCGTTTTTTTGGTTGTAGGAGAAAACCAGAGATCCCAGAGGAAACTCGCGTAGAGCAGGGGGAGAACTCACAAACTCCACATAGAAAGGCGCCCAAGGTGGGAGTCTAACCGCCTCAGGCAGAACTTTAACTGAGACGCAGATGGTACCGCTACACAGTCGCCATGCTTGATACATGCAACTACATATTCAAATAATCATAATGACAATTGCACTTATAATAAGACCCAGCACTGCACAACTCTTGCCATCTATAGCAAAGCAGATTTTCATCATCCACTGAAATGCTGCTTCTGTTTATTTGCTAACTATTCACCAATGAGCATTTTCATTTAGAAAGTATATTCTAATACAAGAAATGCTCGTTGAGAGCCATTCCTTTGGGTTAGCGGTATACTGCCTTAAGATGTCTCAGATGTGGGAGGCAAAATATCCAGAAGGATAGATGAGGAACATTTGCCACGACTGCCTTGAAAGACAGCTGTTCAGAGAGGTTCTCATACATAGAGCTGTGAAATCACAAATTGATATATTCTCAAATCTGTGATTTAAAAAATCACGGAAAAAATGTAGAATAGCCCTTTCGAGAATAGAGTGCGTGCAGTTCTCCTCCACTTGGTGGTCAAGATGTCTTATGACCCCCATTTCATTCTCAAAAGCGTAATATTTGTGTATACCAGGAGGTGTGGATTCACAAGACATTTGGACCACCGTGTGTACCTTGTTATGAACATGGATCTGTAGGTGGCGCTGTTGCAATAAGATCCGTCGTTTTCAAACTAGCCTCAGTGAGTGTTACAACGCACAGCTTTGATTCTCCTGCGCCGTGGCTCTCTTCAGTACTGGCGCAAATGACTCCAGCATTAGCCCATAAGTTTTACTTATGCGTTTCTGCTGTGACGTCTGTCAGCGGTTGAGAGCCAAGCAATAAAAAGCTTAAGCTTAAATACACACCAACTCTAATGTTACGACTGCCCTTTAAACTCTTACACTATAAAAACCATCTCAACTGTTAAAAGCCTAACCTCAATGAATTCAATATAACCCTAATCGGTAGTGTGACTATAAAACTGTCGGAACTTGCTTATAAAAATGATTTATAAACTGTAATCCACAGCTTGAAATAGCTATTATTAATTGCTAACCCATATATATAAACACAACTTCAAAACGTTGGCTGAGTTGTCGGTGAGTATTTAATTATCATTATTACCATTCTCAGTCCCTACTGAATCCTGTAAGGCGTCACGGTGAGCCGGAGCCTATGCTGAAACACACAGGATGCAAGGCAGGGCTATAGCTCAGAATGGGACACGAGTCCATTGCAGGGCACGGGGAGCAAATTATTCAGGCCAATTAGCCAATGCAACGTATCGTCGGACTGTGGGAAGAAAGTGAAGTACCTAGTGAAATCCCAGGAGGACTGGAGGAAAGCAAGCAAATACCAACTCAGAAACGCACCTGGGCCGAGAATCTAACCCACGTATCTTTTTGCTGTGAGGCAGCAGCGTTACTCACTGCGCCGCTGTGGCAATCTTGAGTCTAGAATGCTTGCGCAAAAGTCCAAAGGTGTATCTGGCAGTGGCCTGGCTTCCTGCTGATAAAGTACGCTATAGGACGTGAAACCGTATCTCAAACGTAATTTTTCTCGGGCAGGCATACTCGATATAATATTCAAATCATCGCCCTGCTCCCTCCCTGACTGCAACCCCCAAAACCACGCTTTACCATTTACTTTGACAAAAATTCAGCTTGATTTACGTCGCGTTGGGTGGCAGGGTGAGATGGTGGTAACATCTACACCTCACAGAAAGAAGGTTTTTGCCCGAGGCAGTTCGATTCCCATCACAGGCACTTTTCTGTGCAGAGCTTTGCGTGTTCTGCTCCCGTTCTGCGTAGATTTGCCCTGTGTTCTGCAGTTATCTCTTACAATTAGGAAAGACTCATCAATTCAGTCCTCATGATATATAGGATGCAGTGTCTGGCAGGTTGACACCGGTTGACCTTGTGGCTGCCTCACCTGGCACCTCTTTCCTGTAGCATCTTGACACGTCTGCATGAAAAGCGCCATATAAATGTAATACATCATGACCATTAATATAATGATAACTCTCAAAAGTGACAAGACAAATTACGCATATTTCCCATGTTTGCCTCTCCTTGAAAAAAAATGTGTTTTTATGCTCGCCAATTGGTCATAGACCTTTTGGGGGGGGGTGGGAGGGGGAGTTGTGGGGGGTCTGGCAAGCAAGCTCTGGGGTAGCTTTAACATTCAGTATTTCATGCAGAGTAAAGACTCGCTTGAACCAACCTCTTAAGAGTGGCGGTGTTGTTGCCGTCAATGCAAACGTGTCTCTACGTATATTTGCCACTGCTAATGAATGTTTCCGTGGCTGTTCGAGCAATTGTATAGATGTGTAATTAACTTTCGGAATCTGCGGCTTCAGAAAGTAACAAAATAAATCTTCCAGCTGCACTGACCTTGCACGTTGCTGGGACATGAATGGAATGTTAGTGAAGGAAGTAGATCGATGTAGCACGTTTATCTTTTCGTGTGAGCCGTGTATGAGCCACGTGTTAGTGTTACCACAGGCAGGGTTTCGCAACCAGGCCCTTATTGTTTTGAGGCTAACCTCATCCACAAAGCTTCTTTGCTTGCTTTTGTGTTGTATAAACCTCTGCGGTATCGAGTGATAAGATTAGAGTGCAATACTCCGGACATGGTTTTAAAGAGGTTTGTTTTATAATAACATGGTTAGAACTGGTCTAAAATAAGGCTAACAATTTGTCACCTTGCTTTGCTGTTCTTTTTAAATTCCTAACCTATTTTTTGATAATTTCCTTAGTGACGAACTTTTTAAAATGTTTCATTAAAAAAAAATGTTGGCCGTCTATTATACATGCATGTGAAGTTCTCATCTCACCTCATTGTCCGAAACCGCTTAGTCCTGTACATGGTCATGGTGAGCCGGAGCCTATCCCGGCAGACACAGGGTGCAAGGCAGGGATATACCCACGATGAGACGCCAGTCCATCACCGGGCACTGCGGGCAATTTAGTCTGCAAGCCAATTAACCTATGCAGAAGCATGTTTTTTGGATTGTGGGGAGGAAACCGGAGCGCCCGGCGAAAACCCACGCGGGCACGGGGAGAGAACTCGCAAACTCCCACACAGAAAGCAGCAGCCGAGCCGAGATTCGAAACTGGGCCCTTCTTGCTGCGAGGACATGTGACGTTGCTAAATGTATCTAAAGGAAGCGTTTTCTGGCTCAATTCAGTCTTACGATGAGATACGCCTATCTTGCATGAATGCGACATTGTAATGTTGTTGTTTTTCTCATCCCAGATAAACACATTGCGCTTCACGCCTGTGGTTTGTGTTTCAGGACTCTTTGAAGCAAGGGGCAACATTAGTGGATTACGCCACTGGTGGGTTTGTTTATCGTCACGCTTTTACAAACTAATCAGAGCACACACATTGGGCTCCCAAAATAACAAATGATTTTTTATTGTTTTGACGTGAAACTTGGTAAACTTTCGGCGGCGATTTGAGCTTCGTTTTCTGTTTTGCATATGCATTGGAAACACACATTTTTTTCACCATAACGATTAGGATGTTCAATTGCAGGTGTTTTATTTTTACCAATGTATCGAATAATAACGATTGTTTAATAGATACATTATGTATCAGTTGTGATGTCCGTGTCTTGTTATGAAATTTTAAAAGCTTCCATTCAGTACACTGCAGCTAGCTGTGTCAGAGAATGGCTTCATAAGATCTGTAAGAATTGCTTCTGAAGTACGTTTTTCCACCTAGCAACACACTTTATTATACCACGCAAAAAAAAATATTTGTTACATCGCGGTCAAATCTGAAAGCTGAGTTAAGCCAAATTAAATTAAACAAAAAATGTAATAC
>JAZEWT010000030.1:5116436-5129702 GCA_036362905.1 Mordacia mordax | reverse complement strand
TCTACTTGTTTAATTTTAAAGCTGTTGTCCCTAAAGGGTGCATGTTCCTCCTACAGACCCTGGAGACTGCTGCGTTTACCACAGTCTTGAAAAAACTATAAGCGCAACCATAAATTTTGACAAATTATTAAATTGCAAAGGGGCGCAACTACATGAAAAAAAGATAATGCAGCTATTCATATGGTTAAGTGTACATGACAAGCATGGGCAGATAAAAAAGAAGTGCATTGCCAAGTGGTAGTGGGGTTTTTTTTACACCTAAAAAGGTGGCGAAGCGGTCGTTTTAATGTTTAATAACAAATAATCCACGTTTTTATGGTGGGGGGGGGTGGTCAGTCTAACCTTGCGATAACTACCATCAATCGAGTAGATTTCTCAACCGTGTATTTGAACGGTGAGCCTCTCCTCTTTGAAAACCTCGCACTCCAACCACTCATATGAAACGCATCCAGATATCAATGCAATCTGGTGCCTTTAACACTGAATCGCACATCTTAATGGCACACCGCTCAGTAAAATAAATGCATTGGAACAATAAGAAGACACTCTGTTGTGAGGGCTTTTCACAGCCAACACTGGGGTAGTCAGCGTCAGGAGAGAAAGCATTAACTCTCAGTTATTTGGACCATTTTACCATTTCCCATGTAAACAAACTCCAGAAAACGATGGAACAAGGCAGCAATGCTGCATAGTTGGGCTGAAGATAAATATTATCAGCATTAAATTCGTGTGCAAAAGCTATTGTTGTTGATATGCCGTTCATATATGGTGGTTGTTGAAATGCCGCTCTCTCCGCAGCTCTGTGCAGTTCTTTGTGACTCTGCGGTGAAAAGCGCTACAGAAATGGAAATATGATTATTATTACGTTCGCAAAATTGAATTAAGTAATTGTTGGATGGACATAAGTGGACAAAATCGCAGTATACTTATACCAAGGGCAATTATTTCATGAAAGTTATTACGTAAAGTATTAAGCTCGTTAATGCTCAGCAACATAACACTTTAGCGTTAGAAAACGTTATTCAGTCAGTGCATACAACCTAATCTAATTTGTTTCAGAAACGTGGACACTAAATTAGAAGATGAACTCAAAGGTGAAAATTGCACAGCATAGTGATTACCTTTGAACATAGACATGCATTTATATGGGTTAGGGAGCAAGCAAGTGAAAAGACATCAAATTGACTGTCATGATGTAGGTTTTCACGGCTCGATGCATGATGATTGCTTCGAAAAGCTGCTCTCTCGGGACAGCCGCGTCGATCGCTTCCTCTCTCCACCTCGCGACGTTTCGCCTCTGACGTGTGGACGTGTGGAGGCGAAGCGTCGCGAGGTGGAGAGAGAGGAAGCGATCGACGCGGCTGTCCCGAGAGCAGCTTTCAGAAGCAATCATCACCGAATTGATTGTTCAAGAAAGTAAGTAGCTTGGGCAGTTTACATCACAGTCAAGAATGATGACCGATGGCTGAGGCTTGTCACTGAATAACAGCCAAGACTGGGAATTTACCCAAGCGGTGGACCGTCGTGGAAATGCATCAGTCAGATGAGCTCACTCACGGGGTTTAAATGGTTAGCGGCATCACAAGATTGTGAGGGACATCAATGGCACTGGGAGTGAGTGGGTTTCCATCCAGCAGTAGATAGATCATGGTTGATGACGACGACAAGAGTGAGAAGTATACTATTTAAAGCTAAGTTGAGTATGCTCTGAGCTCTTCGGTTGCGTTGCAGCAATTCGGTTCAACGCGCCCTCTGCTGCCCACAGAGCGAGCAGGTGACTTCTCGCTGGGTTGGAGCAGCCTGGACCGTGCTGCCAGTGGAGGTCACGTTGCCCAGGTAAGCAGCACACCACCAGCAACCTTCGCTTCCGACACCGGAACTTCTGCCATCGCTTATCGTGTTGAGATTGGGCAGGAAGATGTCTTGAGGGCTTCTTTAAAATTATATTTAAAAAAAAAACACAACAGCATTACAATCTACGACGTGCACAGTACTCACTCGCTGTCAATCGATGAGGATTTTTTTTTAGTTATGGGATAAAAACACACAAAAAACCCAGAAGAAACCCGTGAGGAACAGGGGGAGAACACAAACTCCAGGGAAAGGCACCCAAGGTGTGAATCGAACACCTCGGGCAGGAGTTGTTTCAGCGGTGGAACTTACATTGACAGCGCATTTGAGCAGCATAAACATAGATGAATGTTTAAATGACATTTATTTGTAATTGGGTGAAAGTTCATTAAGCTCAGAAGTTGCTTCAAGGGAGTCCTGGTTATAGCACACAGTAGTGACACTAGCAAATGTTGTTCCACAGCAGTGACACATTTTTAAACATGAGCTGGAACAAACATGCCCACACTGTAAATGGCCAGGATATTTGTTTGAAATTTGCTGAATCTCTTTTTTGTTCCCTAATTAGGTCCAGATTTGTCTGTGCAGGTGTAAGTCTGTGGTGGCCTATAAGTGTGTGTAGGTGGGTGAGTAGGTGCGTGGGTGGGTAGGTTTATGGGGGTGTGTGTATACAGGTGGTTGGGGGACTGTAGAAATGTGTGTTTGTACGTGTTTGTGTGTATATAGGTGGGTGAATGTGGGCAGGTGAGTTGATGTGTATAGGTGTGCGGGTGTTGTATAGGGCCGTGCGGTTGTGTGTAAGCAGGTGGGTTGGAGAGTCAATGTTTTTGTGTATATAGGCCGTGGCTAACATCAGTGGCGAGTGATATCTGAACCCCTGCCTGGACCTCCCCTAGGTTGGCTTAGCCTTCAATAAGTACCTGATGCAGTGTGTAAACAAGCACTAGAAATACAAACGTGGCCAAGCGTCATGCTGTTCACACAACCCCCCCCCCCACTACGCACTGTTCTGGCATTAATAGGTTTTCTCTAACAGCGCTTGCCCCAACAATCGGTCTGTAACTCTATAAGTCTATGTTAAATTGTGTGTGTGTAGGTGGATGAGTGGCTGAGTGTGGGTGCTTGAAGCTGGAAGTGTGTGTGTGTGTATATAGGTAAGGGGTAGCTCAATGGTTAGCGCATTGACCCTACAGTCTCTTAAGGCTATACGGGGGATCTTTGTCTTTGTGTAGGTGGATGAGTGGCTGAGTGTGGGTGCTTGTAGCTGGAAGTGTGTGTGTGTGTGTGTATATAGGTAAGGGGTAGCTCAATTGTTAGCGCATTACAGAGCCAGCGACCTGAGTTCAAATCTCGCTCACGGCCAACACCGGCAACGATTTTCTGGGCCTCCTCCAGGTCGACTCAGCCTCAAATGAGTACCTAGTGTGGTGTGTAAACATTGCCGCTGGGAAAGACAAAGGCGGCCGGGCGTGCTGCTGGTCACCCACGTTCTCGTGTGCCGTGTCGACCTTCATAGGTGTTCACTAATGGAACTTGACCCTACAGTCTCTTAAGGCTATACGGGGGATCTTTGTCTTTTGTGTAGGTGGGTGCATGAGTATCGACAAATACTGGACTTCTTTAACTTGAAACTGAGTGATGGGGCAGGTGTAGGGAATGTGGAGACGTTTCCATATCTGGGCAGAGTGCTTATAACCAGCTCCTGTTTGGCAGCGGAGGTCTCCCTCCGATTTAGTACAGCGGCATTATATTGTCATCAGCTGCGTAGTGCTGTGTGGAAGCGATCTGGCCTCTCTCTCTCCGTACGAAGCACTGGATGTTCTCGACCACGATTATGCCCCGCGTTCTCTGTGCTTGTGAAACATGTGGCCTTTTTAAAAGAACATCTGCACCGGTTTGAAGCGTTCAGTCTGACCAGCCAATGATCCATGCTGGGTTTAACCAAACTATTGCGAGAGGACCTCAAATATCCTGGACATTTTCCGCAGTGATTTCCTCGAGCAGGCAAGGCGAGGCTGCATTACCTGCATCATGCAGCTCGATTCCCAGCCAAAGCATGCCCAAGCGGCTTCTGTTTGGCCAGGGGGCCAAATGGGTGTGGGAGAGGTGACGGAAGAGATGAACAACTGAGGAACACAAGGATGTGCAGTTGAGTGGCCTTTCTAAAGACTGGTACCACAGAGATCAAGGTCGACCTCTGTGGAAGAGGTTTTTAGATGATGCTACAAGGCATTTGCAGACAATTGCACGCGAAAAAATAGTGCAGAGCACAGGAGTGATGCTCACAACATCGAGCAGAGTGCCAAGCTGCTCAAGTGTGGCAAGTTGGAACAGTGAGTAGCACAGGCTGTGCATCTTGCCACTCATTTTGTTCAGTCAACGCATGGCACGTGGGTCCATCCTTTGAAGCTCGTGCCAGCGAGCTTTCAACACGTCCCATGGCCTCAAGGTGCACCTCGCATGGCACACGCACACATGTTGAAGTCGCCACCACTTTCAGTGGCAAATGGCGCTTGTTGTTATGCCTCTTTATGTATAGGTCGACTGAGCCTGAATTGAGTACCTGGTGTGGTGTGTAAACATTGCCACTAGGGACACAAAGGCAGCCAGGCATGATTCCGGCCACCCCCAATCTCCTCGTGTGCCGTGCCGGCGTTCATAGGTCTTCGCTAACAGCACTTGCCCCAAAAATCTAGCTACATGGGGAATCTGTGTCTTTGGATAGACAGGTGAGTGAATGTAGGGGTGTGTGTGTGTGTTTGCATGCATAGGCATGTGCGAGAGTGTGGGTGCGCGAAGGTGGGTGTGTGTGTGTGGGTGTGTGTGTGTGTGGGTGGGTGTGTGTGTGTGTGGGTGGATGTGTCTGTGTCTGTGCCTCGGCTGGTGGGGTGTGTGGCTCTGTGTGGGTGGGTGCAAGTGAGTGGCTGCCTTGGGCCTGGGAGTGCTGATTGCGGTGTCCCCACGCTTGTTCTAACACCACCTTGGCATATGGCCTGACAAAGGTGATCCTGTACTCCATCCAAAGAAGAGAGCTATGCAGTGTCTTTGAACTTGAAGATAATTAAAAGATTAAAAGTATTAACATAGCCAGAGGGCGATTTAATCCTTACACGTGTACTATATATACTTATATACTTGCACACACATATGCACATTCTTGAATGGGACATTTTTCATTCCACAGGAAAGACCAGATACACTACCCCCTTGTACAGACTGTATATGCACGATGTCTACATGAATCGCAATTGATACAGGGCAGATTGACAAACTTACTTACACCGATCTTTGTCATGAAAGCATCCTCAGCGCCAACTCAATCAATCAGCATAGATAAGTGTTTTGTCATAATTGCCGTGCCAAATATATTTTTATGCGGCGATAGTTGTTATATGCCCCTAATGACCTGCAGTTCAATACAGTTTATTAGAGCTCTGCTTGGCACCTTCATTAAATGTTTATACCCTCCCCCATAATAAAAAATACATTTACTCGTGGTCCATGCTGAGCACTGCGATAAGGTACCGTTACAGTTTTTTTTGTGCTGATTGTATGGCGCTGCGGCAATGATTCATTTTTTACAAGGTATCCATCTTTCGGGAAAGCATTTAAACGCTTAGTCGGGCAGGTGTCGCATAACTGCAGTGACTTACAAAAGCATACTTGCGCCACTTAAAAGAAAAATCCAAATCGTTACGTTGTATCGATACGCAGCGTTGAAACGGTGATATTTGCTGCCCAGCGGTGGCATGGACTATTTTTTAACCACGCTGAGTCACAATCGCAGTGCCTACGTGCGTTCACAGCAGTGCAGGTTTATCAGGCTCACACCACAGTATATTTGTGCTGTGAGCTTCATCGTACGTCGTTTAGAGACTCGGGTGAAACCGGCTTAGTCCTGCGCAGGGGCGCGGTGAGCCGGAGCCTATCCCGGCAGAGACAGGGCGCAAGGCAGGGATATTCCCACGATGGGGCGCCAGTCCATCACCGGGCACAGAGCAGAACACGGGAACAACACAAAACCTCTGTACAGAAAGGCACCCGGAGTCAAGTATCGAACCACCTCGAGCAAAAAATCTTCTTTCAATGAGGTGCAGATCTGACCACCAAGGCACCCTCCGCACCACATTAAATACACAATGGGCTGCTGGTTGTGATGCGCATGGGGTGACATTGCGGCGGCACCGCATCTCATTTTTGGCATCGCATCCGCCGCTCATTCATCGAAGAGCGCTCTGTGCGCCGTGCCAGTCTGCACCTGCCCGCGCACGGTGAGAGATTTTGGAGACGGCACGTGCGGGATATTTCCGATAAGGATCTTTAACGACAATGTTTCCCTGAAGAACAGTTGAATTTTGCTGACCGTGCAAGTGGGTTGGTGGGTGACTTTGCAGAAGGGGTGGAGGGGGGGTACTTTGTATGGATTCTGCTGCTCTGTGTGTCGCATTATGGGTTCATTTATCTCTTGTATGCATTTGAACAGGACTTTCACCGAATGAAAGTCCTTTAAAAGGCGGTTCGATTCCTGCCTTAGGCACGTGTGTGTGTTCTCCCCCTGTTCTGCATGGGTTTCCACTTGTGTTCTCCGGTTTCTTGCCACAACTAAAAAAACCACTCATTAATTATCCGATGAAATCATAATATATCGGATGCAGTGTCTGGCGGGTAGGCGCCAGACACTGCATCATCTGATTCATGCTCTGTTCGAACGAATATCTTGGAATATCTTGGAAATTGAATGAATATGTGCACGTTGTAAATTATTATTTGACACGTGAAAAAAAATCACCGAGCAAAATTTATTGTATTTTAAGTGTCTAGAGCGTTGTGGAAATGGCGACGTTAATGCGAAGTTCTAAGGTTTCTGCCCAAAGGCAGGTCAAGATGGCTCAAGGTCCCTGAATCCCATTCTGCTTCCCTCACCGCATGCTGGGGTTTGTCAAGCAGGAGAATGATGATGATGATGGTGATGATGGTTTTCTATTGCCTTCCTCAGCGGTGTTTCATAAGTTACGCCATCGGCGAACACGGTTTTAATGCCATGGCCAGGAAGGGCTCACCTTCCGAGGTTTTGTGAGTTCATCAGCACAGCTTTGATTGAGCAGAGTTTGGTGTATCGCAGTCCGCAATGTCGCGTAACCTACACAAGCCTACACACAAGTTACGAGCTGCACGACACACGTAACGCACAACTTTCGCACACTCGCGCGCACACACACGTACGCACGCACGCACGCGCCCCCAAACACAAGCCGGCCCACTCACACAATGCGTGTTGATCATATTCGTACCGCGTAGAAAAAAAGACCCTGCCTGAGTTAGGTTCAAATCCTGTCTCGGGTGCATTTCTGTGTGGAGTTTGCGCGTTCTGCATGGATTTCCTCCGGATTTTTCTGTTTCCTTCGAAAACGATAAAACGCTCGTTAATTGGCCAATAAGATTGTAATATGTGGGACACAGTCTTGCTGCCAGGTGACCGCGTGGCTGACTCCTTCGCCCCCACCCCCTCCCCCCTTGTGGTTTCCTCGTGCCTCGTGGTCGTTGTAAATTACAATCCGAAATTATTAAGCACGAGCGAAATCACAGAGCCCGGCGCGTACGCGGGAGTCCGCCCGCGCCGTGACTGCCGACGCGCGGCACGAGCCCCGGGCGCTGCCGCCACCGCCCCCCCCCTCCTCACCACCTCCTCACAGCGCCGCGTGTCTCGAACGCGTGCAGGGCGGCCGCCAGGCGCCGGGGGGCCATCCGTCGCTCGCCCCCTCGCTGCTGTCGCCCCACTCGGGGACGTTTGCCACCGCATCCCTCGCCTCCCGCGTGATGCTCAACCCCGCTCACCAGCCAGGTTTGGCGGCAGCAGAATTGCCTCCGCCGCCGGGTATCCGTGCGGGTTTTCGCCGCCGGAAGCGTGGAAGTTGCCCTTGAAGGGCTGCTGTTTCGGAATGGCCGCGGCGAGCTGTCATCAGAGTGCGGCACTGAGGCGTATTTGAATAGCGCCGATGCCTCACGGCATGAAGGTCCCAGGTTCAGTTCCTGGCTCGTACGGCTATCTGTGTGGAGTTCGTGTGATCTTCCCATCTCCGCGTGGGTTTTCGCCGGGTACTCCGGTTTCTTTTTTTTCCCCCATATTCCAAAGACATGCTGCCTAGGTTAATGCGCTTGACTACTTTGCCCCAGGTGACCTGTGATGGACCAGCGTCCTAACCCAGGTGTAGCCCAACTTATCTACAAAGTTGCTTAACCCTCCATATTGGAGAACTCTTAAAAATATATACATGGCTCAATGGTTCCTACCAGCTTAAATAAAAACAACACTTACTGACTCTCCTTTGCAGTGTTTCACCTTGCATGTCGGAGGCATGTTCAGGCAGTAAAATATGCCTGATGATGCCTCTGATTGAGCACCTGTTTGCAGGCAAGTGTTACCACATTTGGTTAATTGAGTACTGTTAAACAATCGCCATAGGTTGCCGTGGTTTTAATGCCGAAGTTGCTGGACATTTGTTTTATGTCATAAACCGCCCCCCCCCTCCAAAAAGGCGTTATTGTTGCTAATTTTCCAATCTAATGCAGTTATTGACGTGCCGTTCTCTCCACAGCTCTGTGCATCGCTTTTTAACCCTCGGGTGAAAAGCGCTCTATAAATATCAACTCATTATCAGAAACCGCTTAGTCCTATACAGGGTCGCGGTGAGCTGGAGTCTATCCCGGCAGACACAGGGCGCAAGGCAATGATATACCCACGATGGAACGCTAGTCCATCGCCGGGCACTGAGGGCAATTTAGTCGACAAGGCAATTACCCTATGTGGCAGCATGTTTTTTGGACTGTGGGAGGAAACCGGAGTGCCCGGCGAAAACCCACGCGGACACGGGGAGAGAACATGCAAACTCCACACAGAAAGGCACCCGAGCCGAGAGATTCGAACCCGGGACCTTCTTGCTGTGAGGCGACAGCGCTAACCACTGGGCCACCGCGCCGCCCACCGCTCTATAATGCAATCATTATTATTCTAAGGCATGATTCCTCATTTGTATTGGGCGGCGTGCGGTGGCATCGAGTATTGGTACGGCGGTTAACAAATCGCCCGATCAATCTGGCGATCGGAATTGGATTCCCGGCCATGGCTAACATTGGTAGCAAGTGTTATCCGAACTGGTACCTGCGCCGACCAGTGTGGTAACCATGGTCAGAAAACCCACATGACGGGCCAAAGCATGGGGAGACATGGCAAAAAATGTTTTTTTGTGAGTCATGCGTATGAGTCACATGTCCTCGTCAATACAATAGTGTTTGCTGGGACTGTGTATGTATGCAATATATTGAAATATACAAATCGTTTATACATATTCTGCCACAAATATGCCCATACTGTCCTTTAGAGCGTGGCCACTGCCATGACTGAATATGAAGTCCCTTTTTAAAAAGTTCTAGAGCAATGCATCGTCTGGTCACTCGTTTAGAAATTCCCACCGCTAAGTAAACGTTTAACGTGCCTTTATCCTATAACAGCCTGTTCTAGTGATGGTGTAGCCTTAAACATTGGAACCCACTCACCTTTCTCATGGCTCAAGAAGCCTAGGATTGAGTGTGGCGTTAATGAGGTTGACGTGGGGGATAATGGACATCGGATCAGATGGGATGATGGGGAGGGTGCTTGAC
Source organism: Mordacia mordax (assembly GCA_036362905.1). Lineage (NCBI taxonomy): Eukaryota > Metazoa > Chordata > Hyperoartia > Petromyzontiformes > Petromyzontidae > Mordacia > Mordacia mordax. Next base: position 5,120,192 of record JAZEWT010000030.1, on the reverse strand, counting down.
CCATTGGCACCATGCCCTTCAACAAATGACTTTATTAGAAGGCAACGGCGAGACGACCGAGTCATCATCACTCTCAGCCCTCTTCCCTGCTAGACAATCTCACGTTGTCGACTCTAAACGTTTGCTTTGAGGGCGGCGCGGTGACTCAGTGCATAGCGCTGTCGCCTCACAGCAAGAAGGTCCCGGGTTCGAGTCTTGGCTCGGGTGACTTTCTGTGTGGAGTTGGCATGCTCTCCCCGTGTCCGCATGGGTTTTCGCAGGGCACTCCGGTTTCCTCCCACAGTCTAACAAAAAACATGCTGCTGCATAGGCTAATTTGCTTGCAGACTAAATTGTCCTCAGTGCCCGCTGATGGACTGGCGTCATCATCGTGGGTATATCCCTGCCTTGCGCCGTGTCTGCCGGAATATGCTCCGGTTCACCGTGACCCTGTACAGGGCTAAGCGGTTTCTGACAGTAAGATGAGATGCGACGTTTGCGTTCACTTTCTAAGCACCGGTGAATTGTGCTTAGGGGTGAACGTAACATAACGTGGCTTTATACGTCGGGTCGTGCTGTACTGAATACTTCGACCATTGTCTTACTGGTATGCCAAACCGGACCGTACTTGCTTACTTCCACCTCTGAAAATGCTACACCTATTAATACTCTTCCTACAAAATATCGCCTTATATACTGCTTGCTGGACGTGAGGATATACAGGTGAACAAAATTGGACGCGCCCATGTTTTGAGGGGGCAAACGATGCTGTTGCTGTGTCTGCCAGGTGGCCTCTTCAGCCCGGTGGGGCGAGTGGGGCGGACCCCATCCCTGCGGCTGCACATGGTACGTCCCGTGGTTGTTTCAGCTCAAACGAAATGGTGATCGAACTTTTAAGGTGACTTGCAGGTGGTGCCTGGAAACGCGTCGCATATGCTGATCGCGGTGCCCTTGTGGAATTTCCAACAAAAAACATCGAATTTTGGATCATTTTTTTCTCAATACATACATTTTACAAAAGATTGTTTTCCTGTGCTATTTACTCATGTTATCTTCATCTATCGTTCGTATTTAAATGAGTATCTCATCACATTTCAGGTCAAATTTATGCAGAAATACAGAACACTCTGAAGGGTTTACAAACGTTTTCTCGCCACTGTATTTGTCAGCGCAGTTAAAGGTGTAGTGCAGTATTCAGTAATTACAGTGAAAGCTATGAGTCACAAACAATAATGTAGATTTGTTAGCACCTTATACGCCCGGGGCATTGCAGAACCCTTTACCTCCCATCTCATCTTGAACATTTGAAAGAAAACCCCAGTGGAGCTGTCCCTGTAGGCACAAGGTGTCCTGGCACCTGGCCTGCTTAGGACTTTAGTCTGCTAGTCGGAGGGGGGGGGGGGATGCGGGGGATTTGGACTGTGCAGGACCAGTCTACCTAAAACTGCATTGGAGAGAACTCCATTGCAGAAGCATGTCTCTTCTCAAGTGTGTCTGGTCCTTTGTTTTGAATCACTTTAAAAAATGACCGAGGAGGGAGATGCCCCAGTATATATTACAAGTGTGGTTTCGCTTATTGCAGAGAAGGAGCCACCAGATCGTCTGGTCTTGCGGAATCCATCCTGCAGAGTGATCACAAGCCTCGCTCACAATTGCACAAATGCACACCCATACATAGCTCCGCGAACATGCACACACACGTGCCTTTATAACTATAACGACAAAGATCCCCTGTATTGCCTTAATAGACTGTAGGGTCTAGTGCTGTTAGCGAGCACTTATGAAGGTCGACACGGCACACAAGGGGTGGGTGGCCAGCACTATGCCTGGCCGCATTTGTCTGCCTAGTGGTATTGTTTACGCACCACTCTATTTACCCATATGATGCTGGGTTGACCCAGGAGAGGCCCAGAACCAGTTCAGAAAATCGTCACAGGTGTTGGCCGTGAGTGGGATTCGAACTAAAGCCACCGCGTTTTTAACACAATGTTTATTGGATTTGTCTGAAAATACTTATCATCATCAGCTAACCCGCCACGGCTAGTGGCCCCCGCGTTGCAGCAACAACCGCGCGCGTAAACATTTGTTTGCTCGCAACGCCGCAGCGAACGAGTTGCCTTCAACCGCGCGATTTTCCCATCAAATCTCTTCTCGCACAAAGGCAGTGCCGGCAGTCAGGCAGTTGCTGGGGGCGCCCCCATTGTAACGCGTGTGAGCCACCCCAAGTGGGGTGGCCAACTCGACTCGCTGCCGGGACACTTTAGCTTCTCAAGGACTTGCCTGACGGGCGCACGGTGTCAAGGGGCAGCGTTCCTTAATTTTCAGAGGATATCACGAGGCGCGCGAGCATGCCACATTCGTTCCCCGCGTGTGCGCGCTTTCCCGCCATCGGGTGCCCTGTCCTTGCACCGCAGCTCTCGCTCGCCGTGACCCCATGGTCTGTTTGCTCGCATGTCATATTCCCGTCTTGGATTTTTATTTAGCTTTGTTAGTTTTGTGCGTTTATTCCTTTTTTTTTTCGTTCGAGCGGCTCTCTCCTCCAAGGACCATGTTTTGATGGTCATGCACACAAAGCGCAACACGATTATGTATGTTTGTAAAGAGTAGAATTATGTATATTTTGTCATGTGTTTGCACCACAAAAGCGGCCAACAATGTTTATTGGAATTGTATGAAAATACTTATCATCATCATCATGGCATTTTTCCAAATTTTCATCAGGCTATCCATTATCACGGATCATTCTCTTCCAACTTTTCCTCTCCTTTGCATCATTTCTCTCTCGTTAAACCCATCTTATTAAGGTAGTCTTCTGCTGTTTTGGTCCACGTTTTGATTGGCTGCCTATCTCTACCAATTGTTCCTGTTTCCATTGCACATTTCATGCAAACTTTGACCCAATTATCGTCTTATTTCCTTTCAACATGGCCCACTCATCCCAGTGTACTCTTTCTTAACAAATCCGTTATTTCTCTGTCTCTGCAAGCTCTCTTAATTCCACACTGGTTTACTTGTCTTTCAGCGAAACTCCATGCATCTATCTGATCATTCTCATGTATATCCTTTCAATATATATTTTAGATATCTACTTTCATAGCCGGCACGGTGGCCCAGTAGGTAGCATTGTCGCCTCACAGCAAGAAGGTTCCGGGTTCGAATCTCGGCTCGGGTGCCTTTCTGTGTGGAGTTTGCATGTTCTCTCCCCGTGTCCGTGTGGGTTTTCGCCGGGCACTCCGGTTTCTTCCCACAGTCCATAAAACATGCTGCTGCATAGGTTAATTGGCTTGCAGACTAAATTGCCTGCAGTGCCCGGTGATGGACTGGCCTCCCATCGTGGGTATATCCCCGCCTTGCGCCCTGTGCCTTCCGGGATAGGCTGCGGCTCACCACGACCCTGTACAGGACTAATCGGTTTCTGACAATGAGATTGAGATGAGACTTTCATAGGCCGCGTCTCTGCCCCATGTATCATTACAACGCGAACACTCGCTAACAACTTAACGTTTTGCGCAATAACTTATACATGATTTATTCAGGCGCAATGCCAAGTTGCATATGGATAACCGCATGATTGTCTTATCAACGATTATGCAATGTGCACCGTAAGGCTTCATTTACCCATGTACAATTTTGCTCTACGTTAGCCGCAGTGGAAAACACGCTCAAAAGCATGGCCACTGTGGATGTGGGGGCAATGGAATTTGCACGCGTGCAATAGCGGGATGGGATATGGCATTGCACGACTATAAGAGGGGGCTATGTTATGGTGACACCTTC
>JAZEWT010000030.1:5080532-5112949 GCA_036362905.1 Mordacia mordax | reverse complement strand
AAACGTGGAAACGCGTGTACCTGTACACATTCACGTGTTGACACGGCAGCCAAAATCCATCGCACGAGCATTTTCTCCCATCGTTTGTGATGGGAGCTGTTTGGGCAAGTATTGCCAAAAGTCTTAAGAAAGGGAAATGTTTACCAATGCAAAAACTGTACGAACGACTGCACCGGTGCATTCTCCATCCCATTTGGATCGGTCCTCGATGATGTTAATAGTATCTTACAAATCACGATGATGGAAATTTTTCTTCGACTAAATTGCAACAAAACAAAAGTTTTGCTTGTTGGAACCCCGCACTAATTGTCCAAGGCTGAACCTATCCAATTGGTGCTTGACGACCAGACCATTGAAGTTGCTAAGGCAGTTCAGAGTCTAGGTGTGACTCTTGGTTCCTCATTCAGCTTCGAGACACACATCAACAAGGTGATGAAGGCAGCCTATTTCGATCTCGGGAATATAGCAAGACTGCGCAACATATTGTCACCCGCTGATGCTGAGACGCTAATACACATCTTCATTTCCTCACGAATCAATTACTGTAATGCACTGCTCCCTGGCACCCCTGCCTCCCTGATCAATCGTCTCCAACGTGTGCAGCATGCATGCGGCTGCTGGAGTCCTCACTCGCACACCCATACACGATCACATCTCCAGTACTGATGTCTCTCCACTGGATACCGATTGAATACAGGATTGAATTTAAGATCCTCCTTCTCACCTACTGGGCTCTCACTGGCGCTGTGCCAACATACATCTGTGACCTTCTTCAGGCACCCTCCTCAACACGACAACGTCGATGCTCCAATACGGGCTTGCTGCATGTGCCCAGATCGTACCTCTATTCGATGGGTGACGGAGTCTTCTCGCGCGCTGCTCCCAGGCTCTGGAACTCCCTTCCATCTTCAAATCTCGTTTCAAGACTCACTTGTTCTGTAAGGCATTGAAGTCCTCTGGCTATGACTGTTGATGCAACTCAATGTTGTCGTGCCGGGATGATGGCTTTCTGCCGATCTGCACCTGCTTGGGAACATTTATTCCTTCCTTGTTTGTTGAAGATATGTTTTCGCTTACTTTATGTCCGATAATTAATTGCTACGATTTCACTTTCAGTTGAACTGTCCTGATGTTGTTGATATGCCGTTTTCTCCACAGCTCAGACTTGTAAAAAAACCCCCAAAAACGTTATTGTTGCTGATTTTCCATTCTTATGTTGTTGACATACAATTCTCTCCGCAGCTCTGTACAGCGCTTTGTGACCCTCGGGTGAAAAGCGCTCTATAAATGCAATTATTATTATTACACCTGGTCAATTATTGATCCAGGTAGACACTCATCTCGTCTCATCTTACCCTGTCCAGTGGATCACAGTCGACAGTCTTGTTTGTAGTATAAAAATGCACATACCTTAATTGCCTCTTTTTAAAGTCCGTCCTTAGTACGATATTTTCGTTTTATCATGAGCATCATTTTATCGTATCGCACCGCCACTCATTTAACAGTCAGTATTAGGCAGCATACACGACATCCGTTTTATCACCGGCTGCATTCTCTGTGCAGTTAAACAGATAAAATGCCCTGTGGTCACTGCACGCACGCCGACAGCGAGAGGTGTGGGAAACGGCTGCTGCCCCTAAACCCGGTAACGCTACTGCGCCTGGCCTGATAATTCCGTGAGTGCATTAATTGCATTATTGGTATTCATCGTGTTAAGTCTGTACGTTCGTGTGAATGAGCGCGAGAAGGTGCTGGCAAGTGCGATTGTTTCCACCATTGACTCATCGTTCGCCGGCTCTGTTTACCTGAGCGTCACACGCAAGCCTCCTGAATCATGCTGAGAAGAAATGAATCCTTATTTTTCTAAAAGTTCCCGATACAGCTGTCGCTTGTAAGGTGCACCCACGCGCTCACAGACCTGAATGTTTGCGAAGCTTGTGTGTCGCGAGTCACAATTAAATGACGGTGTATTCCTCAAAATTCACCGCACTTACGAGAACAGTGCACATGTGCTGATATTCATTTCATCTTAACAGAGATCCCATTTGTATCCTTTGCCGAGCCGTTTACTATTAAAGCAATTTATCCTTTACCAAGTTAATCGTAAATGGTAATTTGTTGAAAGTGTGAGGTTTTGGATAATGCCATTCGTGCACGGCCACCTATTCGTGCCTTAATATCCAAGACAAATGGTGCTTAACGCCCACTTATTGCGATAACGCACGCCGTGGTTTTGCCTTCCTCTCATCGCTGAGAGATTGTGGGAATGAACCACAGTCCACGCATTCTGGCGAGCGTGAAACACTGGCCATGCAAGCACCCGAAAGAAAAAAAAACATCGTTTGTAACAAAATACAGCACGCGGCGCATACGAGATAGCTTGCAAAGACTGCTATTATGATTTCCTAAACGCAGCTTATTAATGTGATTGGCACAGACTTTCCGCCTTTATGCTCCCAGTGATGTCTCATCTCATCTCGTTGTCAGAAACCGCCTAGTCCTGTACAGGCTCGCGGTGAGCCGGAGCCTATCCCGGCAGACACAGGGCGCAAGGCAGGGACACACCCACGATGGGACGCCGGTCCATCACTGGACACTGAGGGCAATTTAGTCTGCAAGCCAATTAACCTATGCAGCAGCATGTTTTTTGGACTGTGGGAGGAAAACGGAGTGCCCGGCGAAAACCCTCGCGGACACGGGGAGAGAGCATGCAAACTCCCACACAGAAAGGCACCCGAGCCGAAATTCGAACCTGGGACCTTCTTGCTGTGAGGCGACAGCGCTACCCATTGGGCCACCGTGCCGCCCACCATTATTATTATGCCTAACTTTTGAAGCTTGTGACTCAAGACATTTATGCAAATGAATGCTGTCAACTCAGCTATGACAAACAAATCAAGACCTAAATAAACACATTAATAATGGAAAAATATACACAAGTATTAAACAACTCCACCGAGGCTGCATAAAGCAGGTAAAAAATATTTATTCAAAAGAGAGTCATACAAGAAAATGCTTTTACAGACATTGCATTGGAAATTTAAATACAAATAGAGAAAATATGAACCGTATATAATTTGCTGTTACTAAGGTAACCAATTCAAATAAACGACAGAAAATGGTTGAAGTTGGACAGTGGACCTTATTGATCAAAACGAAAGTCACGTGCATCAAGATCTCTAAATGATTTAAAAACATCAGCCAGCGGGACACACATGGCAAACACACTGGCGAACGTTTTCCTTGGTCAGCTATGGAAAGCGGACTGGAACTAAGCTGGTGAAATTTAAAGGAGGACAAGAGTAGGTTGGAGTGCTTTGGGAGAAGTTTTAATTAGTATATATTGCCTGCCGTGACATTTGGGTCAGAAACACGCACACTGGCTGGTAAAATTAAGCGATAACTGAAATTGTGCAGAGGCAATGGAGAGACGTGAATGCTTGTAGATTCAAAAGGTGGGAAACAGCGATCGGAGCACAGGCAAGGTAGAGATCATAGTTACTGTTGGGGAAAGTGACTTTGGGCAGAACATATGATTGGACGGTATTGATGGCGGTCGATCCTAACGATGGAGTTAGCAGCCAAAGGAGGAACGCTACAAAGCGGCTGTCCACCGTGGAGACGGAGAGATAAGATCGACTCCCATGCAGGTGTGCATCACGAGACCATGAACAGTGGCAACAGCTCGGCGAGGCTTACATCGAGCAGTGGATGCCGGTGAAAAACTTATTCCTCTTCACTTATGCCCAGTTGATTTACAACCACGCTTCAGGTCAAGCGGCAACACGTGTGTGCACCCACCGGAGGTCAGGACATGCCAAGGACCACTTTTATAAATCGAAAGAGAATAAAATACATTCGAGCGCTTTGCAGATTAGAGCTCTTGTGGGTTGAACAAATGTGAGAGAAAAAAAACCCCATGATAATCTTCCCATAACGTCCTATTGTGTGCGGTGTTTCAGTAGGCTCACAAAGGACCTTCACCAAGACCTCTCGACCCAAGCTATTCTTGAGTGTGTGAATAGAGCCTCCAGCTCTAACTTTTATTATTCTCAATGCAAGTAAATAGAGAGGTGCATAATGACGCTTGCACTTTAATTGAACGCAACGCTCACACTTGCCGTTTCTGCCTTATTGATTTTGTGGTTGAAGATTGCAGGTTTGCCATAATTTACGCGTGTATAGTCTGAATGTCAATAATCTCAGTGTGTAGTCACTTGGCCATAACGTGTATTGAGATAAGATTCACGTCGAGCCACCGATTACGTTGGCCAATCGTCACCTCCAATTGCTCAGACAACATTACTGAAGGGTTTTCAGCGATCCAATGAGCCAGGTGTGGTCGATGTTTCTCTATTAATACTCACCACTGCTCTCGGTTTTCAACGTAAAATTGCAAAAATGTTTAATGCCGTGTTACATTTGTGTGCCTTCTTTTTACTTCTGCCACTACATTTTAATCATGTTTTACATTTTAATCTTAGGCTCTTTAAAAGTTATATCTATCTTCAAATATGTTTTGGAAGCGGATCACTTGATATTTGTTTGCAATGGTGTTGTATATACAACACCATTGAGCGGTGGTGGCCCAGCGGTCAGCACACTGGGCTGCAAACTTGGCGACCCGAGTTCGAATCCCGCTCACGGCCAACACCACTGACGATTTTCTGAACCGGCCCTGGGCCTCCCCTTGGTCGACTCAGCCACAAATGAGTACCTAGTGCAGTGTGTAAACATTGCCACTATGGAGACAAAGGCGGCCGGGCGTGGTGCTGGTCACCCACCTCCTCTTGTGCCGTGTCGACCTTCATAGGCACTCGATAACGGCACTTGACCCTAGAGTCTGGTAAGGCTATACGGGGGATCTTTGTCTTTGTTTATACATAACAACACTAGCCTACCTTCAAACGATGAGTGCAGTTATGATATAAATTGTTTTTTACAAATACTATCCTCAGTGCCTCTCATCTCATTGTCAGAAACCGCTTAGTCCTGTACAGGGTCGCGGTGAGCCGGAGCCTATCGCGGCAGACACAGGGCGCAAGGCAAGGATATACCCACGATGGGACGCCAGTCCATCCCGGGCATATCCTCAATGCCAGAACCTCAAATTGTTATTACAAAGGCAATTAATAATAATTGCACTTCGAGAACTGTTTTCAACCGGGAGTCACAAAGCACAGAGCTGTGGAGAGGATGGCATGTCAGCAACAACAACGACATACGAACGCCAAATGAACAACAACAATAACACATTTTTAATTCCTTCTTGTTTTCTCCAGTCTGTAACGCAATCTTGTCTGCGAGCCCCACAACGCCGTTGATTCCTTCAAGCGCACGCGCGGCGAGTGTGAGCCACGGTGATGATGAGCGCCCGCTGCCCCGTGCCCCGTGCCTTTTCAGACGAGCGACGCCGCCAGCCGCTTCGACACCGCCAGCCGTCTCGACACCGCCAGCCGTTTCGACACCGAGACGGCAGAAGCCGGGGCGACGGCGGCGACGGACAAACCGTGAGTGTCGACCGCGCACCCCGCGCCATCCCGTCGACTCCTCGCTTACCGGTTGAACGGTCCGCGTGCTCGTGCGTGGCGGGTTAATGAATGCACAGCCCGGAGAATAATTTGTGCCGGCGGGGGGGGGGGCAGTGTCTCGCTGTCGAGATCAATAATCGGCCGTGACGCTGACAAGCTGGGCCCTTAGGGGGGACCATTCAATGCGGCGCGGCTGCGGCACAAAGCGCACTTAGGCTGGGGTCAAGGTGTCGGGAACGGGGGTTAACGCTGCCCGACAAAGACAGCGATTGTGAATGATTTTTAAAGAGCTATTTGTGGCAGCGACAAATTTTTTTTTTGGGTGGGGTGGGGGTTGGTGGAGATTTTCGCAAGGCTCTCAATTGATGGCAAAGCCCCGTACATCCATCGTATGAATGTAAACGAAAGCTTTACCCACTGACATTCATCAGTTAATATCGTGTTTGAGATTCTGGAGGGCTTTTCAACAGGTGTATTAAGAGGACGTGTGTGCATGTGTGCGCAGTCCGGTGAAACATTCCGGAGATGGCAGCACGCGGAGACCTGTCACAGGTGGTGTCTCACTACAAATGTGATCTTCAAATGGAGAAGCTCCTTTCACGCCATTTGCTGAACTTGTAGATATGATTTCATTCGATACCAAATCCCTTCAGCGGTGGTGCACAGCAATAGTAGAAGACTGCGCTCGGTTTTGCTCGGTGTGTGTTTGTGTGTGTGCGTTTGTACAAGTAGACATAGTTCTGTAAACGTCACACTTTGAGCGGATAGTGAAACGTGTTGGAGGCTCGAGTGCACGCTGGCTCACAGTGACTCTCAGTCGACGTGCATTTATAGGGTGGCATAGCGGCGCAGTGGTAATGCTCGCATCTCACAGTAACAAAGCATGGTTGTGATTCCCTCTTCGGGTGCCTCTGCCTGGAGTTTGTGTATTCTTCTCTTGTCTTAAATAGGTTTATTTGTCGGGTACTCCTGTTTTCTCCCATTACCAATCTCTCCCCCCCCCAGCCCACCAATTAGCGGATAACATTTAAATATTTAGAAAATGTTGTTTCCAGCAAATGTTGGCGCTGGTTTACTATGTGGCGACCTTCCCCTGCCTCTTTGAAGCTCTTTCTACTGAAAATTGAAACAATGCTGCGTGATGCATTCCAAGTGGTAAATAAAAAAAAATATCAGGGCGGCGCGGTGGCGCAGTGAGTAGCGCTGCTCTCCCATAGCAAGAAAGTCCTGGGTTCGGTTCCCGGCTGGGGTGCCTTGCAGTGTGCAATTTGCGAGTTCTCCCCGTGTCCGCGTGGGTTTTTGCCGGGTACTCCGATCTCCTCCCACCGTCCAAAGACGCACTGCTGCAGCCTAGGTTAATTGGCCCGCTGAGTAGAGTGCGCCCGAGTGCCCTGCGATGTATTAGCGTCACATCCCGGGTATATCCCCGCCTCGCGCCCTGTGTATGCCGGGATAGGCTCCGCTCCTCCGCGCGCGACTCTTTACAGGATCGAGCGGGTACTGATACTGAGCACAAATAAGACATCACAATATTATTCTCAATGCTACCCTTCCACTCCAGGAAACCTAAGCTGAGGCGGAAGAAGACGGTGGGCAAGTCGGATTCCCAGAGCCCCGCTGATCCCACCGACAATCCCGAGGTGTCCATGGGAGCCACCGGTGGCCCGCTGGAGGCAGGGGACACCGGCGGCGACAAGGCGTTCAAGAAACCCCGCAAGAAGAAAGTGGCAAAGGAGGCGCCGGAGTCTCGAGGCAAAACCAACGGCGCGTTTGATCCCGAGTGAAATGCCATGTCAGCACGCGGGCCAGCCGCGCGCTCGGTGTACTGCATCTGGGGGCGGCACGGAAGGAGAGTCCTGCCCGAGGCGGTTCGATTCCCGCCCAGGGCGCCTCTCTGTGTGGAGTTTGTGTGTTCTCTCCCCTTGTTCTGCGTGGGTTTCTCTCCAGGTTGTCCGTTTTCCCTCCACATCTATAGAAAAAGAATCCTTAATTAATTGGCCGATGACGTCCGAAAAATAGAACGCAGTGTCTGGCGGGTGTTGGCGCAAGCTGACTGCATGGCTGCCTTCCCCTCGCCTCTCTGTGGTGTCCTTGCACCTCTGTATTGATGTAATTCTCCCCGGATAAGGGCGTCTGCTAAATAATAATTAATAATCTGTATGTGCTCCGCGTGGATGTAACAGATGCACGTTCCACATACACTTTATTATAATTATTATATTTCTATAAGGAATGAGCAAGTTTGACATCTGTTGGACCAGAAGGTCATTTCACAGTTTCAACAAATAATATCCCAACGGTGGGTGGAGAGGGTGCAGGCAGTGTGGTTAGCACACAGCGCTGGGAACTTGATTATCTTAGCTCTATTGCCAGCCATGGCTAACATTAGTGTTGAACGATATCCATGCTGGGCATGAGGTCCTCCTGTTTAATCAACCTGCACTGACCAGCGTGGTGAAGTATGATCAAACAACTCACCACGACTATAGGGCGTTGGAATGGGATGCAATGCGTGGGAAATTTATAACTCGTAGCTTGCACTGCAGCCTTGCTCAATGCATGGACATTGTTAGCCTCTGATTGACTCTATCGTGAGGAGTGGAGGCACCTTTGTGTATGACCAATCTAAATTGGGAGGCAAAGGGAGACGTGGACACTTGCATTGAGTGGATATTCGATTAGACTTATCAATTGTTATTTTTGTCATTGTATTGTCTCATTTAACCAGGACACCGATGTAAACTGTCTTAATAATCTAATTCATAGCACGTTAAAATTAAGTTCTGTGGGTACGAAGTTGCTTATGAAAAATATTAACCAGCAAAATGAATACTGTATAGTTTATGTACGGCGTGTGTTAATAGCCAAACAACACTTTTTAATCTTTTGTACACTTTTGTATGTGGATTCACAGTGCACCTCAACCTGTATTTTTAAATACAAAAACAATAACGCTTTTAAAATATAAAACAGCACTTTGCTTATTGTTACACCGTAGGAACTAATTTATAATATGGATTATTATTTTTTATAAATCAGTATTAATGAGTTTGCAGTGTAGCTGATTCAAAATGCATTTTTACTTAATTTGTACTGTTCTTTGTAACGTTTTTATTATTTATAGCCCACGTTTTGTCGCTGAGTGGTTTAAGGGTCCGATGACTCAACCGGCCCCACTAAGATCCGCACTTTAATCTGGTTCTCAAGTGGAATGAGTTGATGGGCTCAGCCTTGATCGCTAATGACTCAACACACGACCGCATAACATCCAAATTCGTTTTTTTTCATTAGTGTTCCTGAAATCCAGCACTTAGAACTAAGCAGATGTATGTTGATGAAATTCATTTTTGGGTCAGGTCACCTGATCGCGCGATGACATCACAACCTTCATATAAACAGACCCAGAAGCGATACCAGTCGATCTGCCCGCCCAGGTTTGGCGCGGGTGCCTGATGATGCTGAATGTAATTGTCAGCGAAACGTCATATGTATCTTTTTTGTAAAATATTGTGGGGTCGCTTTTCAACGCACCGGTGTGCTGAGATAGTAAAGGAATTGGCGCGTTTTCTGTTCACGTGACAACCCCTTACTGATTGGCCGTGTCGGGTGGTGGAGAGTTAAACGACACTTTTATAATTTTCCACGTGACCTGACCCAAAAATGAATTTCATCGATAGTATTGGTCACGAAAGCCTTCGAATTAAAGACGTTGGACCGCGATGGAATGAACGGTTGGCTGTAACTAGGCACGTGGGAGGGTGCTTTAAGAAGGTGGCACAGAAGCACGCACTGTGTCGATAGCGCCTTTGGGCTCATCTTTAACACGCGGAAGCACGCACTGCTCTGCGAATGCACACTTCAACTCATGACAAGATGCCTAGAGCACGATTAAAGGGAATTTAAAGCACGGCAACAACAAAAAGACCAAATAACAGCGTTAGGTCAATGCACGCATGTGCTACACGAAATTAAATCTGCACGTCAACACGAGGTGAAACTCTCTCGGACGTAATGTGAACACCGCAGTATGGTGAGTAGTTATTAAACTACGATCCTCGAGTGCCAAATACAGTGAGTCATCAAAATACCTGGATAATTTAGAGGTGGGGATTCGAGGCGTCTCTGTTTTCTTAACAAAAACCCCTGTTATTTCCGTTAAGAACTTTTCGCCTATTTACAGCTAGTAATTTTACCTTTCAAGGATCAACTTATTCACGTTGTATTAAAACGTAAATACTGCAGTGGTGTATAACAGACTGTTCATGGTCTGTATGGGAAGGGGAGCAGCCCTATGCAGTCGTTGCTGTACTGGTGTGCTGGATTCCTAAGTCAAAATATTGGAGACACGATATATTCACACGCGTATTTTCGAAGAGACGCAGTTATTTCACTTATCTGGTACTGTATTGCCATCCAGTGAAATTGATATTGTACCAGCATATAGTAAAGCGTGGCCAGGAAACTAAAGCAGTAAATACCGAGGTATTCTATCAACAATGTGCAATGTGCCCTCTATCCAACCAGCTTAAACCTGAATAAACAGCTTTATTCGGTTGCATTATGGTCTCCGGTTTTGTTGTCTCCTGTCCACAAACGGTGATTTTCATGTTTTCATTTACCCAGTAAGTGTACATAGGCAAGGATTACTTCAGCTTGTTGAACAAGCGGACGATACTCCTGAGTGCTTAACGCCGGGCGGTTTGAGTGGAAGCGCGAGAACTTTAACCAAGTCCCTTTGGGGCTGAGTACTTAGCAGATCTCTGTTAAGTGCTCTCCTCTGACCACTTCGTTGAGATTATGGTCTTCTCACCGATTAACCATTCATGCGATAGCCCGACCGGCTGCCTACAACGCCCACAGTAAAAAAACACATAAGGACGGCAAAATTCGCACGCCAATTGTCCCGCGCAGAAACAGGTGGTTCCGCCAATTGTTTTTTTTGTCAACCCAATTTTAATTCTATTCGCCTTTGACAGGTGTCAGTCTGCGACCTGACAAGACACAGACGGGGCGCGAGAGAAATAATATAGCATCGATTCGAGCACAAAACGCATCCACCCCCAACACGCCACCCCGAGCCTGCTGCCCTCTACGCCCCACCGAGCCTCGTCTCCGCCCTCGACTCCGTCCACCACCCCCTCCTCCCCCGATTGGGTTCGCGAGCGGGCGAGCGCGGCCCGTGCCAGACAATGCGACGGCCCGGACAGATGGCAACACGCCGCGCCAGATGCCTGCCATCCCGCACGGGACTGGCACTCATTACTCTACAGATCCTCCTCCCTCCTCCTCTTCTTTCTCCCGCCTTTTCTGCTTCCTTTCAGCCACGGTGTCCGCCTGCTGCAATACAACTCATTATATTCGGCACATGTTTTGGAAATGGTGCCTTCAGAATTGAGGGGATTGTGTGGGTCAACGTGGCGGGTTTCACAGCCCTCTTCGTAATTAATTTTAAACTTTTGGATTTTACAACAGGTTTTTTTTTTGTAAACCGCGCGCTCACTCGTACCATTTCCGGGTAGCTTCTTTCATGGGCCATAATCCACAATCAGATATGTTGGAAGGTTTAAAAGGAACGGTAACACGTCTTGAATAATTTAAAAAAACAAGCGATTGCTTTTAAAACACACTTTATTTGACGGCTGAGTCACATACATGTCATTTTCACTTTTAAAAATGTACGTTAGTTTTTGTTCAGATGAAACTGAAACGGACTACATAGAACATGTGTTTATCAGACTATAAAACATTTACTTCCAATCTATTACTATCAAATGAGCATTTAGTCTGACAAACTAAAAATGTGGCACAAACAGCAGCGTCACTGGCAGTGTGTTCAGTGAAAAAAATGGTCCTTTTAACAAAAAAAGCAAATTCACTTATCAATTATTTAACAAAACAAAACCCTATTTGGCAGTGCGTTACATTCAGAAATAAGCATGCTGGCAGTTTGAACACAAAACAATGTTAACGTAGCCAACAATGTTAACTTGCCAGCAAATTAAGTGTTTTAAGAAACTAAAGTCGTAGTCCTTCTCCGCTGCTGTTCAAAGTAACTATGGTAGAGTGCAGTACACAATTACAACTGTTTCTAAGCACACTGAAATCTGTGAGACATGACATCGGCAGACTTGACAAATGACTGTCATTGCTTTAAAATAACATCTTCACCTTACTAGACACCAGGTAAAAATCTTAAGTTTTTTTTGTTACAAGACAATGATTTCATCACAGATGTTTCCCAGTACATTTAGCAAGTAAAAATATAAGGAAATCAAAGCGGTGAATATCAATAACCATGGCTGATGTGTCTTTGTAAAGACCACCTTGGACCAATCAATGAATTTTCCTTTGTTTAGATCAGTTACGAGTTCTGAGGATAGTGTTGTGTTTGAAAAGAACAGCATTGAGTTCAGCATTTGTGAGAGTCAAGAGGATTTACTGTCGCACTAGTTTGGTAATGCAGACTGCCTCAACAGCCCGAATATTTAGGGTCAGTGAGTGACCAAACGCTAGGATCTGTAGTAGCTTTCACTTAAAAATCACAACACTTAGTGCTATCATGCTGTAGCGTCTATTATTTGTACAGCGAAACAAAACAAGGTGCAAACGTAACGCTTAAAAACACCTCACGCACAATATACAAAAAAAACTATCAACAAAATCACACAATACACGTCTAAAAGAACTATTTCCCCTACCTATAGTTCATCACCAGTAAGGGTGCAAACCACTCCAAACCTTACCAACTACATTCTATTGTCGTACAGTGCACGTGTTGAGCGGTACCTTCATTTCGTTGTTTATTTTTCAGGTGCGCCAGCGGTAGCAGTTAGTGGCTGTGTTGTTTTCAGGTTGGCCCATACCTCAAGGTCAGTGCTCAACACAAGACTACCCCTTGCTTGTAGTAATAATAACGTGGCTCCCCCTCCTCTGCCAAGGTCCACCTCGCTCAAGTCAAACCAAGTTGTGTTCGGTGCACGCGGACCGATCTGGAGGCGCAGCGCTGGCTTTACATTACGAGCGTGAATCCAATGCTTCTCGAACATCCTAAGGTCTCATCGCTGTCGCGAGACTCAGTCATCGGCTATTAAGTGCAGTTGGTTATGGATCTGGTGTGAGGTCAGTTTGCGCGCTAACAATTGCAAAAGTGGAGTGAAAGGGCCAAGTTACTCAGATGTTACGTTCACGTCGGGTAACGTCACATTACTGCCCAAAACTTCCCCTGGTCCAAAGCTAATGTTGAACACTGCAAGAATATTACAATGCGTTGTGCACAGTTGTTTTGAAAGCCACAATTTTGAAGTGTTTAGTTATTTATGGTATGAAAGTATTCCCGGAGCACTGTTTTACCTTGATTAAAGACACTGCAACACATTTCCACTGGATGGAACGCACATTTACAAAGAAATACCTTGCCTTTGTTTTTAACTTAAGGAGTGTAAAACATTACTCATTAACAAAAACAAAAATGAATGACCTTTAAAAGGAGCATACATTGAATAATTACATTTTACACAAGAAACGAGTTCTATACAATAACTACATTAAATACCACTGGTCTGGACATCGCTCGCTTCAGCAAATTATTTTTTTCTTTTTGTAAAAGCAGCACATCAGAATTTAGTTTTTTGTACAAAATGTTTTCATCAAGTACAGGCTTAGAGCCAAATACACTTTTAATTGATATGAAACGTTAATTTACCATACCTATGTAAGCGATACCTGTATACTGTTAAAAGAGTGACGTGAGTACCATGACATTCCGTATCAAATGTATATAAAAATAATAACCCTGCCAAGTGTTAAACACTTATAAAAAACCTCCAAAGTTTGATTTTATTTCAAGTCCAATGTATGAGAAAAGCAGACATTTCTCAATAAACAAAGTTTCTTCAGAATAGTCATTCGATTGTAGCAATCGTGTTTTTAAAAATACAAGACCACCTTCTCTGCAGCCTACTCGGCCTGTAATGTAAAAAAAATGACTGCAGCATTGATATATTCACATGTGAATTAAACCTCTCAACCACCTTCATCCTTGCAGAGATGACTCCAGAGGTAAATTTACAAGAGCAAAGATAACACAACACGTGGACGTCACTGCCCGATTTCTGTCTGAGTGGGGAGGCTTAAGGGTGACATATCCGTCTCGCATATAAATCCAAATAAACAGCAACTCCTCCAACCAAAATCGAACGGTGGAAATTACCACTCTGCCCCAAACACTGTCTTGTATAAAAACTCTCTTTTTGCTAAGGATATACCGCTGCACTCATTTCATCGATAGGCATACAATACTGCTACTAATTGCTGGAATAAGTGCAAGTTAATAATATTAATAATTACATCTAAAACAATGGGTAGACGGACATCTACTGCAGAGTGCTCACCAGTGACGGTAGCCTGAACGCAGACCACCTATCCATCCCCCATCGCACGTGCTTGCCTTTCGAGAGCTACTCAAACTCCCAAGTGATGTAACCATGCCCTCCACGAGGAGTTTTGCAGCAATGAAACTACATTCAAGGTGGTCCAATAGCAGAAGCAATAACAATACAAACATACACGCGCGCGCACACACACAATCAAATGTAGTAGCTCTCGCCGCCTATAAAGAATTTGTTGCAACAGGTGTCTGTTGGTTAAGCAGACCGTTCGTTGAGAGCAGTTTGTGATTACGCCTGTGATTACTTCAAATTTTAAACCAAGGTCTTGAAAAGCCAGTGACTGCGAATTTCCACCAGCAACATGAACTGGTGAAAAAGAACAGGCGTGAGCTCAAGTGGCCCAAGCGAAGAAACGCCTTCTGCACGTTGGCAATAAATAACAAAAACGTTCAAAAATAAATGCCACTAGACTTTAAGGCGGTAAGTGTAAAAATATTGATATGTAACAAACCTCGGTTATTTTGTGAGTGTTATGGTTGAGTATATTTAGAGTCAAACCTGTACCCTAAAATTTCCTACACCTCAGCTCGTTGAACGCAGCCTTAAATTGTCTAAAAAGTAGTCAAAAGCAATTTTAACTACGTGTAATATATTAATAGATACTGTATATTAAATATCGTTTACTTCTGCATAAAGTTATGCATGTCTCTTTAACCCAAAATATCGGTACGAATGCCCCACGAAGTCTGTTTGAAAGCTAGTCTCGTAAGAGGCATTTCTTTACTGTCATGACCGTACCGACGAGTGTGCAGACCAACTAAGAGCTTACTAAACACCGGCCAACTTGAGCAGCCAAAAACGTATCGAAAACTTGCTTGCAAGCGAGGACTCGCTCGCACAAGATCACTATCACTGCCAATCATATCAACTCACGCTCACGTTAACGGAGGAGTGAAGAGAGCTTTTGATCAGTTTCACAATGGGCTCAAAATCATTGATCGTCGAACTGAACAACAGGCCGTGAGCCTTCAGGATGTGTTGGCAGGCTGAGGGGGCATCTTGTGCGAGTGGCCTGAGTAAGTGCTAGCGAGGCTACAGGTAAAGGCTGCGAGGGACCATGCTGCTCATGTACTTGCGGGCTTGCTCCGTCACTGCTGCCTGCTCCTCCGTCTTGCCCAACGGCGTCACCTCCCAAGACGCCGCAGAAACCGGCTTCACGGTGAGGGGTGGGGAGGGGCCGTGTGGGACGACAAGAGGACGCCAGCAGGTGCAGGGGGAGAAGGGAGGCGGCGAGAGAGAAAGGCCAAGGGGACGGAGTGGCAGGGCGGCACCGAAGGAGAGTGAGGATGGGAGTCGTACGACAAGCAGATCGAATGGCGAGGAGTGACGACAGAGCGGGAGTCAGCGGTAGATCCAGTGAGGAGTCAGAGCAAACAGATTTTGGTGAAATGCGTAGGATTTGGGTGGAATGTTAAAGTCGGATGAAACAGGGGATCAGAGGAAAAAAAAACCACAGGGATCATTAGGACACCCAGAACCACAACCAAGAATGAAAAACACATTTTTTCCCCAAAAAGCAGCAAGGTAGTGCAAAGCAGAACAAAGTATATAATACTCTTAAATTACCCGGAAAGTGTCCGCTTCTGAAAACAAGCAATTCAAAAGGCTGCATGCAATAGGAAACCATTCTTCTCCACACCCAAGTAAAAAAAGCAGTGAAATATTTTCATTTGGCAACGGAGGTGAGGGTAGGATGCTTACACATGGCATGCATAACGGTGTAGGCATTTTAGTATTTTTTTTACAAATTCTGTTGGCAAGAGGCAAACAAGAGCACAATGGGCGAAAAAAATGAGATCGGGATTTAAAATTAAGCGGAAGCCGAACCCATCATTGCATGAGTCTGTATTTGGCCCGCGAGTGCCCTCGGCATGAGTGTAGGTGTCGTGTCCTTACAGGAATGCTTGCACCGCGAGCATGTCAATGAGTGTACATTCATGTCTACGCCAGCATGACAACGTGGCAGGCAGCGATACGCATGGAAGCACCTGGAAAAGTCCCGCTTTCTCAGTCTCACGCTTAAAGCAAATACAGGTGACGCAACGAGCCGCGGTTTGACCGTGTATGATGGACACGATTCCTTTGTGTGGCTAAGCGCGTTGTCTGTGTTCTCTGTCGTACTGCCTTTGTGCGAGCGTGTGTGAATGCACAGGCAAGAATGGGCAGAGCCAATCTGCTCTGGTGGTCTAAGCTGTTGTTCTGTCAAGAGCTTGAGGAGCGAATCTGGTGAGGAGTTTCACTGAGATATGACCTCAGCAGGCAGGGTCCATGCATGATCCGGCATGCAGAGCGCAGGAAAGTGCTGAGGGGAGTTAAGAGCACAATGTTACTTCCCAAAACAAATACAATTTAAACAAAAAGTCACCGTACGCTTGTATTTAAGGCTCCGTTAACAGTTAGAATCTACAATTGTAATGCATAAACGTTACTGGTGATTGCTCGAATTTAAATGTTCCTGATTTTACAAAAAAGCAGGAAATGTTCCACACAAATCGGTGCGGTGTTTTGCACGGTTATCATAACGTGGAAGGTAACAAAATGCAATCTAAGCGCGAGCAAATAAATTCACTCTTCCAGGTGCTTGGACATCACAGATTAGCTTTGGGGGAAATTGTGCAGGTAAGTTAAACGAAATGATTTAGCCATAGCATTCTGCCTCCGGATATTTGAACTGTGGGAGGGAGACAAACTAATTCACCACTTGTGTCTTTAACAACAGTAATAATTTATATTATGTTTATGGTAGCACCTTTCACGCAGAGGTCCCGAGGTAGGGCGGGAAACCACAGAGAGGTGAAGGCAGCTGCGTGGTCAGGCAGCGCCAACTCACCAGACACTGCGTCCGATAGATTGTTATCAGCCAATTAATTGCATGTATTTTGTTGTTCTGGGAGGAGACTGGAGAACCAAAAGAAAAAAAAAACCCCACACAGAACAAGGGGACAACACACGAACTCCACACAGAAAGGCATCGGAGGCGGAAATCGAACCGCCTCGGGCAGCAGGACCTTTCATTCTGCGAGGTGCGGACGTAACCGCTGCATCGTCCACCCGGACAACGTGAGCGTTCTAGAGGAAATGAACTAAGAGAGCGCGCGCGCGCAGCTCCGCTTTGCGTCGCCTCGGCTTCACGCTCGGCGTGGACGCTGCGGCCGCGCTAGAGCGTCTGGGGGAAGCGTGCGGGGTGGAGCCGCGCTCACCGTGGGCATGTGTCCCTCGGTCCGGGTTCGAAGCACCGCTGGAATTTGCCGCCACCTCTGCACTGAGCCCGCGCTTCGGTCTTCCCTCCTCTCAGCCTCCAACCCCGAGACCGACAGCCCCTTTGTCTTTATGTACACACACGCACACATCCGCACACGCACGCGCACACACGCACACACACCCGCACCCACAAGCGCGAGAGGTTAACGTAGTTTGGGAAAAGGTTATCAAAAGTACCCACAGTTTCACACACGTTGCGTTTGTCTTGCCACGCAGTGGCCGCTGTTAATACAAAGTACACGACTTGATTGGATGGTATCTACTACGCTTATATACACATGCGCACACTTTATTCAGTAAAGCTGTTTGCAATGTGAGATTAGGGATGTGGTCAGGATCGAATTCCTGATCAGATTTTGAAAATGTGCTCTACCGTGCAATACATAGTTCAAGTTCAATGCTAGGTAAGCAGTAAAAATGTATAATTACATATAATTAATTTAACCCTCTTACAAAGGTTCCCATGATGCACTATAGTTTGGTGACCTCAACCAGGTCAATATAGCAAGCTGCACTCGCTTTATGACCATCATAAACGTTGTTGTTTGCACTTCATTTAAGACCAACTCCACGAGATTAAAGGGAGGGGGGGGGAAGTTTTGTGCAACACTCAATCATCAAAAGAAGTGGATATTTATAAACAGAAATGCATTTCACTGCCCTTTACCTTCAGCCTGACTAGGTTAATCAATGCGAATAAGTACAACGGTGTATGGTTCTGCACTACAGTGAGATGTAAGGGTTAATATACCATCAACAGACCAGGCAACGTCACTGCTGAGGAAGCAACGCAATGACTAACACTTCACATTTCAAGAAAATGCAAATATTCCACGAAACATTATTGCACAATTTTAAAAAAGTTCACTAAAACTACCTCCGGTTTAGCCCTGTGGGCTGACTGTATTTGCACAATTTCTCCACATGAGAAAACCGAGATGCCAGCGGGGAATTTGTGGTAACAAATTAAATTTACAACGCACACACGTTTTGACGACTCGCGTGCAGTGAGCACGAACTCTGAAGCGCAGAGCCCCCTCCCCGCTCAGCGCCGTGCGCATGCTACGGTGATCGCTTGCAACTCAAAGCTCTTGAGCCGCTGCTCTGTGAAGGCGGTGGTAATAATACACATCTATTGATCTCACGAGCCGTGAATGAGGAGGGCAGCAGAGTTCCAGGCTGTAGGTGGTGGCAGATGCAGCGAGTGTGTGAGCGGGGTCTTCTCGTGGGTGTGGCGATGGAGGAGCGACTGCGTGCGGACAGGGTTCGTCGGTGACCTGCGCGCTGCAGTGTGCGGGGTCGTTCCGAGGCGAGCGGCCGGAGTAGCGCTGCTGGACAATGCGCAGGCTAAAGTGCACGGACAGCACCGGTGGCAAGCTAATGCTGCTTTTTTGCAGGCGAGTCTGTACATTCAAAGCGGCTTGCTCACCAGCATGCCTGACAGCCCCCCTCCCTCGGTGTCCGGAAACACAAACAGCGCCTGCTCAGGGCTGTTGCACCGATCCCACACGTCCAGTGAGAGAGAGCGGCGGGCCGACTGGGATGGAGAATCCGCCTACAGCAGAGCAGCGTGCACACACACACACACAAACCACGCGTCAAGCAACATGTTATCAATGCGCATCGATCTCGGTTTTTTACTGCTCAATGAAAAAGAAGTGCTCTATGGAGCCGTTCTTTCAGGTTCATCGTAGCAAGAGTTTTTCCTCGTCTTCTGCAAAAGCGAGGTTACAATTATATTTTTAAAAGCTGTTTCATCTCTAGGGCCCAATTTATGCCATTTGTAGACTTTATTTACACTGTTTGCACGGTCTCATATGTAGCCTCTCATGTGTACTAGCTACATGGTCTGTCGCGTTTGCTGCGTCTTGTGTTGTTGAATTGACAATCAGTTGAGGACACCTCTAACGTGTGGGACGAAACGTCGCGAGGTGGAGAGAGGAAGCGATCGACGCGGCTGTCCCGAGACGGCAGCTTTCCGCAGCAATCAATCATCACGCATCGAGCCGTGAATACCTACATCATTATCTTATTGTTTTCACGTTTTATGGTCTGCATATGGCCAAGCTCGTTTTTTTTCTGTTTATTCATATTTAACATTCAATTCATTTCACGTTTCAGGCGCTTTGGAACACATTAGCCATTAATACATTAATCCATTCAGCAATAAAGGAGCAGTGAAGACACCATTTACTGCCACACAAAATGTACTACTTTTCGCTGCCAGTGATGTCAACTTAGGTTTTAAAAAGAGTGCTCTGGCAAATGAAAAATACCTTAACAGATAACTGGAAGTGACTACCCACACCAATCTACATTATATTGCAGCATTGTTGTCATCACAGCTTAACTACAGCTCGGTTAACTGTGCCAATAAAAGACAGCAGGGCTGTGAGAACACTAGCCCATTCATCGCAAGGTGTCATATTAGATATGCTCTCTGTTTACGACCGCAGGGCACTTTAACCCTCTTCCATACAAAACTGTGTAGTCGAACGCAATGCAGTTTTGCTTAGAAGAAAGTCCGGCCGCAGGCGATTCGATTCCTGCCTCGGGAGCCTTTCTGTGCGCGGAGTTTGTGCATTCTCCCCCCTCTACTGCGCGTTTCCTCCGGGCTCTCCAGTTTCCACCCGCAACAACAACAAAAAAAACCCTCACAGACTGAGCGATACCATCATCACACATAGGGCTGGTGTGAGCTGTCCAAGTGGCTGCCTTTCCTCTCCCCCCCCCACTGCCCCCACCTTTTCCCTCCTGCATCGCCTTGGGACCTTTGACTGAAAGGCGCTACTATACAAACGTAATAATACATTAATAATTAATACGAGCTGCGACCTTAAAAGAGTCTTCCGACTGCACCACCGCCAACGCAGGGCGCCGTTCTACCGCGCGCGCGCGGCTCGATTGCGGAGCGCGGGCCCGTCCGCTGGCGGCAGCGGAGCTGCCTACCTCGCGCTTGATGTGGGCGTGCGGGCAGTGTCCCTCGGAGTCCGACCCGTGCTCGCCAGGTTCCATCTTGACCACCACATCGGTCAAGTCTTCTGGCAGGTGACTCGTGGTCTGGGGTTGTAATAAAAACAACGGGGCAAGGCAGCAGTCACGAACCGACCTTTTCTTCTCTCTCTCTTTTTTGTTATCTACAGGAAACCGTCGGAAAGGGGAGACGCAACGTGGATTGTCCCAGGGAAACAGCTCTCGAGAGCAATTGTGAGGAAACGTCATCTAGGTTCACTTTTAACAATAGTTACATGTTTTCCCAAGTCACCGCGTAAGGAATATTTCAGATTTCAAGGAGAGTCATGACAAAGGGGGAATGCATAGCAAATAGTGTTCAAAAAGCATTATAACGGATTGGTGAGCAGCTTACGTGCTATACAGGCAAATTATTGGCCTACAATTTGGTGTCGCAACTCCCCATTTGTGGGATCCAGCAACCCCACTTCCAGGTTATTGTATTGATTACATGTGTGTACAACCACACCTGTTCTTGATGGTGCCTATAATAAACCACATTTTCTTCCCCCACTTAAAATAAACAAACCTGGCTCATTGAGGTAATGGTGCCCTAGTGACGTCTAGGTCCAAGGGACACGAGGCACAATGCACCACAGCTGTGGAACCCTTATCTGTGGCAATAAAATCAAGTGCAAGGTTATATCGGGACCCAGGTTACAGCCACACACCGTGCTTTCATCCCGTTTGTGCCGCCTCCCCTCGCGTACCAGAATTTTGAGAGGCCCGTACTTCCGCTCCTGAGCAGCGAGGGCATTCTTAAATGGTGTTGGAGTTCTGGGAATCGCCTCCACCACCCACTTCCTCGGCGTTCGGAATCTAGAAAAATGAAAAATAAACAAACAAAAAACAACCCTCGGTTACGGGTGAATGTTCGTTTGAGCCAATATCTTTTTGTTGAATAAGAATAATTACAAGGATACAATTTTATAACTCGCGAATTACATGCCTGCTCATGGACAAGACACGGATACAGAGGCACGAGGAAACCGTAGAGACAAGGAGCGTCAGCTAGGCGGTCAGCCACCGCCAACCCGCCAGACATTTCATTCCTATATGTTGTGTTAGTGGCCAACTGTGCATAGGAATCTCCACTTTAGGCAGTGATAATTGAGTGAGCTTGCCTGCAGAAAGCTCGGAAAAAGCCCCAACTGATGGCATGTCAGGGGCACGCAAGCCCCGGATTTATTTGTATGACTTAACACCACTCTAGGCCTGCTTTAAAACAAGCAGCCTGTGTCAAGCAGCCTGTGTCAAGCAGCCTGTGTAACCCTTGGCCAGGACCACCATGCAAACTCCACCTTTACTTTCTCCGCTTCCTCCTGTTCCGATGACCAAAGGTCCTTTGATCAGTGTCTCAATTGCACGGAGCACAGAGGATAACTCGAGTGGTGCTGCTCAGAGAGCAAACACCGCCTTTCCCTGAGCAAACACGAGCACCTCTCTGGCCTTTCCACGCAGGTGGTCAAGACAATTGCACAGCCTCCCCACAGGCACACATTTCAGCCCCACTCTCCACCGCTGCTGGGTATAGTAAAAAAACGCTTTTTTTGGGAAATTGCAAATAATGTATAAAAATAATTATATATTTCTGACAAAAAATGTTTGCCCCGGAGGGGGGGGGGAGAGAGAAGGGGGGTTTAAACTGCAAATTGTGTCCGGTTAGTGACGGAAAAATAAAGGGCAGCGGTGAAGCTTGTCGTGTTTTCACTTTCAGCCGAAGATTAACGATCGTGGCCGAGGGAAGGCGGGGCGGGTGGGCGAGCGGGATATTGACGAGGGTCGCGACCTGCCCACCTGTGGTGACTGCCACACCTCCACGTATCGGTACGTGAGAAAACATGCGCTCATACAAGCGGGGAGAGCACACACACGCGCGCTGAAAGGGCCACGGTCTCAGCGGGTTCTAAAAGGGTTCATCAACCATTGCCAGGCATCGCTTGTCAATGTAAGGCACCTGTATCAACTCGAAATTTTGCAGAGTACATTATGTTCAGATATGTTTTACTCAGAGCACTGAGAACTATCGCACACACACTGCTGAATAAAATCACTACGCTCCACGTATGCCCTATACTGGAAGCCAATTAACACAGTTTTTGTGAACATTTTAAAAGTTCTATTGTGCATGCGACAAACACCTACCGTAATAATAGTAGGCGATGATGCAATTATAAAATATGAACGACGTACATTTGCTCGACCGGACTTTTAACTCGTAATATGTTATAGATTGGTGTATATCTGCTTGTGTCGCAAAGTAACTTTCATTAAGGTGCATGCCTTCACAGTGACTTGACATCATTATACACTGTTTGCACCAGTCAAACTAACCTCACGCGCTATGCGCAAATATTAAATTATTTATCTAGAAAAACCTTTGTGCAAGTACTGTGTGTGTGTGTATCCCCCATCCATTATAGCATAATGGCTTTGCTAGCTTCCTCTGCTAGAAAAACGACCTGTACGATGATGAAACTATGAAGCGCCCCGCGACTAAATAAATGCAAAAATGAATGAACTAAACATTGGTTCGCGTGCGTGCATGTCAACACTCGTGCCTGTGTATACTGCACGGCTGCCAACAGTGAAAAGGTTAAAAAAAGCCTCTCGTTTATTTTTAATATTTGATCAGACTACTTTTTTTTTTGGGAGTTCAGTGCAATGGAAAGCAGCAAAGAACCATTATCAACACTTAGCTTTAAAACATTCCTACGGGTACTTTAAGCTCGCAATAGTTTTGTTTTTTGCCAATTTTCCTGAAGCATTTCATTCGCATAACCTCTTGAGATTGAACATGTCATTTCAAAGGGTGCTCAGGGTGTCACTTGACACACACACACACAGCAGCAACACACCACGGCACATATACAAACATTTAAAATCTACAATTTATACAGCAGGCATTCATATCAATAAAAAGCGCACCCAGCAAAACACAAGCACGTGATAAATGAAATGGTTCACAACACCAGCTTACAACGAATATGTACAATAGCTGTAATCGTTGCAGGTGTTTGTGCAACGTATGACCTGAATGTTGATATTATTACACAGCATACTCCTCCTCTGATTCACGTTCACCTTTCCAATACAGACCACGGTTATATCCATATACGGTGGAGCAAGTGTTTTTATGTATATATGTCCACACTGATGGTGACACATTTGAAGCCTTCATTAAGTGCACATTTTAGCTGCACAACACCAAGGCTTTTAGGTCTTACTTTTGCTTTACTGCCCATATTGACACTCGTCTGAAACTTGAACACTATTTCAGTTGAAATTTTCACTTTTGCACCAGTGCTGTCAACCCTCTCGAGGACCCTTCCGCCTCCGGGTCAAAGCCGTCTCATCAGCAGATAACATCATCGACGGGAGACATCAGAAGAACCCGCTACCCGCTTGTAACAAGATCACCCGTAGGTCCGGCGCACTGCTCGCGGACGCACTTAAATAATCAGCGCGAGCGTTCGGACAAAACTTGAGAACACGCCATCGAAACACGGCGACGGTGCCGTTCAGCCTCGTGTGGCGGCGGCGAGGCGCCCGCGGCCCGCGCCGCGACCGCGCGGCCCGTTACCCGTTGTTCTCCTTCTGCTCGCGTGACGCGTGCTCGCGAGCCGTCGGGGTGGTCGCCGCCACCTTGAGCTCGCACACGGGCGTCGAGGTGAGGATCGGGGAGTCGGCAAAGATCGGCATGTCCAGCGGCATCAGCGTATTCAAAAACTGCGGGGGGAAACGGGAGGAATACGTGACAAGGGAGTTAAAAAAAAAACCGTGATGTGTTGGGTGTAGGTTTTCACGGCCCGCTGTGTGGTTCTTTCAGGAGAGCCTTGAGCGAGCGTTCCTCGTTTCTCCTGCGAAGGAGGGAGGAGGAATGCTCCCAAAACAGCAGTTCTTGAGCGTGAAAATTTGTAATTAGCTGGAATGCCTTGACTGGTTCATATTTCTACCATTGACTACATATATTCAGCCGTAGAAGAAGGTTGGTGCAAATTGGCAGTTAGCAACGATTTGTGAAACAGTTATTGGAGTGAAATAAAACATGGGCATCCGTAATTTAATAAAAACTGTTTGGCCAGTGTGCAATGTAATTTATTATTTCCTCGACAGGACGACACAGCTTTGTGCTAACAGTTACATAAGTATATAAAAAACCGCAATGCTACAACCGTTAGAATATTTGTGCAGCATCTTTCTAGACATACAATTCAAGGCTATTTTCCCCGAAAGAAATTATTTGGCACAGAAGTAGCATATAATACTAATAGCGTTTGTAGAGTGCTTTTCACCCGAGGGCCACAAAGCGCTGCACATACTAATGACAATTTTAGTATGCGAAAAGAAAGCAAGTGTGGCTAGGAAAGAATATGGAATATAATGGAAAAGTAAGGCATCAAACTTGAATATAAACCTGACCGTAAAAACAATACTGCTGCAAATCTTTCCCAATGTCCACTTCAACACTGTTAATTCCCCCCCTCACCCACCCACTGTGTCTTGTCGAACAAGATCGCACAAATTTATCCAAAATTATAAACAGAATACAAAAATACAAGCCGAGTGAGAATTGCTAACAAAATCAGCTTTTGCGGGATGTTCATATCGAGCGTTCCTCCTCTCGCTTTGACAACATTTCGCCTCCCACATCAGGCTTATGAAATTATCAGAGAGATGAAACCGAGCCAAGGAGAGGAGGGAAACGCTCGACACGGCTGTCCCGAAAGAGCAGTCTCAAATGGCATTCTCAAAGGTGAAATGGCAGGCAACGCCGCTTCTCACCTGTGACGGCGAAAAGGGCAGGGACTTTGTCGGCGTCCCCTTGGGCGTGAACTCGGATGAGCACACGTCTTCGAGGAGGCCGTTCTTCGGGCGCTTGCGCCCGCGTCGCAGCGCGTCCGGCGGCGTTACCGCGGGCGTCCCGTCCGTCTTGCCGCCGCCGCCGCCGCCGTCGCCTCCCTTGTCGTCCGAGAAGCCGCACGCTGAGTCGCACGCCTCCACCTTCACCACCGTTTGCCTGGCGCCGCCGCCGCCGCCGCAGTCGCCGTCGGGGTGGCTGCGGTCCAGGCCTTCCAGGAACTCCAGCGTGTGGAGGTCGCCGAGGCACGAGGGCTCCTGGACGCGTGGGGTCACCACGTGAGCGCCGAGGTTATCGCGGAGCTCCAGAGGAAACAATTTAGTTGGCATCACGTTGAAATGTACGGTTATTGCAACGTCACAATCATGTACTGGCGATGTCTATATAAAGCAACGCTTTTCAGCTAAACCATTCAGATGTCTGATTTTGCCACAGTTGTCCAGCAAGAGCAGTTCTTAAGGGCAATTTTCAAGACTATAACAATCTAGACCCTCTTCCACTTCACAGCAATTTCATTTATGGTCAACATTTGCCGTTGTGAATCAATTCAATCATCTTTTTAGTTTGCATAAACGCCACTTACCGTGTCCATGCCGTGGTAGGCTGGAGGCACGTGCACATTATACCCCGTCGCCGAGTTCCCGAAGTTGCTCTGTCCGTCCAGACAGAGGTAGCTCGGGGGTGAAAGTGCGCCATCGGGCTGGGGAGGGCTGGTGTTGTTAGCGAGAGAGCAAGACCCCTTGAGGGGATGCGAGAAGGGCAAGAGCGGCTCCTCGGGCCCGCCCAGCGGACCCGCCAGACTCCCATCCGACAGCAGGACGTGGTCCGTCAGTAGGGGGGAACCCCAGTTCCCACTGTACTCCATCTGCGGACACAATTGCTCGGTCATGGCTGGGTCCAAGAGCACAAATGCGGCTGGGAAGATCGAGAACACAGCGAAGGGTTTGAATTGCTTGGTATGGCAATGAAAGAAATGGGCAACAACGTGGCTTTTCAGGGAGATGGCTGACCGTGAAGTTCTGCTTCCCGCGAACTTCGTTTTCTGTTGACATCAGTAGCATGGTGAGCTCCTTTATGCGTTGCTCTCTGTCTGGGTCCTCTTCCTCCCTATAGCCATTCTGTGCAGGAACAAAAACATGGGACGTTTACACAAAGGGAAAAGATTTTTTTTTAAATGCAAAAATACACATAACGGTAATTGGCAGAAGTTATGTTTACCTCGTGAAATAAAGCACATGAGTATTGTGTTATTACTGCACATGACCAGATTCATCACATTTTATTTTTAAAATGTAAGCCTTTAAAAATTCTTTAAAAACTAAAAAACTGTAAGGCTTTCATGCAATTGTCTTGAGCCTGGTTTCCATTGGTGGCCGCTAGGTTCAAATTTATTCGGCCAAACTGCATCACCACCAAATAATTACGGGATGCGACAACTCAATTAGCGGGAATAAATATTTGATAAGCCGGCAGTTCAAGACGTTGAATAATAATAAAGAACCGTGCCACAGCACAGTGCTTTGTTCCGTGGTCCAATGATGCAACATGCATATCAAAACACTTTTAATAATTTCTACAATAACTAAAAAATATTATTCGTCACAAAGGGATTTCTTTCTTCTCAGTAAAGCAGCTTATGCGGCACTTTATATATACACATGTAAAAAAAAAATCAAGCCTTCTGTGGGCACTGCGCCTCCACGTGGACTTTCAAATGCTAGCCAGGCTCCTGGACGGAGGCCCAGTGGCTGTGGGAGCTGCGGTCTGGGCAGGCGAACGTCGCACGCACCCGTACGCTTTGAACCGAGGCGAATCTTCGCTGGCACTATGTTTCCGAGCACATCCCCTGGGGGGAGGGCAAGCGTCCACACGAATTCCCCATTAACATGGCGACTTCCTTCACCCTGCCGGTGTCCCATCCGTCGCCTTTTGCAGCCAGACCGCCCACCTGACCTAACTGCTCCTGGTGCTCCGCTTCGAGACGCCTCGTTGGGAACAAAAAAAAACCCGTGAATTCGTGCGTGGGTCTTGGGCAGGGGTACAAAAAGTGGACGTTTACAGCGTTGATGGAGATGCCACAACTTGCGCAAAAATCCCACAGAGGAGGCGATTCCCTCTGGTGTCATAAGCGGTGGGCAAGTAAATTCATTTCTCTGGTTGACCGCTTAAATGAGTCACAAGTACAAATCACGCCAGTCATTGGCTCAAACATGCTCAACAAATTTGTAGCACATTTTACTAATTTACCAGTCACAAATGTGGCCCGGGTGAGGGATCAGAGGGCTTTTTTTGGCGACGGGACCCATAAATCTAAAGCATTAAACGAAGTCGCAAAAGGCAGAGAACACGTGGCGGCACTGTGCGTAGAGAGGCATGAGTTTCGTGTTTTTATTGATTTACGATACCGATGGGACACGAAACTGTCACATCTCGACGGCCAACGTACGGAGACTTCGAAAATTCTTTTGCAAATGAATTCCCGCTTGACATTTACATTACACTCAAATGCCACCATGTGAGGGTACGTGGTGAAGATGCAGTGTGGAGAGAGAACCTCGAAGTTCATTCCTTGACCAGTCGTGTTAAATCGCACGGACACCTGGTAATTGTGACGCTGAGCAGCCATCTGCGAGAACACAAACCACGAACAAAAAACCACCCGCATGACTCAAAGGCAATGACCAAGATAGATTACATTAATTATATTGCTTATTATCAATGCTGACAAATCGTGTTTATGGAAACTTATTTGCAAAATCGGTCTTTTAAGCTGCTGATTTCCAAGAACACAATGCAAAACAAACCTAGAATTTAGCTACACATGTTGACTAATCAAACTTGCTTCAGAATGGCCTTATTCTTATACATGGATATGAATTTGTGCTCGGCAAATAAACCATGTCAAGTGTTTGCACTTAGCATATTGACGTCCAATACACTTTTACACACTGCATTCAGTTTATCATTAACTTAGTGTCCTAATCAAGTGTTCATGGCCCTGTGCAGAGTTCACTCTTGGAGAAAAATAAGGACATCTGAAGACTATGACCCTAAGTCCACGGGATATCTTAAATCCACACATCTTAAAACCAACCTAATGAGAAAATCCTGAAATGGAAGATACACTATTTTCTGGTATTCAAATGGTCCTATCTGTTCAATGCTGTGAGGAAATATTAAGAGAAAGCAGTATCAACATTGCTTCACGTTAGATAATGGAGTCTAAAATGCATTAGAAAACTTCCAATTGCCTCACAAGGAGCAATGTACGATCCCATAAGCCCGACCACACATATGTTTGTGACAAGGAAACAAAACTAACCATTTTTGGGCATCAGCTGGCAACACACTAATTAACCTGCTAACCCTATTCATTCCACCACATTTTATAACGTAATTTAACTAAGCAAATTATTGTTAATGCTGCACTGGCATTGGTGCCCGATTAACAACAACGTAACACATTTGTTAACAACACTTCCTTAACAGAACAATATGCGACATGATATTTCAGGCAAACAGGCTTATTCTCATAGCACACAGCGCTATCAAGTATTTTGTGCAATTTAATTCAGGCGTGATTTCCCAGATTCAAACACAGACTCTCAGCAGCATCGGCCCAGTGTCCCAAAACATTACTTAGCCACCAAGTTCACCTGGCCAGGCAGTAAATACGCACCTCCTCGGTCTCGGGAAATGGGTAGTACTGGAAGGTGGCTGATGATGGGCAGCTGGGGCGATGTTGCAGAGTGTCACGGTAGTGCATGGACCTCGTACAGGTTGTCTGATACAGCGTGGCAGGTATCTGGAAGCCTTGCTCGGGGGAGTTCTGCAGGTAGCCCTCTTGCTCCACTTTGCGGCGCATCGTCGAGTTCCAGTGGTTCTTGATGGCGTTGTCGGTCCTTTCGGGCACAATGAGCGCCAGTTACAATGAACAGCTCGTGTTGAGCCGATTTAAAGAAATCTTGGGAAAAGTATGTAATGTACGCACTTTTATCCACGAATAATTGGGTTACATTTAGAACAAGCTTCAGCATTTCAACAAAAATGTAAAAATACTTACTTTGATTTTATGCCATCTAGTATATTTATTTACATATTTAGTTTCAAACTGCATTGCACGCATTGTGCCTGGTGATGGACTGGCGTCCCATCGTGGGTATATCCCTGCCTTGCCCCCTGTGTCTGCTGGGATAGGCTCCGGCTCACCGTGACCCTGTACAGGACTAAGCGGTTTCTCACAATGAGATGAGAGGAGTTTCAAAAATCTGAACCCTTACATCTCTGGCCACAGACAAGTTACAGAGCTGAAATTTTGCTGCTAGATTACATTTTGGGATCCATCAAGCTTCTGCATCAGGCTAATCCAGATCCGGGGGTCAGTTCAGCACCTTTTCCAGAACAAAGCGCTGTAAAGCCTTGAAATTTGGTATTTCCAAATAAAAAAGTGTGTATACTGAAGAGAAAAAAAACCCACTTATTACTTGTTAAATGTAACAAGAGCTACGTTTTCCATGGATCAAATGTGTCCGTCAGATACGCAATGAGCAAGAAGACTTTTGAACATTTAACAAATCAACTGATGTACTTCCTCTTTCACATATAAAACGGTCCATAAATGAATAAAAAAAATGTACTTAACTACTATATAGTCTGTTCAATATAACGGAACTTTATTATGCATAGCACTTTATTATATATGCATAGAAATGTCAACTTAATGATTTAAACAAGAACATTGAAAGAATATGTTTGCGATTATGTTCACTTAGTCAATAAAACTCACCATTCATTGTTAACACTCCTCTATAACAGGAAATATACAGTAGGGTATTTTTTTTTATTTGTCTAACAGAATACTGATCATTTGTATCCCTTATTAAAATGTCAGTGTCCCAACACAATGGTATTCTGAGCTGTGAAGTCAGTCCATCTCTCTGCCCCTTTTTTTCACTGCTATCAAAATGGGCCATTGTCTGAAATATCAGTCTATCGTACATCTTTCCTGTTATAAGGCACTATTAACAGTGAGAGTGGTGAGTTGTTTTGTGCTCTACTTTGTTATTTATTTATCATTTTCAAATTTTGGGGGAAAAAAAAAGCTTCAAACCAACACAACAGCCCACAATTTTAAAGTCGCAACAATTGCAGCGCTTTGTCAATCCACTGCTGGATCAAAACCCTCCCACGTCGTGTCATGGGTGCTGTTTGATCGCGCTGCGTGCCGCTGGTCAGCGTGGGATGGTGAAGGCGATGTCAAGGCCCAGTTGCATCAGCCGTGGACAGAAATCAAAGTCAGATCAGCGATGTTATCACAGTGCAAGGCATCAAACCACTGTGCAATTGAATTCCACTTTAAGGTCGAAGAGCAAAACATCAACCCGCAGAAAGTAAACAATTGGCGAATGAGGCAATCAGGCCGACGACTATTGTGCAACGTCTGCCTCGGTGGCGAAGTATGCCGACAAGATTAATTTAATCGAAATATGTATCGTTACGATTTACAACGAGCAGAGTTGTTCGTTCAGTGTCGAGGTGTTCGTTCAAAGACGGAACAACACAGAGGCGTGAGGAAACCGCAGAGAGGTGGTGGTGGTGGTGGTGGGGGGCGGGTGGAACGGCAGCCGCGTCATTAAGCAGTGCCAACATTCGCCGGTCAACTGCTATCGTCACTGGCTATGCAGCCTCTACCTGCCAGGCAGCAGCTTGGCGATCTCAGCCCAGCGGTTTCCGAGCCTCTTGTGTGCCTCGAAGATGACGCGATCCTCGTCTTCGGTCCACGAAGACTTCTTCACCTCGGGGTTGAGGTGGTTGTGCCAGCGCTCGCGGCACTGCTTGCCCACGCGGCCTTTCAGGTGCTTGGCGATAAGCGACCAGCGCTTAGGACCGTACTTCTGCACCAGCTCAATCACCTGCGAGGACAGGAATGTAAGTTCGCTGATGTAGCCCGATAATACAATAGGCTTCTTTGACGCACGTGTGGAGTGATTTTCTCTCGAGGCTATTAGTACACACTTAAGACAAGAGCATCTCGAGCGAAAATCGTTCGGTTAAAAAAAGCATCTTGCCGAAGTGATAAACAGCTCAAAACTGTCATTATTTTGTGATGAAAAATCAAATGTCGCACGGGAGATACGGGACGCTCGACACGGCTATCCTGAACGAACAGCTCGAGAGCAAGTCTCAGTTTCAAATCGGTTGAACAAATTTTTGCAGCGAATCGCGCGTGAATTCAGACTAAAAGGGAAAACACATGCAAGACACAATCGGGAATCCAGGATGTGAACATTCGCTGTTGAGAACAATCTACCTAGACGGGGAAAGCTCTGGAACAAGACAACTGGCAGAGGGTCACGTGTCGCCCAGGAGAAAACAAACCAAAAGACGGGGTGGGTGGAGCGATGCAGTTGGGACACAGGAAAGAATGACATGGATTTGAACCCGTGTGGCAATACAAACAGCGGTGTTAAAATACCAGGCTCATATCCAGTGATGAATATGACAGGCAATAAGATTATTTTTTATTGAACTACACAAAGTGGTATATAAACTGCTTGAACAACAAAGAATTGTTGATCTCACCACACAAATAGGAACCAACGCAATATCTATCACTTTCGCAATGCAGCATCAACGAACAATCTGCCGGGAATACCTTATGATCCTCCTCCTTTGTCCACGGCCCCTTAATAAGTTCAGGGTTGAGCACCTTCTGCCAGCGGTGTAGGCACTGCACGTCCGAACGGTTCTGCGCAGCGGCAGCACAGCGTCGCGGGTGAGCGTGGCAAATGCGCGGCACCGACAGGTCCGTGTCCAAACACTCGAACGGCTTTTTTGTCTCCAGTCTCGCGCCGGAACGCACCGCAAGACATGGAAATTTCAAATATAGTATGGAAACTACTTGTCAAACCGCACGAGGCTGGCGTTGTTTTTCCACTGCCGAAATTAAAAAAAGGTGAGAAGGTAATGCAGTCACTATAAACTGGCTGCTTACTGTAAAAAAGTTAGCGATGAACTTCCAGTCTCCATTCCCATGTTTTTCCACCAACCGCTTCAAAAGGTCATCCTGGTGAGAGATGAGAGCATGCCTATCAGCACAATGCAGGTTTTTTTTTTCAAAACAGGAGCCTTCATTATGTCTTTATCAGCAAATTCGATGGCGAGGATGAATTGAGACAAGGCTCTTCCAACATGCAGTGTCAAGAGAAACAAGTCCGAGCTTGGGCTCTACAGTGGCGCAGTGAAAAACGCTGCCGTCTCACAGCAAGAAGGTCGCGGATTCGATTCCCGGCTCGAGTGTCGCCT
>JAZEWT010000030.1:4974400-4986200 GCA_036362905.1 Mordacia mordax | reverse complement strand
GGAGGAGGACGGGGAGGAGGAGGAGGACGGGGAGGAGGAGGAGGCTGGGGAGGAGGCGGAGGCTGGGGAGTAGGAGGAGGCTTTGGGAGGAGGAGGCTGGCGAGGAGAAGGAAGCCGGGGAGAAGGAGGAGGAGGCTGGAAGGAGGCGGATGGGCAGCAATCAAGGGGGCGGGGGGTTGATCTTTTTTTTCTCATTTGAATGTGGCGGTGGCAGCTGCTGGAACGAGATTCTGCTGGGTACCGAGTGAGTTTGCAAGCTCTGGATGCCGGATTCCCCGTGACAGAGCGAACTTCCTAAGTGTTGCATAAAACATCGCCACGAGGGAGACAAAGGCGGCCGGGAGTGGTGCTGAAATCAGGATGCTTCCAACGTGGGCAGTCTGGACGTGGGAGGTGAAACATCGCGAAGGAGAGATGATTATTATTAATATTATTTGGCAGATGCCATTATCCGGGGCCACTTCCATCGTCATTGAGGCGTAGCGAGGAAAATACAGATAGGCGACGGGAAGGCAGCCATGCAGGCAGCCGGCGCGAACATTTTCCAGACACTGCGTATCCCGGCCGGCAGAGGGCGCAAGGCGGGGAAACACCCAGGATGTGACGCCAGCACATCGCAGGGCACACTTCTTGGGGAAATTTAATGAGCCGGCCAATTAACCTGGGCAAGGGCGTGTCTTTGGACGGTGGGAGGAAACCGGAGTACCCGACAAAAACCCACACGGGCGCGGTGAGAGAGAACACGCAAACTCCACACAGAGAGGTACCCGAGCCGAGATTGGAACCCGGGTTCTTCTTGCCGTGAGGCGACAGCGCTACCCACTGCGCCACAGCGCCGCCATGTCGAGCAGAGGAGGCGCGCTCGACATGGCTGTCCACGAAAGAGCAGCCTTGGTACGCGTGTCACCAAGGTCTACGACGCGTCATCATATTGAGCAGTTTTCACGGGAGCAGTTTGAATCGCGAATGGCGGCGCGGTGGCCCAGTGGTTAGCGCTGTTGCCTCACAGCAAGAAGGTCCCGGGTTCGAATCTCTCGGCTCGGGTGCCTTTCTGTGTGGAGTTTGCATGCTCTCCCCGTGAGCGCGTGGGTTTTCGCCGGGTTCTCCGGTTTCCTCCCACAGTCCAAAAGCATGCTCCTGGATAGGTTGATTGGCTCGCAGACTAAAATTGTCCCGCAATGCCCGGCGATGGAC
The DNA here is from genome assembly GCA_036362905.1 of Mordacia mordax. Classification (NCBI taxonomy): domain Eukaryota; kingdom Metazoa; phylum Chordata; class Hyperoartia; order Petromyzontiformes; family Petromyzontidae; genus Mordacia; species Mordacia mordax. The sequence continues at coordinate 4,985,006 of JAZEWT010000030.1, read as the reverse complement.
TGGCGTCCCGTCGTCGGTTGTATTCCTGCCTTACGCCCTGTGTTTCCGGGATAGGCTCCGGCTCACCGTGACCCTATATAGGACTAAGCGGTTTCAGATAATGAGATGAGATGAGTTCGAATCGCGCCGAAGACCTCGAGTAGATGGGTGGGAAAACGCGCCAAGGCGAAGGCTGACACCTGACCGAACCTTGAGGTTTGGAATTAATCTCAAGAACCACGACTAATGTAAGCGCAGCTCCGGGCTACTCAGGGTTGGGCGGGTGGGGGGTGGGCGCGGGGGATTGGGGTCTCCGCGTGTTCTTGTTCGAGTGAGAGGGTGAGAGAGTGCGAACTCGATGCTCCAGGAGAGCTCCGGTTTCACTAACACAGCCACTCCATACACACCGAGTGCAGCGCTCCCCTGGCCCGCCGCATCCCACAACCTCCTTCCAGCCCAACCACACCCCCATAATCCCTCTTCTAATCCCTCTCACCGGGAGTGGGGATTGCGCGGGGTGTGGAATTTTATAGGCACTAATAATGTTTGGTGCCTGGGTTCGAATCTCGGCTCGGGCGCTGCTTTTTGTGTGGGAGTTTGCATGTTCTCTCTCTCCGTGTACGAGTGAGTTTTCGCCGGGCACTCCGGTTTCCTCCCACAGTCCAAAAAACATGCTGCTGCATAGATTAATTGGCTTGCAGAGTAAATTGCCCGCAGTGCCCGGTGATCGACTGGCGTCCCATCGTAGGGGGTATCCCTACCTTGCGCCCTGTGTCTGCCGAGATAGGCTCCGGCTCACCGTGACCCTGTACAGGACTAAGCGGTTTCTGACAATGAGATGAGATGAGGAAATAATGTTTGCATTTCTAAAGCGCCTTTCAACCGAGGGTCACAAAGCGCTGCACAGGTAGGCGATGTCATTAACGTTCGTTTGTGATTCCCGCTCACGGCCAACACCAGTGACGAATTTCTGAGTCGATCCTGGGCCTCCCCTACGTCGACTCAGCCTTAAATGGGTACCTGGGTACCGGGTGCAGTGCGGAAGCATTACCGATAGGGAGGCCACCCGTCCCATCATTCATAGGTGCTCGCTAACAGCACTTGATCCTACAGATTATTAACTCTGAAGGGGAATCTTTGTCTTAAGAGGAGCGATGGTGAACCTTGGTTGGATATCAACGTCCCGACCTGGGCCAAGGTCCGGCTGAACGATCGAGAACAGTTGTCAACAACGATGTCGCATGTGACCCCTGCACTGTTTTGACATCGGCTGCGTGTCCATACTTCACCACACTGGTCGGACGTTGCTCGCCGCTGTTGACCCTGGCGATGAAACGATGCGCGCGAGTTTTGTTCCACGTCAACGGTGTTTGTTTGAAGAAACAAGGACTTCGGGGCGCCGAGGAAACGGCAAAAGAAAGAGGGGCGTCAGCCACGCGGTCAGCCGACGCCAACAGACCAGACACCGCATGCTATAGACTATGATGGTATCGGACAATTCATGAATGAGTCGGGTTTTTTTTTAGTTGTGGGACGAAATCGGGGAACCCGGAGGAAACAGACGCAGAACAGGGGTTAAACACACACGCAAATTCTACACAGGCAGGCACCCAATCCAGGAGCCGAACCCGGGACTTCCTTGCTTTGGTGTCGCGGTTAACAACTGCGCTTCAGAGCAAGAAGGTCCTACCCGAGGCGGTTCGACTCCCACCTATGGCGCCTCTCTGTGTGGAGTTTTGTGTGTTCTCCCCCTTTTCTGCACGGGTTTCCTCCGGGTTCTCCGATTTCATCCCCCCCCCCCGCACTCGATAACATCTTAATATATATGACGCGGTGTGTCTGCTGGGTTGATGATGACGGCGAACCGCGTGGTTTGACTCCTCGAGTCGCTCTGGTTTGGAACGCATGTCTCCCAAACTGCGCGAACGTGTGCCGCGCGTTACGAATTTGTGAATGCATTGTTGTTGTTGCCGATGGCAGTTTGCCCATGACGGATGGGAGCTGCGACAACACCCGCGTCTTGATATCGTGGAGTGGCGCGGGGAGAGCGATAGAGAACGAGAGCGAGAGAGAGCGAGCGAGCGGGAGACAGTGTGAGTAACCCTACCCGTCTGGCTGGCATCCCCTGCTGATGGGATCTGCATTATTCAAGGTACGGTGCTGGCAGGATGCCATATTTACTCCCTACGCCAGCATCGCCACCACCACCACAACCAAAGGTCCACAACCACGGCCATAACCAACAGATCATTACAACCACGACCAATCTGCCTGCAACTATGGCTACGCTACCGTGAAGTTGCGAAGAGCCACCACTGCCTTGACCACGATCACCACCACCACCCCTACAGCAACAACTAACCTGCCACCACAAACACCACCCCACGAATGACTACAGATGGCAAAACACCTTACAGGTCGCATCATCATCATCATCATCATCGCTCTACCATCACCACAATAACAAACTTTGCTATAGCTGTCAGAAACAAAAAAATATCCTTCGTATAACATTAACAGACTGCAGGGTCAAGTACTGTTAGCGAGTGACTGTAAAGGGGAGAGTGGCACACGAGGGGGGTGTGTGGCCAGCACCACACCCGGCCGCCTTTGTCTCCATCGTGGCGGTGTTTACTACACACCGCGCTGGGTGCTCAGCCGAGATTGGTTCAATACATCGTGCCTGGTGTTGGTTCGTAGCGCACCGTGCCAACTGCTGCGCCACCGCTCCCCAGCCTACATCAACTCCTCAAGCACAACAACCAACGTAATCATCACCATCACCACCACCAGTCATCACTAAGCTCTCTACAGTCGCCAGGAGGCTGTAATTCCATATTACAGTCAATTGTACTGTATTTAAACTGAAAGGAACCGTTGCCCTATGTAGCTCTTTTTAACAGTTGTCCAGCGGTGATGGGTTACGCAAGTTATTAGATATTTTGGGCTAAACCTAGCACAGGACACCGGCGGAAATGTGGTCAGCAGACCAATTGTCCTAGGCGGCATGTCTCGACTGTGGGATGAAATCGAGGTACCCGGCGGAAACCCACGCGGACACGGGGAGAAGAAGAGAGCGCGCGCGAGAGAGAGAGCAGAGAACTCGCAAACTCCGCACGCAAAGTCACCCGTGTCGGGAATCGAACCAGGGACCTTCACTCGGCCGAACAACAACAAGAACAAGGCGCTGCGTGGCTCCAGGCATCTCGCTGTCATCAGACTCCGCGCACCCGGGGCACTCACGGCGGCACCGCTGCGCTTCCCAATAAATCATTGGCTGCTGATCGCGACGGATCGGGTTTCGGTGAGAAAATTGCACCAAAGATATCGCGGGATGGTCCGCAAACTGCACCGGCGCGGGCGCTTTCAGTCAGTTTTTTTTGTGTTTGTTTATTCGGTGGAAATGTTTGTCTTTGTTTGCTATTTGATTCTCTCTTCCAATAAGGATTATTAATTGCACTTCTGGAGCGATTTTCACCCGAAAGTCACGAAGCGCTGCACGGTCCTCTGCAGGGTCGTGGTCAGCCGGAGGCTATCCCGGCAGACACAGGGCGCAAGGCAGGGATATACCCACGATGGGACGCCAGTCCATCACCGGGCACTGTGGGAACTTTAGTCTGCAAGCCAATTAACCAATATAGCAGCATTTTTTTTGGACTACAGGAGGAAATCGGAGTGCCCGGCGACAACCCACGCGGATACGGGGAGAACATGCAAACTCCACACAGAAATGCACCCGGGACCTTCTTACTGTGAGGCGACAGCGCTGCCCGCTGGGCCACCGTGCCATCCTCAATGTAACATTCACTCATGTATTTGTATCTGTATAGTGATGGATATTGTAATGTATTTACGTAGGTGTTGCCACGGCCCGATGCATGATGATTGCTTTCCAAAAGCTGCTCTTTCGGGATAGCCGTTTCGAGCCCCCCCCCTCTCATCTTTCCTTCGCGACGTTTCGCCTCCCACGCCGGATGATGCCTCCGAAGCAGAGAGGCGGTGCACTCGTCACGGCTGTCCCGAAAGAACAGCTATGGAGAGCAATTATCATCCATCAAGCCGTGAACACGTGAGTACAATTTATAATATCGTTTATAAATACCCTTGTGAAAGCCCACTGAGACCAAACATTATATATTCGTTGTTTGAAACAAAAAACTCCAGTGTAACAACGACAATGAACAATCACAGCAATTATTAAAAGCGCAGCAAATCGAACTGAAGCGTATGATACAAAACGTGAGTTTGCAATTCACTGCATAACAGAGGTCAAATTATAACTGGTAGAGGTGAAGGAAGTTAACGTGAACAAGATGCTTTTTAAACTGTTGTAAATAGCACGGAATTCCAGAAATTCACTGCTATATTTGCCCGTTCAGTTGGCAAGGTTATTAATCTTTCTGACACCAGCAGTCTGTGAATTCCCAAGTGCCAATGTTCATCTCCTTGTCCAGCGTGAGCCAGAGATTTGTATTTACGAAAGTATGCAATAAAAATAATAATAATTGCATTTTTAGAGCGAACCTCTGCAACGCATTATAACAGCTTGACCCCAGCTAATAATGCATTGATATCTGCGGTGCACTTGAGCTGGTGAAAAGACTCGGTTTAACACTGGTGAGATTAGGCAACAACAAGGGTGTCTCTGCTGCGAGCCAATCAGTTTCAAGGACAACGCATAAATTATCAACGCATATTTGTTTGCATGTTTTGCCACAAGCGTGTGTTTTTGTTTGTTTGTTGAAAACTTAACGCCTTGTTAAAGGTGTCTGTTTGGTATTTAAATATCTTAATACCTGTGCTATTGCCAGAAAGGGAATTATTTTTTACAACGAATGGGAAGTTTGCACTTGTTCACCCTGATAGCGCTGCATTCTGCACCACATACCGACTATAACACCACAGGTCACGTACACGGAGCTGTGTAACAATTGCTCTTCATAGCTGCTCTTCCAGGATACCCGTGTCGAGTGTTCCTTGTCTCTCCTTCGCGATGTTGCTCTTCCCACGAAGCGCGCAGCGCGCGTGTGTGTGTGTGCGTGTGTATGTATGCGCGTGTGTGTGCGTGTGTGTGTGCGTGTGTGTGCTTGTATATGTGTGCGTGTGTGTGCGTGTGTGTGTGTGCGCGTGTGTGTGTGTGCGTGTGTGTGTGCGTGTGTGCGTGTGTGCGTGCGTGTGTGCGTGTGCAAAGCGCGCGTGTGTACGCGTGTGTGTGTGCGTGCGCAGCGCGCGTGTGCGTGTGCGTGTGTATGTATGTGTGTGCGTGTGCGTGCGTGCGTGTGTGCGACGGAATGACTTCAAAGTCTGTGTCGGCTACGCCTGACCCGGCGTCAGCGTCAAATTAACCTCTGAACCTAACTCCTTGCCACTTGACAGTTTACAAGCTTCAGGTCACGGCTGGGCCGGCCCGGAGGGAAAGTTTCAGGGACAGGGGATGATACGGAGCCCGTGGCAGTTGGAGATAACTTAAGTTGCTTTTCCGCTTAGGATTTGGGAATCGCTTGCGAAAATCTGTTCGTTCGGAATATCCGTGGCAAGGGCTAGCTCTCGGTGAAAAGTCAAACTGTAGAAAAAAACACACACACGCTTTGGATGGCGAGGTCGATTCGCGCACGACAAAGTGCCCAAGAGCGAGTGGGCAAAATAATCTCACGCAGTGTAACGTCGGGTACTCCGGTTTCCTCCCACCGTCCAAAGACACGCTGCTGCCTAAATTAATTGGCCTGCTGAGGAAATTTCTCCAGAAAAAGTGCCCTGCGATGCACTGGTGTCACAGCCTGGGTATAGCTCCGCCTTGCGCCCTGTGTCTGCCGGCATAGGCGCCGGTCCCCAGCGACCCAGTACGGGATTAAGCGGGTGCCGATACTGAACTGAGTGTGAGGCCGCGTTCTCAATACGGAAGAGCAGGGTGGCTTAGCGGGAACATCTGAGCCTCACAGAGAGTCAGCCCAAGGCATTTCAACTCCCCCTCCCCTCCTCGGACGCCTTCACGTGGGTATTCGTGTGTTCTCTTCCCCTGTTCTCCGTGGATTTCCTCCGAGTTCTCTTGCTCTCCTCTCACAACTTAAAGAAAACACCCACGAATTCGTATGCGGATAAAGACGATAGGAAGCGGTGTCTGGCGTATTTGCGCCGGATAACGATGTGCTACTATGTCGATGTCTCGTGCGTGAGCAGTTGTGAAATGTGTGCAAATTATAAATTGTATCACGATGATTATCTCATATCATCCCATTGTCAGAAACCGCTTAGTCCTGTACAGGGTCGCGGTGAGCGGGAGCCTATCCCGGTAGACACAGGGCGCAAGGCAGGGATATACCCACGATGGGACGCCAGTCCATCACCGGGCACTGCGGGCAATTTAGTCTGCAAGCCAATTAACCTATGTAGCGGCATGTTTTTTGAACTCTGGGAGGAAACCCGAGTGCCCGGCGAAAACCCACGCGGACACGGGGAGAGAACATGCAAACTCCACAACGAAAGGCACCCGAGCCGAGATTCGAACCCTGGACCTTCTTGCTGTGAGGAGGCGACAGCGCTACCCACTGGGCCACCTTGCCGCCCATCACGATAATTATTGTTATTTAAAAAAACACTTTATCAAAGACCGAATATTAAAGGACATTTCCTGAAGGAATTGTTTCAGAATTTCGCGGCCAAATCTGTTCTTTTCATTCTCATATTTTTTTTTGTACGCCGAAGGGAATTGGAATGCCTGGAGAAAACCTACACTTATGAGGAGACTCACTTTTTCATCTCTGTACAGACGGTCTATCGGAAAACCTGCTCTCTCTGCCGCGTCTTGTCAAAGTCACAGTTTTCTTAATGGCATGCTTTGAAAAATGAAGATACCAGAAATTATTATATATATAACGGAGCAAGTGTTTGCATGTATATTTATCTGTATGAATGTATGGCGTCACTGCGGGAATCCTTCATAAGCGTACACTTTATCTGCGCAACACCAAGGCTTGAATATCTTATTTCACCTTTACTACCCGCTCACCGATTAATCTTCTGTAAATGTCACACTCTTTCAGCGTTAATTTCCCACGTCTGCACTACGCGCTACCGGCCTCTCAAAGCTCGGTTCAACCTTTACCCTGACGTCGGAAGCGCGTGTTCACACGCTCGGAACAAGTTCGCCCGCAGGGCGGGCACTCCGCTAGCAGCAATAACGATAGCAGCATTGCGATTACGCATTGAGCCCCGTGAGCAAGGCTTTCTCGGGGAGGGTCATCAATCATCCCACGCTGCGCCCGTTTCCACGCCACTGTAACGTCAACACCACTCTCTCGCCGGCCCTTTCATGTTGCTCACCATACCACGTGGCCGGTGGTGGTGGTGGTGGTGCCGGTGGTGGTGGGAGGAAAATATGCAAACTGGTTTGTCGATGGTCTCTGTGCGGGATAATGATTGATGGCGCGGCTCCACCGCGTCCGCTTTCCACGGGAGAGCCGCTTGCCGAACGGCGGAAGGAGAATTTAATTGACGGAGTCATGAAACTAAGACGCTCTGGTTTGAATCGCCGACGTGTATGGAAGTGTTTCACGTACGGGGCCGCTTCTGATACCACCGTACACACAAAGCACGGAGGGGGGATTTAATTCACGTGAAAATGTGTTTTGAACAAAAAAAAAACGTGTGAATCCAATACCACTTTTAGACGCCTCCTGAAAAAAATGTCACGACTGAAATGTTTGTTTTCGCTCGTGATGTGTGTTTTTTTTATATGGCAGCTGTCGACTTCTGCTTTAAAAGCTTCAACCTTAAAAACCGTACGTGCATGATGCCTGCACACGCCCGCATTTAACGCCCAGGTATTACGCGATCTGTGACCCCAAATAAATGCTCATCTCATCTCATTGTCAGAAAGCGCTTAGTTCCGTACAGGGTCGCGGTGAGCCGGAGCCTATCCCGGCAGACACAGGGCGCAAGGCAGGGATATACACACGATGGGACGCCAGTCTAGCACCTGCGGGCAATTTAGTCTGCGAGCCAATTATCCTGTGCAGCAGCACGTTTTTTTGGACTGTGGGAGGAAGCCGGAGTGTCAGGCGACAACCCATGCGGACACGGGGAGAGAACGCGCAAACTCCACACAGAAAGGCACCCGAGCCGAGATTGGAACCCGGGTGCTTCTTACTGCGAGGCGACAGCGCCACCCACTGGGCCACCGTGCCGCCCTGTTAAGTGAAAATCTTTAGTCAATAAAGGTAACCAGAGCGTCGTTTGTTGACGATCAAGCATGTGAATGTGTGCTCTCGCGAACCGGCGCGAATGATTGTGTGAAAGGTCAGGCGGATACGGAAGGACCTGGTCGTTATTTATCCTTATTTGACAGAGTTTTTTGGACACTGCCCTTTCTAGCAGCTGCTCGAATTAACATGGCAGCGTTAGCTTATGAACCCTATAAACTTTTTACGTGACCTGACCCAAAAAATGGATTTCATTGATAATATTGGTCACGAAAGCCTTCGAATTAAAGAGACAAATCCTTCAACATGGATGGGTTGTTCAGCAAACGTGTGATTTACACGTAACGTTTGCAATTCCTGAGTATGAAATATGGACAAAGATCACAACTCCCACTACCTTGCTTTACATTAAAGTTGGTCGCTCAATTGTGATAATCAAATTACAGTCACAATTTCAAAACCCGCACGGTTTTCATTCAATCTCGAAGGTATTTGTTCGAAGGTAGAACGACTGGGAGGCGAGAGGAACCCACTGAGAGGCGGGGAGGGTGAAGGCAGCTTCGCGATTAGTCGGCGTCAACATTTGTCATACACTGCGTCCAGTATGTTATGCTACAGGCCAAATTAAGGGACGTTCTTTAATCATGGGAGGAATCCGGAGAAACCGTGGGAGACCCGTGCGGCATAGTGGGGAGAACGCAAGAAACTCCACACGGCAAGGCGCCCGAGGCTAGAATCGAACCGCTGATTTGCCGCTTTTATCTCGTTGTTACCGCGCCGTTCTCTCCGCAGCTCCGTGCAGCGCTTTGTGACCCTCGGGTGAAAGGCGCTGTGAAAATGCAATTATTATTATTCGGCGCTAATTGAGGATGACCTGACCCCAATGAGGCTGAGGACAGGTTAACTGTAAAAAAACTTATCTTGAAACTGTCCTTTATTGAGTTATAGTCATTATGATCTACTCTGATGTTGTTGTTGCCGTGCCGTACTCTCCGCAGCTCTGTGCGCTGCTTTGTGACCCTCGGGTGAAAAGCGTTCTCGAAGTGTCAATATTATTAAAACACACTTCTGGACTTATTCAACTCTAAGCGAATTCGGAAAAGTGGGTTTTGGTATTCATGTTACTATTTTGCCGGCCTCAATAGGTTTTCGCTGACAGCACTTGCCCAACGTTGTTAGTTATCTCTAAGGCTAATGTCTGTATACAACGTGTTAATGTGTAAGGGTGCGTGTGGTTGAGTGCCCGTCCATCGTCTCACTCTGCGTTACGGCAGCACAGCCGCCCATCTTCAGACGCGTCTCGAATTTTGGCTTCTGCGGAGGAGGGGATGGGCAATGGATCGGGTGGTTGGTGGCGACGACACTCACGAGAGGGTGATGGACAAGTCGGTAAAAAGTGGTCGTCCCTCTCCATCACCCTGGGGCTGTGGGTCTGGGATAGCTGCGTTTGTAATAGCTCTCAGCTGCTGTTAGTGCTACAGTCAATGGGGAGTGGCCGTGAACCTCGGGACCCTGGTTCGATGCCAGCTCGCGGACAATCGAGACGGGTTTTCTGAACAGAACAGTTGCTGCGCCTCTCCGAGGTCGACTCAGCCTTAAGTGGTGCTGGCCACCCACCCCTTGAGTGCGGTGCTGGCATTCATAGGTGCTCGCTAACAGCGCTGGACTAAAACGGAAAAAAAAACCTAACTATATTTCCATGCTACTGTTGCACTCCTGCTCTTAATTCTCCATTATTAATGTGATGTACTGTGCATTCTCGAGCGCCGACTGTTTACGGCTGGGGCTTCATATTTCCACAAGTTAGTGTCGTGCGTTTGTTTGTTGTGCAGTCTGGCGCGCTACTCTGTTTACTTTAATGTTTACGGTGAGAGTTTCATTTAGACACAGATTGTTGCTGTGAGTTGAATTACCCTTTGGTATTATGCGTCGTTACGATGGTCAGTTCGAATGTTTGTTGTGTCGCAGGAATCCCGCATCTATTGCTTGCAAGCTCACTTGGTACTTTTTTGCTGGAATAATAACCATCGATCGAGTATTATGTATAGGAGCCAGTGTTATAGATAGGAGACAGTGTTACAGAGAGGAACTAGTGTTAGAGATAGGAGCTCGTGTTAGAGATTGGAGCGAGCCTTAGAGATAAGATCCAGTGTTACATACAGCAGCGAGTGTTAGAGTCAGGAGCGAGTGTTAGAGACAGGCGCGAGTGTTAGAGACAGGCGCGAGTGTTACAGATAGGAGCCAGTATTACAGACGGGAGACAATGTTAGAGATATTAACGAGTGCGAGAGACAGAAGCGAGTGTTAGAGACAGGAGCCAGTGTTGCATCGCATGAATCCCGCATCGAGAGCTTGCAAGCTCACTCAGTGCTTTCCGCCGTAACAACAAACATCCGTCGATCCATATCCATCTCGAAACGACAGTCTGC
>JAZEWT010000030.1:4893677-4909039 GCA_036362905.1 Mordacia mordax | reverse complement strand
CCTGAAGTTGCCTTGTGAGGGAGATGGAACGCTGGACACGGCTATCCCGAAAGAACAGCTTTGCAATGCAATTATTTATATTTTATAATATAAGCCTTCTGGACTACCGCTGGATGTTACCACAAGAGGCCTAATCTTTGTAAGGCTGACCCAGTAAATACTGTACACCTAACAGTATTAACTGGCTCAGCCGTGGCCTCGAACCATGAACCTGGATCAAGTCACAGCGTTATAATCATCACAGGTTGTTAAGGTGCATTTAGCCCAAGGGTGAGTGTAGAAATCAGTACCACCTCACGCAGGAGGACTTCCGCTGTTCCTCTTTATTTATACGGAAAACAAATGTCTGGGTTCCAAGGTTCCTTGCTGTGCTCTCCAGAACCCCATCACGGTGGAACGAGATCCCAATAGAGATCAGGACCACAGAGTCACTCGCGGAATTTCGAAAACTACTCGAGACGTATCTATACAACCAAGTTGAACAACAAGGCTTTGACACTTTGCAATGCTGGCCAACTGGTGGTGTTTATTTTGTATTTATTAGTTTCCGTTTAATCATGAGAAATGTGTATGATGATGGAAGTCATCCTGGATAAGGGCGTCTGTTAACAAATATTGAATAATAATAAAAATTGTAATTTGTAAGCAACTCATTTCAATGGGAGCGCTTTTCACCCGAGGGTCTTAATCACAACATAATCATAATAATAATTTACAACGCACAAATATTCATTCGCTGTCGAAGGAATTCATTGTTCATTCGACAGAGAACGACTCAGAGGCGCGAGGAGAGCACAGAGAGGCGGAGGAGGCAGCCGGGCGATTTGCTGGCGCCACATTGCCACACACTGCTTCCTATAAAATAGAAGTCTTATGGTTTAAATGAGGAGGAGACTGATGGCTAATGTTGATTGGAGCGCAATTGAATAATGTTTAAATACAGCACTTTTTATTTGTACTGAAGTACAATAACGACTTCATTACACCGGACACAATCGCTTAACGGTTATGGAACTCGATAGCGATGAAAGTTACATTAAAGTTGTCGTCGCATCGTTAAAGTTTTGCCACTGAGACAGCGCTGGGCCATAAACCTGCCATGTAATAGTGACGTAATAGATATGCGCCATTGGTTGAAAAACATCACCAATCAGATACATTTTAGTTTTAAAGGCACTGTGAAATGAGGTTTCTCCGTAGGGTTGCTGCGCTCACTCTCCGTGACAAGGTGAGGAGCCAGTTGAGGTGGTTCGGGCATCCGGTAAGGATGCCACCTTAAAGGCTCCCACGGTAAGTCTACCGGGCACGGCCCACTGGGCGGAGACCTAGGGGGCGACCCAGGACACGCTGTAGCGATTATATCATTCGGCTGTCCTGGGAACGCCTGGGAATCCCCCAGGAAGAGCTGGAATTTATTACTGAGGAGAGGGATGTCTGGTCCCACTCTCCTTGGACTGCTGCCACCGCGACCCTCGCCAGGCCAAGCGGTGTAGATAATGGATGGATGGAGGGCACTGTTGTCAGCTAATGTGTAGAGTTTGTTTTTCTGTTGCTTTATTACCCGTGATTGTGCACCACCACACTGCACTGTTTTGGCCAAAGTTACATAAACACAACCGACTAGAGCGCATACTCGAGATTACACGATTACGCTGACGTGAATGTAAAATGCCATAGAACCGACTATAAATACTCTTCTACACCATGCTCCGTGACAATGCCAGTGGCACACGATGATTGTCTCTCATTATCTGAAACCGCTTAATCCTATATAGGGTCACAGTGAGCCGGAGCCTATCCCGGAAACACAGGGCGTAAGGCAGGAATACACCCGACGACGGGACGCCAGTCCATCGCCGGGCATTGCGGGACAATTTTAGTCTGCGAGCCAATCAACCTATCCAGGAGCATGCTTTTGGACTGTGGGAGGAAACCGGAGTACCCGGCAAAAACCCACGCGGACACGGGGAGAGCATGCAAACTCCACACAGAAAGGCATCCGAGCCCAGAGATTCGAACCCGGGACCTCACGATGATTGTTTTCATTGCAAATGTACTTTAGCAGTGTATATTTAAGGCAAGTTTTTCAACTTCCTTCAATGAAATTTATTTTTGGGTCAGGTCATGCAAAAAGAGCAAAAAATAGTGCCGTTTGATGATTGCTTCGAAAAGCTGCTCCCTCCAGCAGCCAGAGCTTGCAAGCTCACTGTGTACTTTCTGCTGTAATAATAGACACTTGTCTAGTGTTCGACACAGGAGCCGGTCTTGTGCCGCGCAGGAATCCCGCAGACAGAGCTTGCAAGCTCACTGTGTACTTTCTGCTGTAATAATAGACAATTGTCTAGTGTTCGACACAGGAGCCGGTCTTGTGCCGCGCAGGAATCCCGCAGACAGAGCTTGCAAGCTCACTGTGTACTTTGTTCTGTAATAAGAAACGTCTGTCTAATCAAGCTGAACGTGTCATCATTGCGTTGGTACCTGGCGAGGTCGTTCTCTCGCGAGGTCGTTCACTGATGAGCTCGTTCACTGATGAGCTCGTTCACTGATGAGCTCGTTCACTGATGAGCTCGTTCACTGATGAGCTCGTTCACTGATGAGCTCGTTCACTGATGAACTCGTTCACTGATGAACTCGTTCACTGGCGAGCCGTGATGAATCCGCCGCAAACAATTACCAATCAAGTGTAATCACCTGGCGGAGCGGGCGATAAATCCATTCGGACACTGCGACCTCCTTTAAACGCCCAGTGGCTTGCAACTGAGAAAAAAAAAGGGAATTGATTCGAACCAACCTCCAGCGTAATCAGCAGCTCCACACAGCCAGCCGTTTCACAACACACGTGTTGAGTGCTGCGGTCACAATAGGGGAAGTAACTCCCTCCTACGGATGGAATGCGGCTGGAGGGGGGGGGGTGGACTCTCGCAGATCGGGTTGGGTGAGGGAGGGGCTAAGAACGTCGCCCGGCCACCTTTGTATCCCCAGGCTAGACGACAACATAGAGTTGTCAGCGTGGATATGTCACGATGAACAAAACCTGCATAACCAGTAAAAGCAATGAATCACAGACGCTTTGAATGGGGAAGTTGTCCAACAGGGACCGGTGAGCAAGTTACAGCATCTCAGGGCACCATGGGCAGGACAATTAACCTCGACAGCGTGGACTGTGGGAGGAAAACGGCGTACCCGGCGAAAACCCACGCAAGACGCGAGAGCACGCGAACTCGAGGCAGACAGGTGCCCGAGCCAGGAGTCGAACCCAGGACTTGTTGCGACGCATGTTGTTGAAACGAGGACGAGTCGCGACCTGAGTTCACATCGGCTCTGTCCCGGGGGGGTTGGAAACGTTGTCGATTTCTACCGAAAGGAGAGTTCTCTTTCAAGTTAAGATCTTAACACCTGGGCGGCGCGGTGGCGCAGTGGTTAGCGCTGTCGCCTCACAGCAAGAAGGTCCCGGGTTCGAATCTTTCGGCTCGGGTGCCTTTCTGTGTGGAGTTTGCATGCTCTCCCCGTGTCCGCGTGGGTTTTCGCCGGGCACTCCGGTTTCCTCCCACAGTCCAAAAAGCATGCTGCTACATAGATTGATTGGCTCGCAGGCTAAATTGCCCCGCAGTGCCCGGCGATGGACTGGCGTCCCATCGTCGGTATATCCTTGCCTTGCGCCCTGTGTCTGCCGGGATAGGCTCCGGCTTCACCGTGACCCTGTATAGGACTAAGCGGTTTCAGACAATGAGATGAGATGAGATCTTCACACCTGCATAATCGCCAGATACGGTAAAACCTGTTGTAATCTCTTTCAAGTTTGTGCCGCGTTGTGAAGCTGTCAGAGCGCGTTTAACTCCAGTAGGTGGCAGTCAAGTACAGTTAAATACGCGAGTTTGCTATGTACACGACCACTCTTAACTTCGGGATCAGACATAAAACCAATATAAATATCCACTCAATAGGCTGCATATGCTCTTTTAAATTTTAACACAATAAGCTGCTTAAATGTATTCCCATCACACCGGTACACCGTTACACTTATTCGTCTCTTATTCTCTTTTTGGAATTGTTGATCATTTTTATCCTGCGGAATGCTGGTGTGTGTTGACATTATGGTAATGGTCAGGTTTTCAGCCTAGCACATTTTAATGGTAAACATTCGTTGCATTACCTTGTGACTAGATATTTGTGGTGGTCAGTGAGCCAGTGGGTGGATGGGTTGGTGAGTGGGTGGGTGAGTGGGTGGGTTAGTGGGTGGGGACGTGCGTGGGTTGGTGAGTGCGTGGGTGGATGGATTGGTGAGCGCGTGGGTGGATTGGTGAGTGGGTGTCTATATTGTTGAGTCCGTGGATGGGTTGATAACTGTGTGGGTGGGTTGGTGAGTGCGCGGGTGGGTAGGTTGGTGAGTGCGTCGGTGGTCTCTCGAAGTTGCAACGGGAGGCCGCGCCTGGTTGCGGGTCCGGAATGGAGAAGCGTGGTTCCACGCTCCATGTTTTGGGGCGATGACTACTGAGCAAGTGTTTTAAGGAGCTGCGCAGAGTGCGTGAGCGCGTGGCGGTGAGTAGTGTGAGTGGCTTGGCGAGGTAATGGGGGTGTCCTGGGTGTATCGCTCTGGGGCAGAGCAGTGCGGTCCTGTAAATGATTCGCTGTTGTATTGATGGGCAGTGTCGTGCATGTAGTCGATGCTGAGTGAATGTCTGGAAGGAATGCGTGATGGGTGTTTACGCGGTCTCCTCCGTGTCCATGTGGGTTGTCGCTAAGTACTCCGGTTTCCTCCCACAGTCCAAGGACATGCTGCCTAGGTTAATTGTCCTGACTAAAATTGGCCGCGGTGCCCAGAGTGGTTCTAACTTGCTTACCCCTCCTTGCTGAACAACTGTTAAACAGAGCTACATAGCTCAACCTTACCTTCCAGCTTGAATGCAAATTGACTAGCTTATGGATACTTCATTAAGAATAGTACGCTTATTGATATTACGTCAAGTTGCAACCGTAAATCTCCTTGAGTAGACTCAATCAAAGCTTCGACGCTAATTAGCGAACGTATTTGACATGCCTGTCTTTCCGCAGCTTGGATTTACAAAAAAAAATAACGCCTTTAAAAAAATGTTATCGCTGATTTGCCGGTCTTATCTCGTTGTTAATGTGCCGTTCTCTCCGCAGCTCCGTGCAGCGCTTTGTGACCCTCGGGTGAAAGGCGGTATAAAAATGCCATTACTTTTATTATTATTCAGGTTGATAAAAAAAAATTGCAAACAGTTCAGAAACGTACGATGACTTGAGCAGGAATTGATGCTCAAGAATATAACATTCGAGAGGCAGTCCAAAGTAATGGAGTGCAGCAACGGAGACGATATTGCATCGGGAGAAGGAGCGATTCAATCGCTTCATGTGCGCCTGCGTGCTGCTTTGCTACATAGCCCTCACCGTGGGCAGTGGTGGAAGGCTTAGGTGGTACTCATCCAGTATCGGATTCACCGGTTCGGACAAATTAGACGAGCGAGCGAGCTCTCAGATAGAGAGGTCTTAAAAACGTAATTGATAAAAACAATTTATTTAGGTGGAACTGCTGGCTATATTGAGAATTCATTTTAAAAGTCATAAAACACAATCCGCCAAGGCTTGCAGGCAAATTATAATTCATTTTCCACATATTGGTTTGTACACATAAAGGAATAAACATGAATAGAGAAGGAAATAACAATATGTGATGTTCAGATGACATTTTGTGACAGCCATTGAAAACGAAATATGAAAGAATTGCGATACATTTACAACGAAGACTAAAGCTTCGTGACAATGCACCACACCGTACTATAATTCTGACACCTGGACACTGACAAAGATAATTGAACAACAGCTGAGTATTATACAAAGGGATATGGAGAGGTACATGGATTACATTGACACAAAGAGGAACATATACATCTGGAAACAAACACAAATGAAACACGTCAGTCAGTATCTGCATCCGCTTAATCGTGTGGAGGGTCGCGGGGGGTTGGAGCCTATCTCGGCAGACAGAGGGAGCAAGGCAAGCTATACCTATGATATAATGATAATGATAATCATTGCATTTCTATGACGCCAGTACATCGCAAGGCCCTTTATTGGGGCAATTTCTTCACCAAGTCAATTAACCTAGGCAGCAGCGTGTCTTTGTATGGTGGAAGGAAACCGGAGTGTCCGGCGAAAACCCACGCGGACACGGGGAAAGAACATGCAAACTCCACAGAACATCGTGTAGCGCATTTGCCACGTTTGTCTGAGTGCTGTGGTGTCGATTCATCTGACTTCTCTGCGTGGTTCTGCAGAAAACTCAGATTACCACCACATCATTGGGCATCGTAATGCCGAGGAATCATTCTGTAGGAGGCCGACATACTAATGTGCATTCATCTTTCTATGTACTGATGTAGGTTTTCACGGCTCAATGTATGAGAATCACTTTTCGAAGCTGTTCTTTCGCAATGGCCGTGTCGAGCGCCCCCTTTCCGTCGCGACGTTTCACCTCCCACGCCTCTAACGTGGAAGGCGAAAGGTCCGGAAGAAGGGGGGGGGGGGGGAGGGTGCGCTCGACATGGCCATTCCGAAAGAACACGTTCAGAAAACAACTGTCCTTGGTCTTGACGTCGAGCCACGCGCGTACCAGCGTGAGTCTCCACAGCAAGCCTCTTTGCGCGCTTTTCAACTCTCGTTGCCTCTTAACGAATCTCCACGCGTCTGATACCACGTCTCGGCAGGCAATGCGCACCGATGCCAAAACGCATTCTCTCCGCGCACTGCTATCTCGTCTCGCTTCCAAAAGCACTTGAACGACGCTCTCATGCGCCTCGCTGCTTTGATCGCAGTCTGCATTCAAGAAGCCATCTCTGACTTGGACGCTGTCATGTTCTCCCTTCTCGCGTCTCCCACAGATGTCTTCAATTGTTTTAGCGAACCCTGCTGCACCGAGTCTGTTTGCGTGCTCATATTTTATCTCGAGCCCGGCTTGTGGGCGGCACGGTGGCCCGGTGGGTAGCGCTGTCGCCTCACAGCAAGAAGGTCCCGGGTTCGAATCTCGGCTCGGGTGCCTTTCTGTGTGGAGTTTGCATGCTCTCCCCGTGTCCACGTGGGTTTTCGCCAGGCACTCCGTTTTCCTCCCACAGTCCAAAAAACAAGCTGCTGCATAGGTTAATTGGCTTGCAGACTAAACTGACCGCAGTGCCCGGTGATGGACTGGCGTCCTATCGTGGGTATATCCCTGCCTTGCACCCTGTGTCTGCCGGGATAGGCTCCGGCTTCACCGTGACCCTGTAGAGGACTAAGCGGTTTCAGACGATGAGATGAGATGAGAGTCGGGCTTGTAATCTCTTAAGCAGCTTCGAGTATAGCTTTATAGTTGCATATTATTACAAGCATAATCTCGCCTCGAATAACTAAATGTTGGGTCTCGTCTCGACAAAGCACTATTGATCCCGCATTTGAAACCTTGCGGTCATTTCGGATCACGTTAATGTGCTTGAGATATAATATGTATTTATTTTAGTACCTGTGTATTTTGTACATGTTAAGCATGCAAAACTATTTGTTCAAATCCGGCATATATCTAAGACTTGTTCCGGTACAGTGCGGACATACATATGCAAATAAAGCTCTGTGTGTCATACGCCCTCGAGATAAACATAACTTTACATGGTAACTCCTATCCCTGTGGGGGGGGGGGGGGGGGGGGATTCATGTTTTATTTTCTTTAAATTATATTATTCATAGTAGGGTTTGAAGAATTATTACCATGTCACAACCATCGATGTAAACACAGCGGATGGAAATTAGAAGCAGCAGCCAGAGCCCTCGCTCTCAAGAGCTGCCCTTTCGGGATAGCCGCGTCGAGCGTTCCTCCTCTCTCGCTCGCGACGTTTCGAGACATAATCAAGACCTCCACCCCTCCGCCCGCCCCCTCTTGAGAGTCCAGAGAATCGCTCTGACTCCGGAGATAACAGGAGAAATAATTGCACTTCGAGAGCGCTTTTCACCCGAGGGTCACAAAGCGCTGCACAGGGCTGTCGAGAGAACAGCATGTCAGCAGCAACAATGACGTGGGTTTGTCATGGCTCGATTCGGGAGAATCACTCTCCCACCGTGTCGAGTGTTCCTTCTCCTGCCGTCGTGACGGTGCCTCCAAGGTGGGAAGTGAAACGCCGCGGAGGAGAGAGAGTTAACACTCGACACGGCTATCCCGAAGGAGCAGCTATGGAGAGCTTTTCTCACCTACGAACCTTGTGGGAAGCAGTTACATCTTAGGAATGACGCTACAGTGTGAGTGTGTGTGTATATATATATTTCCGTTTTAGGGTAGAGGGGTTCTTTACGCTATTAAAAAATACGTGCTCACTGCCCCTTTAGATAGAGGCGATGGGTTAAGTCGCGGGAATTAATTAATAACAATCATTAAATATTATTATACTCTCACGAGTATCTGTATTCTGGTCGCATTACAGCAAAGGTAAAGGAGTAAGGCAGTACACCAAGCATGAGAAAATCGACGCAGAACATGTGTGGATACCTTGTTGAATCGTTCCACCACAACATATTCTGAACATCTGGGACTAATAAACATATTTGATTTATTTACTGAGCTGAGAAAGGGCATTCCAGGACAGTCTGAGTCTATATATCGACAAATTGGGCCCTGTGTGCGTTATTAAAAAAGACAAAAAAAACACGTTACTGCTGCTAATTTGCCGTGCTTGTGTCCTTGTTGTTGCTGACACGCCGTCCTCTCCGCAGTTTTGTGCAGCACTTTGTGACCCCCGGGTGTAAAGCGCTCGAGAAGGTCAATTGTTATTGTTATTATTTTGTCGCTCAGTTGTCTTGGGTCTTACGCGTCGGTGGCTGAGTCCGTCTGACCATAGGCAGATCCAGACGCTTCGGGGGATGCCACTTCTGGAATGTCAGCTTTTAAAATAGAGCCCTAGTTTAATATAAAAAGCGTTAAATTACTTGTTTCTATTTATCTGGGCACATATGAATAGGATTAGTCCATGGATTGTGACCTTATGGTGGTGACGTTTACGTGCTCCGTTGAACCCCAATGCCACCTGGAGTCTCATTGTAGGGTCTCTCCCGCTGAACAGATCCTGTGCGAGGTCCCAGACAAATAACGCTCCTAAGACCCCCCCGATTAAAGGAGACTGAAGTCAGGAAGCGATTCCAGCCGTTACATTTTGCTCCAAAACCCACCGCCATTTGGGGTCAACCGTCCAATTCGGGTCAGCCTGGATACTGGCCGTTCAATCCGGCAACGAGTGTCAATAACATATCTCATGATGGAGGGACGGCGATGGACTGGCG
This sequence comes from Mordacia mordax, assembly GCA_036362905.1. NCBI lineage: Eukaryota > Metazoa > Chordata > Hyperoartia > Petromyzontiformes > Petromyzontidae > Mordacia > Mordacia mordax. Next base: position 4,899,724 of record JAZEWT010000030.1, on the reverse strand, counting down.
TCCCATCGTCGGTATATCCTTGCCTTGCGCCCTGTGTCTGCCGGGATAGGCTCCAGCTTCACCGTGACCCTGTATAGGACTAAGCGGTTTCAGACAATGAGATGAGATGAGATCATGGAGGGAGGGTGGCGCGGTGGCCCAGTGGTTAGCGCTGACGCCTCACAGCAAGAAGGTCCCGGGTTCGAATCTCTCGGCTCGGGTGCCTTTCTGTGTGGAGTTTGCATGCTCTCCCCGTGTCCGCGTGGGTTTTCGCCGGGTACTCCGGTTTCCTCCCACAGTCCAAAAGCATGCTCCTGGATAGGTTGATTGGCTCGCAGACTAAAATTGTCCCGCAATGCCTGACGATGGACCGGCGTCCCGTCGTCGGGTGTATTCCTGCCTTACGCCCTGTGTTTCCGGGATAGGCTCCGGCTTCACCGTGACCCTATATAGGATTAAGCGGTTTCAGATAATGAGATGAGATGAGGTTTCAGACAATGAGATGAGATGATGGAGGGAAGTGGAGTGGTGTCTTCTCTTCACTCCCCACACACCCAGACCTCCCGACCACTGGCCGCTGCGTGAGGCCAAAGCCTGGTCGGAACGGATTGCATGTGAGATACACTGGCTCTGAAGATTCAACAAGAACTGTCAATGTGCCCGCTGGTTTCGTGACGCGTCTTGACAATGCTCGATGTGACACTAAACACTGACAATCTGAATTATCATTGCGATGAATCTAAATGTTAATTCAAAAGGTTTCTTTTGGAAATGTTGTTTATCTGGCATATCCCCAGTGACGACAGCGCGGTGTTTGAAATATGATTAGCTTAGAGTGACAAAGGATTTGCAAAGGTGCTTGTGTTGTCATATTTTATTAAGTACGCGCACTTCCGTGACATTGATTGATAGCGGTCCTTTGCTTATTTGCATGTGTGCTTTTAAAGTTCTTTTTTGTTTTTGGGAATAAAATTGGCGATAACATAGCATAAATTAAAAACATGCAAGTGCAAAAATAGTTCAAATATTATCTTCAAAAACAGCATTTACATATTTGGCCATGGGAAATTCCATTTATCTAATGCATGTGCGTACGTGTGCAAAATGCGGCTGCAATTTTTATAGTTACGAGATGCAATTAGCATCTTGCAACTATGGACATTGCAATGATGGCTGTGCCCTGAGTTATATCTTGTGTTTATCTGGGCCAAAATAGGTCACGTTGGCTCCGGTACAGAGGACGTTTCTCATCAGTTCAGTATCAGTCCCCGCTTAATCCTGCATAGGGTCTCTGGAGACCAGAGCCTGTCCAGGCAGACGTAGGGTGCAAGGTGGGGTTATGTGACATCAGTGGATGGCAGGGCACTCTGGGCCAATTTACTCAGCAGGATAAATAACCAGGGCGGCCGCGTGTATTTGGACGGCGGGAGGAAACCGGGGTACCGGCTCGGGTGCCTTTCTATGTGGCGTTTGCCTGTTCTCTCCGTGCCCGTGTGAGTGTTTGCCGGGTGCTCCAGTTTCCTCCCACCGTCCAAATAAACGCTACTACCTAGATTAATCGGTCTGCTGAGTAAATTGCCCCCCCATAAAAGTGTGCCCTGCGATGTACTGGCGTCACATCCCGGGTATTCCCACGTCTTGTACCCTCTGTAGGCTGGGCTAGACTCCGCCCCCCCCCCCCCCCGCGAGTCAGATGGCTCTCGATAGGAGGCGACTGTGGTGATAAAAAAATCACAAACACGGGAACCAACCATTGACTCACGTTGCTTAATAGTGCGTGGCGTGCCGTTAGTTATAAATACACTTGCACAGAGCCACGGGGCTCTCTGAAATGTTATTACTTGTGCATCACAAGTCATTTAGAATGCTCGCTCTTCGTTGTGAGCGTTGGATATTTTTTTCACCGTGATTTTCAAAACAATTCGTGTTCAGCCTGTTGGGTGTGGGACCTCACACCCGCCCCTTGGGTCGATTAACTTACTACCGCTTTGCGCGGGAGTCAACAGTTGTTCTTCTCGAGGGGTAGACCCGGCCCCACCATAGGATCGTGGACTTTCCATCACTGACTCAGGGCTGTGAACAGGAGATGTGATCAATGCATCAATGTTCATTCAAGCATGAGGCCATTGTGACTTTTAGTTTTACGATGTAACGTCCTATTATGACTTTCACTATTATTCATCATTGTTAAGGGCGAGGCGTCGATATGAGCCGAACTTCACATTGGCGCAATATTCTATGAAACTGTTTTATCGAGAGCCCACTGCCGCGCAATACCATCGAGTACCAATTAAGTTAATGAGGACATTTCAAGAATCCGTCCCGTGGCTGCCCCAATGAAACCGTATTGTTTCTTAATTGCTACCGAGTAAAGCTCTTACAATTAAGTGAGTGCTGCTGCGTTGAAGGACTCTTTTTCGCTAACGTGCAATTAACGTTGCCCGTCGATGTGACTCCACTCATTGTCTTCGGTGGCTCAAAAACATGCCTGGTGGGAGCCCTGCCAGACAGTGCTTATCTGGTGGCCCATCTCTGAGAAACCTCTCCACCCACCCGCACTTCTTTCGAAGCCCCGTTCTTCCCTCGACGCGCCGGTGACGGTGTCAGTCGAACATTTAGGGGTCGCGCCGAACGCTTAATTATGGGTGTCCGGCTGTCATGTTGTCGTGGTTTGTGTCTCGCTGAACCATTTATCGAATCTTTTTGGCCAGGAACCTAGTAATTAAGACGTGGGCTCATTTTCAGCCGTTCAGAGTGTGGCAGCTGCCATATACTGAGCGGCTGAGTGGCCAATTAAATTGATTATGAAGTATCTCTCTCAGTGCCATTAACCCAGATCCCGGACGCTAAAGGAACGCTCTATCGTGTCTTTACGGGATTGATTTATGTTGACCTGGCTTTTGAGTTCAACGGGTAAAGGCAAGGTCAGCCTATCGGGGTGTGCATTCACATATATCAAGTCCTCAATATCGATTATTTACCCGCATCAAAGAAGCATTGAACCACGCGTTTGAGTAGCATTTTAAAAAATCCGTTATACAGTTGTGAATGTAGTCAGGAGTCATTCAGTTGTTACGCAACCGCGAATGAAGTAGCGGGGAGGAGTAAGTAAGTTACAACATCTTAGGGCACCGGAGGCAATTCAGTGTGTGATAGCGATGTGTGACCCACCGCAAACTATAGAGATCACTTGATTAATCACATTATTAAAACCGGAAGTGATTATTCTACAAGATTTGTGCCAACGAATTATGTGTAAAAGGTGGTGCTTGTGACCACGACTACGCCCGCATACGCGGACAGAGTTTGAAGAACAACAGAGTAGCGAAGTAGTAGTGATTGAAGCTTAGCCGATATGGTATCGTCCGGACTAGCAGAGTACCCGCCCTGCGGGCGATTTGTGTTGCTAGTGCGTGTCACCTTTATCTGACGCATCTTGTTGCTGATCGTTGTGGGAGGAAGCTGGATAACTCGGAGGAAATCCATTCAATACAGGGGGAGATAACGCACAAACTGTGCATCGAGAGGAGGCGCCTGTGGTGGGAATCAATCTGTTTCGGAAGCACATTTATTTGTTTTGTGTGAGGCGCGGATGTTGCCACTGCCCCATCATCCTTTTCCTCGACGCTAGCCGAACGTGACGACATTTCCGGGCATTTGTAAATCGTGTTGAGATGGTGCCGTGGCATTTGTGAGCGGTAAGAAATGCAAATAATAATAATAATAATTGCATTTATAGAGCGCTTCTCACCCGAGGGTCACAAAGCGCTGCACAGAGCTGCGGAGAGAACGGCATGTCAACAACAACAACAACATATGAACGGAAAATCTGCAACAATAACTTTTTGGGGGTTTTTTTATGCTTTACAAATCCGAGCTGTGGAGAGAACGAGATGCCATCAACAACATCAGGAGAGTTCAACTGAAAGTCAAATCGTAGCAATAAATTATAGGACGTAAGGCAAATGGAGAAAAAAAAATAATTCTTCAACAAACAAGGAAGAAATAAATGTTCCCGAGCAGGCGCAGGTCGGCAGAAAGCCATCATCCCGGCGCGACAACATTGAGCCGCATTAATAGTCCTTGCCAGAGGGCTTGAAAGCCTTAAATGATGAACTCTTATTAACAAAGGAACACACTTCACACGTGGACACTAAATAAACGTTCTAGAGAGAGGCTGCATTTGGGGGTCTTCAATCATTTTCAGTAGAGCACCAGTGCAGTGAATGCACGTGTTGTATTCTCTGCCTGCCGCATTGTGCTGCGAATGAGTCCTCAGGGTAGGAGATTTGTGGGCTAAACCTGGCATAAATCCCCGTGACTTCAGTTGAAAACTTCAGCATGCATTAACCTAAATTGTACGTCTGAAGCAAGTATGCATTTCCATATCTAATTAGAGCTTATTTATTTTAAACTCCTGCCTGATTTCACCCTATGTAGCGTCCACCAGACCCAATGCCACTGTGGTCACCTATACACGTGAACAAGCTCGCTGGAGAGGTTGCATTGTTCATGGGCACGACATTTCGTACACGCACGCGTACATGCACGCGTACATGCTCGCGTGTGTCTCTGCGTGCTCACGGCCATCACCGATTGACGATTTTCTCAACCGGTCCTGGATCTCCCCTAGGTCGATTCAGACTCAAATGAGCACCTGGTGCAGTGTGTTAACGTACCGACATATGAGACCAAGTCGGCTTGGCGTGGTTCTGGCCACGCACCCCTCCCCCATGTGCCGTGCTGGCCTTCAAAGGTGCTCTCCAACAGCACTTGCCCCCAAGGTCTGTTAAGGCTGTATGGGAGATCTTTGTCTTGATGCTTGATGTAGTCAGCACCATACCCCATCACCCCTCCGTGCGCAGGATGGCTCCTTATAGGTGTTCGCTACAAAACACTTGTTCTGGCAGACTTGTAAAGACTATTAAGTTATTTGTCCAAGTCTTTGTACGTGTGAGTGTTAATTATCATAGAAGCCAATGTGGATTTGTATAACTTCTCTCACTTCCTTCGGTTCTCAAAGATCCTGGACAACCAGGGTGGACACAGTCAATGTGTGTGATTCAACTGGTGCAGCCGCCAATCATCTTGATGAGTTAACACATAACAACTTGACCTATTGTCTGGCCTGCTGTCAGCGAGCCTTCAACACTTCACGTAGACGATTGCATTATCTAGCCTTGTCTTGTCACTTAGCGGCCAATGGTCGTTGTGTAATAATAATTATAATAATTGCATTTATGGAGTGCTTTTCACCCGAGGGTCACAAAGCGCTTCACAGAGCTGCAGAGTGAGCGGCGCGTCAACAACAACGGCACCAGAACGGAAATGCAACAGCAACAACATTTATTTGGGTTTTTTTTTTTTTAAACATACACAGCGTTGCAGAATAACAATCAAAACACGATCAGACCTTCAACCACAATCTCAAAATGCAAAATTATGTCGTTTGCCTCCACAGCTCTGTGCAGCGCTTTGTGACCTTCGGGTGAAAAGCGCTCTCGTAGTGCAATTTCGGTACAATTGTCCTGGTGTTGGCGTATGCGTGCCGTTCTCTCCACATCTCTGTGCAGCGCTTTGTGACCCTCGGGTGAAAGGCGCTCTAGAAATGCAATTATCAATGATGATCAATTATTATAAACTCATTATTATTATAATTACACGTGCACTCTGCAGATGCGTGGCGCGACACGATCAACGTGACTGACACCGCGCAACCATGCCTTCCACGTGGGAAGGCGAAACGTCTCGAAAGGAGAGAGAGAGAGAGAGAGAGCGAGAGGGAGAGCAGGTAGGAACGCTCGACACGGCCAGCCCGAAAGACCAGCTGTTGGAGAACCATTCTTATACATCGACGTGTGATCACCTACATCGGTGTAAACACAGGCACAGTGTTTAATGGAACACAGCGGCGCGGGGGATTTATCATACACTTGCGCGGCGCGTGCGTGACGCATCAATGCAGCGCGGCTTCAGAAGGGATCTCACATAGATCGGCTCTGCAAAAATAATGAAAATAAGGAATTCATGTACATTTATTTCACACCAAGTGGTGCGAGAAACAACCC
>JAZEWT010000030.1:4858622-4869496 GCA_036362905.1 Mordacia mordax | reverse complement strand
TCTCGATCCTCCTCCGCAGAGGACGATCTTGACACCGCTGGTACCAGTCTTCAAGTCCCCTCAGCTCCAGGTCCTCCTGTGCCACATCAGTGCATCTCTGCTCCAGCCCGTGCCGCGTCCGTTGAGCCCCCCTCTATCCGGCCAAACAGAAACTGCTTGGGCACGCTGTGGCTGAACATGCGGGCTACATAACCCAGCCACCGCAGCCTCGCCAGCCGGCGGAGCCCACTTCTGAGACTTTGTCCAAACTTTTCGAGAATTGTGAGCTCCTCAAACAGTCCAATCTGGTCAAACCCAAGGACGGCAGGCCAGCCGGAAAGTTTCAAAGCGGCGCAGATGTTCAACACAAAAGACAAAGGTCCCCCGTATAGCCTTAACAGACTGTAGGGTCAAGCGCTGTTAGCGAGTAACGCGTTAATGAGATAACATGCTCGGCCGCCCTTTCAGACAGCAGATGTTTACACCGAACCAGGCACTCGTTTGAGGCCGAGCCGCCCTAGGAGGGTGCCTAGAACTGGTTCAGCAAATCGCCACTTGCGTTGGTAGCCGTGAGCGAGACTCGAACCCGGGCGGTCGGGTTTTGTAGCGAAGCGCGCTAACCGCTGCGCCACGGCTCCCTCGCACTCGCCCACACACCGCTATCTCTCCCGTCTGTAGGTACACAGAGACGCATCCACGCCTGCTTCCCAAAGATAAGGAGCAGCATTAGGATGGGTGGCTGTGGTGCCTGTATGCGGTTGCCACACGTCCCGGTATCGTCCTTAAATTTCACGGAATTAGGCATTATTCAAAGTTCACAGTTACACGCACCGCTCTCTGCTAGCCCATCTGCGCATCACAGAGATAAAGTTCCTGCTCGAGGCGGTTCGATTGCCAACGCGGGCGCCTTTCTGCGTGGAGTTTGTGCGTTCTCTGTTCTGCACGCGTTTACTCCCGAGTTCTCCCGTTCCAAAAAAAAAAGAACTCCGTAATTCATTGGCTCATAACATCATTACACATAGGGCACCGCGTCTGATCGGTTCGACATTGAATGAATATGTGCCAGACGCGCACGTTATAAATCGTATTCATTGTAAGTCGATCTACGCCTGTCACATTATGCTGGTTAACACGTGCGGGGTTGGTTGTGACTGAAGGCTATTAATGACAAACGAACCGTCAGGTCTTTTTTATGCTATCTGGAAGGAACCGTTGAGCTTTGCAGTTCTTTTTTTCAAAAACAGTTATCCAGCGGGGAAGGGTAAGCAAGTTACAGCATCTCAAGGCTCCGTGGGGGCAATTTAGTCAGCCGGACAATTAACCTAGGCAACATGTATTTGGACTGTGGGATAGAACCGGAGTATCCGACGACCACCAACGCGCAAACGCCACGCAGAAAGGCGCCCGAGCCGGGAATCGAACCGGGGATTTTGCGCTGATGCGACGGCGCTACTCCCACCGTACAGATGTGGGATCAAATTATATGAGTGGCATCTCAGAGTTCATCAGAATCTCGGCCTTGGCAGTAACGACTATCAATACCCTTCTATAGTGCAACGTTATAGACATCCAGAGGTGAAAGTAAGCCAGTCCGGTACGGCTGAACCGGAGCGAGAGAGAGATATTTAATTTGTATTGGAAGTGAACTCAAAAGCTGGAGGTTTTCATCCATCTCCCGCGATTGAAGACATACGCGCGCCATCACATACGCACACACGAGCCATCAATCACGCGCCCTACGCAAGGCGGATTTATAAAAAGAGAAAAAAAATACCGTAATGGACGACTTTTATCGATTACGAAAAGAGAATTTGATGCTCTGGAAACAGAATTAATCATCTCGCCTCTCACAGACCGAGGCATTAGTAGAAAATATGTATTTGTACAGAGACATCACAATCACTGACAGGAGGAGTGACTACGTTGAGGTGCTGTACTCTGGCTCGCCTGGAGCAGGCAGTACAGCAAATCTGTGGCCTTCACAGTCTCGTCCCATTTGGGATCAAGTGTTTCACCCTCGCACGCGTAGGTGCCCTCCTAGTGCTGTGTGTTTATTTTTTATATATTTTTGCCGCACGGAACCGCGAATGAATCGGCCGACGACACGTTGATAAATAGAGGACGGCAGAGCTTGGGCAATGGCTTGCGTCAACAGGTTGGAGGCATCGTCAAGCAATACGTGGCAGGCGGGACGTCGCGAAGGAATGCTCGACACGGCTACCCTGAATGGGCGGCCCTTGAGAGTAAATCTCAAACCTCAACCCGTGAAAACCTACATAAATCTACGTATGGTAGAGCGAGTGTATGTATGATCCGAGCGTTGTGCAGCGCTTTGTGGCCCTCGGGTGAAAGGGGCTCTAGAAGACTAGGTTCAAATCCTTCGTAAGCGCTCATTTATTCTGCGTAACACCAAGGCGTTTACGCTTTATTTCACCCTTACTTTCCGCTCATCGCTGACTCTTCTAAAACTTGAGCAGCCGCTTTTAAGATCCTGATTTTCCATCCTCGTGCCGTTGTTGGCGTGCCGTTCTCTCCGTAGCTCCGCGCAGCGCTCTGTGACCCTCGGGTGAAAAACGTTCCATATAAATGCAACTATCATTAGTAACCCACATTTTTTTCCCACTCGGTACCGCTGCGAGTCTTGCGCCTTCGTGTTGACGTCAGCGTGACGTGTGCACGCTTCGAAACAAGACCGACCGCGATGCGTGCCATTTACCAAAACAAACACTGGATGACAGGGGCGGCACCGTGGCCCAGTGGTTAGCGCTGTCGCCTCACAGCAAGAAGGGCCCGGGTTCGAATCTCGGCTCGGGTGTCTTTACGTGTGCAGTTTGCGAGTTCTCTCCCCGTGTCCGCGCGGGTTTTCGCCGGGCACTCCGGTTTGCATAGGTTAATTGGCTTGCAGACTAAATTGCCCGCAGTGCCCGGCGATGGACTGGCGTCCTATTGCGGGTGTATCCCTGCCTTGCGCCCTGTGTCTGCCGGGATAGGCTCTGGCTCACCGCGACTCTGTACAGGACTAAGCGGTTTCTGACGATGAGATGAGAACAATGGATGACGATGATGCACCGCCTCTTGTCAATCCATCAACACCAAAGGCACGGATTACAATTACACCGGATTAAAAGGCACCCCTACAAGTCTTCCGCCTTCATCCTGACCGTCAAGGATTACGTGTGCACGCTTTGGAGCAGGACCGCTCGAGCGCGCGTGCAATTTACCAAACAAACGCATGACAATGATGCACCGCCGGACGACAATTACACCGCCAGCGTCAGAACCCCGAAGGCGTTAGTGCAAGCGGGCCGCCACGAGCGATGCGGGCCTCCGCGCAATTTGAGAGAACACGATGAGCATTTGCCTCGGAAATGGGGGGGGGGAGAAGAGAGAGAGAGAGAGAGACGCGCCAGGGAGAGCAGGCGATGGAGGCGGTAGCGGGAATCTGTGCGCCCGCAGACTGGCGACGTGGCAGCGAGGCGCGTCTTTGAACGGCGCGATGAAATAAGCGAGTACGTAAATAATTAAAAGGCCCTTTGAAAGCGAGCGCGGTGAGAGCGCGAGGAGAGCTGGAGAGCGTGCCTCGCCCGCTGCCAAGGCTTCAGATTCCCCTGATGAAGGCCGGATTGACGCCGTCCTCTCGACGTGCGCGCGTGTGTGTCTGTGGAACTCTGCGTGCGTGTGTGCGCGTGTGTGTCTGTGGAACTCTGCGTGCGTGTGTGTCTGTGGAACTCTGCGTGTGTGTGTGTGTGCGTGTGTCTATGGAACTCAGCGTGCGTGTGTGTGTCTATGGAACTCAGCGTGTGTGTGCGTGTCTGTGGAACTCAGCGTGCGCGCGTGTGCGTGTGTCTGTGGAACTCTGAGTGCGTGTGTATCTGTGGAACTCAGCGTGCGCGCGTGTGCGTGTGTATCTGTGGAACTCAGCGTGCGCGCGTGTGCGTGTGTATCTGTGGAACTCTGAGTGCGTGTGTGTCTGTGGAACTCAGCGTGCGCGCGTGTGCGTGTGTCTGTGGAACTCAGCGTGCGCGCGTGTGCGTGTGGAACTCTGTGTGCGTGTGTGTGTGCGTGTGTCTGTGGAACTCTGCGTGTGTGTCTGTGGAACTCTGAGTGCGTGTGCGTGCGTGGAGCGGTTGGCGTGGCGGTCCGATTGCCAATCAACGTCAATCGGCGGTGACGATTTTCTGCACCGGCCTTGGGCCTCTTCTAGGTCGACTCAGCCTCAAATGAGTGAAACAAACGCGGCGGAGGATGGCACAGGCCACCCACCTCCACATGTGCCGTCTCGGCCTTACAATAGGTGTTTTGTTGACACTTGCCTCAATGACTGTTCGAGGCTACACGGAACATCTTTGTCTGTGTGTGTCAGCGGTTGCATTATTGACTGTGGAGCGCAGTCTGGACCTCACTCGGGTTTACTCGGCCTTAAATGAGTACTCGGTTCAGCGCGTGGACATCAGCACTGTGGAGGGAATGATTGTCAGCCGGTTCGCATCATTCAATCTAACAGGCACCGTTGAGCTATGTAGCTCTTTTTAATAGTCGTCCAGAGGGGTGGGGTAAGCTGGTTACAATATCTCAGCGTAGTGTTTTTGGACCGTGGTGGAGTCCACGGGGAAACCCAACGCGGACACGGGGAGAACATGCAAACTCCACGGGGAGAACATGCAAACTCCACGGGGAGAACATGCAAACTCCACGTAGAAAAGCGGCACCCGAGCCGGAAATAAAACCTCGGATCTTCTTCCTGTGAGGCGGCAGCGCTGCTCACCTCGTCACCGTGCCGTCCTATGCCCACATCCTATCCTGAACAGTCGCTCGCTAACAGCGCCTGCGCCGCCTACAGTTCCCACAACGTGTGTGTGGGGGTGTGTGTTAATGTATCATAGATGTCCGGACTCGCAGCGAGATCCACTGATGAAAGCTCTGCCCCCCCCCTCCTCTCTTCCAAACACTAATGGACACGTTGTTCCCCCATCGTGCCTCGTTGTTTCAGGCTGCCTAATGGAACAGCGTAATGGGCAGCGAGGAAAACACACTGATCATAGATTGTTGAGAAGAGATAGCGCTGCGCGGCCGCGCAAGAGTCTGGCCTCTCTCGCGATATTCATTGTGCCTGGGAGTTGTAATCGGGCTGTGGATGTCAGTGGATTGATGATCGATGGATTCCATTTTATTTTGGGTTAGGTCACGCTTGAAACAAAATGTTTGTCGTAATCCCTCCACCACCCGACAACGGCCAATTAGTCAAGTTTGTCAACGTGAACGTGGATTGATGATGTTTGAGCCACGGCCAGATCACCCACGGTTCCACCCTCATTTGTGGGTGATTTGGTCTGTGGCGATAAAGTCAGCCACAGGGAAATAAGATCCGACTCGAGACGGTTCGACTCCCGTCTCGGCTGTCTTTCTGCGTGGAGTTTGGGTGTCTCCCCCGTGTTCCTCGTGTGTTTGCTCTGGGTTCTCCGCTTTCCTCCCAAAACTGAAAAAAAATCACTCGAAATTAATTGGCCGGTAACATCATAATATATAGCCACGTGGTATACAGTCGTAATTATTATCTCCCCAGATGCAGCGTCATTATTAAAACCCTGCAGTTTCAATTTCACTGAAATGTTTCACTTACAGCACTGATTTTGACCTTACCACACCAATCAATCACGGGAGATTTCATTTAATAATGTAAGATTATAATTACACGCACAGCATTCGTTAATACCCAAGGCGTTCGTGCGAAGAGGCTGAACATCTCAGATGCGTGGAGACACGCGCGGAGAGGTGGGGTGAAGGCACACACGCGGTCAGCCGGCGCCAACCCGCCAGACACTGCCTCCGGCATATTATTATAATGGTATCGGCCAATTGATGAATCGGTTCATTTTTAGTTATAGGAGTAAATCGGAGAACCCGCAGGAAACCCGCGCAGAACATGGGGAGAACCCACAATGTCTACGCGGAAAGGCGCCCGAGACTGGAATCGAACCGTCTCGAGGAGGTCCGTCTCTGTGCGCCGCGCCGATTGTTACCACCGCGCACTCGGCCTGCCCACGAGAGGGCACGGCCTGCTTGCCACGGGACTGCCCAAAGCGCATCCACCGCGCGCGGCGCGTTAAACGTAGCGGCGTCCAGCGGCTGCCGGGAGGCATCACCCGACCCCATCGCGTGCCGAGGTGGCACAAATCAATCAACATCGATCGATCGCTCGCGAGCGCCGTGCGACTCCGCTGCCAATGAATCTCGGCGGGAGGCATCTCGCCGCTGTAGGGTCGGGTCTACACGCTGCTCCGTCAGCCACACAGACACACACAGAGAGCCAGAGAGAGAGAGGAGCCACTGGCTCAGCGCTGGCAGCTATCGATCGGTCTCGAACAGCGGTCAGCGCGCTGGGCTACAAAGCTGGCCACCTGAGTTCGAATCCTGCTCACGGCCAACACCAGTGACGATTTTCTGAACCGGTCCTGGGCCTCCCCTAGGTCGACTCAGCCTCAAATGAGTGCCTAAGTGCAGTGTGTAAACATTTCCACGAGGGAGACAAAGGCGGCCGGGCGTGGTGTTGGTCACCCACTCCTTCATGTGCCGTGTCGACCTTCATAGGTGCTCGCTCACAGCACTTGACCCTACGGTCCGCTCAGGCTATATGGGGGATCTTTGCCTTTGTTTCGCTCGCCACAGCCCGGGCGATGAAGTTTGAGAGGCCCGCAGCTCCAAGCAACCATCCCTCGAGCAGCGGCGCGACCTCCTGTGGTCCGCTGTGGTTGTGGTCGCCACCTTGTGGAAGAGTGAATATTGCAGGGATGCATGGGTTTCACGTCTCGATGTTTTATAACATTGAATAACGGCAATGATCTCATCGCATTGTCAGAAACCGCTTAGTCCTGTACAGGGTCGCGGTGAGCCGGAGCCTATCCCGACAGACACAGGGCGTAAGGCGGGGATACACCCACGATGGGGCGCCAGTCCATCACCGGGCACTGCGGGCAATTCGGTCTGCAAGCCAATTAACCTATGCAGCAGAGTGTTTTTTGGACTGTGGGAGGAAACCGATAATATTCGCACTTATAAAGCTTGAGAGTGCTGCTCTTTCGGGATAGCCGTGTCGAGCGTTCTTCCTCACTCCTCCGCGACGTTTCGCTTCCCACGATGGAGGAGGCACCATAGTTCGAATGAACGGGTTAGCCGAAATCAATTGTTATCATATCGGTTGTCCAAATCGTAACACAGTTTGTTGCGCGCACAAATTCCGCGTCTTAGACGAGACTCGAACACAGAGGCGCAGCGAGGAGGAAACCGCAGAGAGGTGGGGAGAAGGAAGCCAAGCAGTCAGCCGGCGCCAACATTTGCCACACGCTGCGTCCTTATATATTACGATGCTTGCGGACAGTTAGTGTATTTTTTATGCGTGGGAGGCAACTGGAGAACCCGGAGGAAATCCACGCAGAACAGGAGGAGAACAGGCAGACCTTTAGTTCTGTGAGGCGTAGATGTTACCGCTGTACAGGCATCCTGTATCCCGCAGTCACATTGTAGATTGTTTAATTGTTGATTAATTCATTCATTATCAAAACTCCGCACAGAAAGACACCCGAGCCGGGAACAGAACCCGGGCCCTGCTTTCTGTGAGGCGACAGCGCTACTCACTGCGCCACCGCGCCGCCCTCTAATAATTGTTTTCATTATTTATTTAAAAACTCTTAACAACAGCGAACGCACTCGGACCACCTTGGCTCCGATTAATCTGTCAGCCTGCGTTCACGTGAGCGTGTCGTGTCATACCTACACCGTTGTCTAGTAGTGGCACAACATTGTCCGGTGGGTTTGATGGGAGAACAGTTGAAATCATGTGACATGACTGAACGGATGATGTGATTAATGACGCTCGTAATAAACGGATCTGATAGCGCGCGCGTCCTGCCCACCACGCTTCCATCTCTGATGTGTTTTTTTCCCTCATTCTTCCCTGCCTCCACCTTTAGCCTCGGCAAACAAAACCCATCAATGTGCAAATGAGCTGTAACCCTGACTGGCACTCGCGGCTGGAAATATGATGGCGTTGTCAGCGAGCGTTCTCTCAGATGCCAAATAGACGTCTTATCTTATCTCGTTTGCGTGCCGATCTCTCCGCAGCTCTGTGCAGCGCTTTGTGACCCTCGGGTGAAAAGCCCTTTAGAAATGCTATTATTATTAATCATCGCCGTCGCTCTAAGCGTCCTCCCAAGTTTCCAAACACAAATCAATCCTTCATTCATTGATTAATCCGTTATGAGTATCCGTTTACTGCTTCAGAGGTTCGCAGTGAGCCGGAGCCTATGCTGGCAGACGCACGGCGCAAAGGCAGGGCTATACCCCAGGATGGGACGTGAGCTTATTGCGGATCAAATTTAGTCAGCGGATCAAATGACCTAGACGGCAGCGTGACGCTTTGGAGTGTGGGAGGAAAACCCACGCGGACAAGGGGAGAACATACGCGCTTCACACAGAGAAGTCACCGGAGCTAGGAATCGAAAGCAAGCGCTTAGCAAATCAATCACTGGGAATGAATGAATCAGCCTATGTCTTCTCGCTCCGATGAGGGTTGACAGCTCGAATCCACGGACCGTGTGACACAGGGGAGGCAGGGCGTGGGGGGAGTCGGTGAGTAGGTGGTTGAGTGAGCGAGTGGGTTGGTGAGTGGGTGAGTGGGTCGGTGAGTGCGCGCGTGAAGGAATAGGTGGGAGAGTGGAGTGAGTGGGTGAGTGGATTGGTGAGTGTGCGCGTGGATGGGTGGGTGGGTTAGTGGCTAAGTGAGCGAGTGGGCGACCCAAGTTCGATTCTGACTCACGGCCAATACCAGCGACGATTTTTTGAACCTCTCCTGGGCCTCACCTAGGTCGACTCGGCCGCAAATGAGTTACCTGGTGCAGGGCGTAAACACTGCGCTGTGCTGGCTACCCGCCCCCTTCGTGTGCCGTGCTTATCTTAACGGGTCCTTTTGGTGGCTTCGCGAGTGGATGGCTAAGTGAGCGAGTGGCTGAGCGGCTGAGCGAGCGTGTGACCGATTGGGTGTGCGAGCGAGTGGCTGAGCGTGTGGGTGAGGAGTGAGTGCGTGCGTCTGCGGGCGAGCGAAGCATCGCACGGAGAGGTCCCCATGTCGGCAGCGCGCTTCGTTACTCACAAGCAAGGCTGGGCGCCCTGTTCAGCATCGCCGTCTCGGCTGTGTGGTCGGTGTCGCACAGCGCAAGGAGCGCCGCACAGCCTCCACGCGATCGTGACGCCCGAACCACGCGCCTTTAACAGAGCAGACCACTCGTAATTTGCTTGTGTTTCACCGTGACCCTATATAGGATTAAGCGGTTTCAGATAATGAGATGAGATTTTCTCAGAGTTGTTTTGTTTACCGAGATGGCTATGCAGCGTCAGTCAGATTTTAAATAAGCTGGAAGAACTGTTGAGTTGTATAGTTCTTTTTAACAGTTGTCCAGTGGGGAGGAGAAAGCAAGTTTGAAGGTGAATTGTGCTATACTCTGGCATTGGACGTGGAGCATCACGTGGCACCGGTGGAAATTCAGTCAGGATGATTAACGTAGACGGGCGGCACGGTGGCCCAGTGGGCAGCGCTGTCACCTCACAGCAAGAAGGTCCCGGGTTCGAATCTCGGCTCGGGTGCCTTTCAGTGTAGAGTTTGCACGCTCTCCCCGTGTTCACGTGGGTTTTCGCCGGGCACTCCGGTTTCCTCCCAGAGTCCCAAATAAAAAAACCCATGCTGCTGCATAGATTAATTGCCTTGCAGCCCGGTGATGGATTGGCGTCCCATCGTGGGTATATCTCTGCCTTGCGCCCTGTGTCTGCCGGGATAGGCTCCGGCTCACCGCGACCCTGTACAGGACTAAGCGGTTTCTGACAATGAGATGCGATGAATTATATTCCTACCACACAGAGTTGTGATCTCCAAACGAAACGCATTAATAATAGCATCATCATTTGCACCACGCGCCACCGTACGTGGCACATACGAGCCAATTTTCGGTCCCGATGAATGGCCCCAGGTTCACATGGCACACTCCAGCCAGCTCTTGCGAATGCGGTCGCGGGCTCCTTCGACGTGTGGCAGCACCGCCGGTTTGGCTTGGGAGCAGCCGTCTCGACGGGGCGGCGTGGCTTCGTCAAGAGACTCCCTGCAACAGCGTGCGGCAGCTTGCCACGAACGAGGCATCGCCGCTTGGGGCGTGGAAACGTAAACAAAAATACAATCAAACTTAAGCGTGATCATTAACAATACTTGCAAAGTGCCCGCCCTGCGGACGATCTTATTCCAGACGTGTAACACGTTCTTCAGGCGTCGGGCATTAAGGCAGACCTTCTTGCTGTAAGGCGACGGCACAACCCACTGCGCCACCGTGCCGCCCTAGGAACATAATTGCGGTAGATTTTTTTTTATAGGAGATATGCGTTATCAAGGTTGGCCCGGGTGTTCCAGTTGGTCCAAGTTGGCCGGTTGCCTCCCACCGGTTGGTCCAAGTTGGCCGGTTGCCCCCCACCGGTTGGTCCAAGTTGACCGGTTGCCCCCCACTGGCTGGGGTATTGGAGTAGAGTTGTACAGCCAGATGGCTTTGGTCAAGCCAGCCGCCTGTCGTCGGAGGTTCTGCGGATCGCTCTGTTGTGTGGGGAGTTTTCCCGCAGACCTGTTCAGCAGGGTAGTAATAATAATAATAAACAAGTGCACTTCCCGAGCGCATTTCACCCGAGGGTCACAAAGCGCGGCACAGAGTTGTGTCGACTCTGGCTGGAGTGTTGCTTTGGAGGGAGAAACGAACAGCCAGAGCAACGTCTCATCTCATTGTCTGAAACCGCTTAGTCTTATACAGGGTCGCGGTGAAGCCGGAGCCTATCCCGGCAGACACAGGGCGCAAGGCAAGGATATACCG
>JAZEWT010000030.1:4806921-4819850 GCA_036362905.1 Mordacia mordax | reverse complement strand
CCCCCCCCCCCATCAACCGTTCGCCAAGCAAGTCGGCGAATCATCAAAATTCCAGCCAGGGTCACAATTTCATTCCAACCATCAATTTTTTATTGCGTTGTTTGAATTCTCTGCCCCACATACACTCTGTCCCGCTCCCTATTCAGCGCTGTCGGTCTCATTAGCCTAATGGTATGACGGCACGGAGTGTGTATGGATCATACGTAATCAATTCCTGGACACATTATACGGTGCATGCTTGAACGGCAAAGGAATTGCCTTCAATCAATTAATCAATTAACCTTTGAATTCTGACATGGCTGCGACATCTGTCAGACGTATGCAGGGAGTAGTTCTGGAAGGGTTGGACGAAGGGCAGGGTGGCGTGGTGAGTAACGCTGTAGTCTCGCAGCTAGAGGACACCTGGGTTCGATTCCTGCCTGGGGTGCTTTTCTGTGTGGAGTTTGCGTGTTCTCCCGCCCCGTACCCGCTTGGGTTATCACCGTGTACTCCGGTTTCCTCCCACCGTCCGGAGACACGCCGCTGCCTGTGTTGATTGGCCTGCTGAGTAAATTGCTCCCAAAAAAATGTGCCCTGCGATGTACTGGCGTCACATCCTGGGTATTCCCCCGCCTCTCTTCATTATCAGTCCCCGCTTAGTCGTGCACAAGGTTGCGGGGGGCGCCGGAGTCTATCCCGGCAGACAAAGAGAACAAGGCAGGGCTACACCCATGATAGGACGCCAGTCCCTTGGGTTGGGTGGGGGGGGGTGCAGTGAGGTGAAGCTGCACAGTGCTGCTCGCAGCGGTCTCATTTAGGGGCCCCCTGTACGTGCATGCGTGGTGTCCGATTGATTCAAGGCTCATGGAGACACGGGGGTAGCTTTGGGAAGGCACGTGACGCACGGAGACACTTGTTTGCAGATGATTGCCCGAGCTCTTCGCAGTGGGAGAACTCTCTGGGGGAAACGGGGATAATTTCAGAGCGCCTGCACGCTCCTCGCTCGCCCGTCCGCGTCAAATTGATGGGAAGCGGCGGCGGAGGGGGGCGGCTGAGGGCGCATCGTGAGGCGTACGGGGTCCCCAGTTCGTGCCGCGCGGATCGATCCGAATTCACGGGGATGTCCCGCGTCCTTGATCGTCCGCGGAGCTTCATCAGATGCAACAAAGGCAAAGATCCCCCGTATATCCTCGACAGACGGTCGGGTCAAGTGTTTGGGAGAGGCACATATGAAGCGTATCTACGACCGTAGCCCCGTGAAGCGCTTTGTAACCCTCGGGTGAAAAGTGCTCGATAAATGCAATTATTATTATTATTATCATCATATCTACTTGGTCCGCTTAGGTATGGTCTCCCACGGGCCACTATGTGGCGCTCTCGGCCCGCTGGTGGGTCGTGATATACCAGTTGAAAATGCGGGGCTATCATTTATAATAACATTTGTATTTCCAGAGCGCTTTTCACCCCAGGGATACAAAGCGTTGCACAGAGCTGTGGAGAGAACGGCATGTTAACAATCACAACAACACCATAGTAGATCAATTAAAATAAAATAGTGACTGTAAATCAATGAAGGACGTAAAATAACAGATAAATAATTGTTCAACAAATGAAGGAAGGAATAAGTGTTCCTGAGCAGGCGCAGGTTAACAGCGAGCCATCATCCCGGCACAACAACAGTGAGCAGCATCAGCAGTCCTAGCCAGAGGACTTCAACTAAAAAACAAATCCAAATTTTATTTTATAGAATAAATATCGTGAAGAATTTGTTTTACAGGAATTTAAACGGAACACTATGGGGTGGGTCGCCAGCACAACGCCCGCCCGCTTTTGTCTCCCTCATGGCGATGTTTCAAACACACACACGTTTCACACGTCGCACTGAGATACTCATTTGAGGTTAAGTCGACCTAGGGGATTCCCAGCAACGGCGAATTGAACTCGGTGCGCAGAGTTTGTCGCTCGGCGCGCTAAGCGCTGCACCACCGCTCCCTCACGAGCGCGATGTCATCGCTTTTAACTCGCGTGCTGCCGCAAAACCCGGAGCCGGATTTTAAACAGGATAATAGTGCAACGACGGCTCCGTCCGCGAGGCAGGGTTCGTGAGAAGAAATAAATAAACAATAATTTCGACTGCAGATCCGGGGAGACAAGACGACTGTATATCAACAATTTACCAGGCGCGGACTTCGTAATCAGTCTCTTACAAATCGCATTCGATTCAAATGCTGGACGGATGTGGAACAACATATTTGTCCGCTCAAACGGCTTGAAAAGCACGTACAACAGTCACATTTGTCATTTTAATTTACTCCAGAGGAAATTCACAACGGATCGACAAACAGATAAGAATCTTGGACAAAAGTAATAACAAAGACGATTGTCGGGCGGCACGGTGGCTCAGTGGGTAGCGCTGTAGCCTCACAGTAAGAAGGGCCCGGGTTCGAATCTCGGCTCGGGTGCTTTTCTGTGTGGAGTTTGCGAGTTCTCTCCCCGTGTCCGCGTGGGTTTTCGCCGGGCACTCCGGTTTCCTCCCACAGTCCAAAAACATGCTGCTGCATAGGTTAATTGGCTTGCTGACTAAATTGCCCGCAGTGCCCGGTGATGGACTGGCGTCCCGTCGTGGGTATATCCCTGCCTTGCGCCCTGTGTCTGTCGGGATAGGCCCCGGCTCACCGCGACTCTGTACAGGACTAAGCGGTTTCTGACAGTGAGATGAGATGAGACTGTCTACCCAGATCAGAGGTGCTGTGGCGTCTCATTTGTGAAGCCCTGCGTTGCGACCTCTGTCTGCTGGGATAGCGCACCATCACGACAAAGAAAAAGCGGGCACCGTTAATGATTGAATTATTAGCGTATACGGCGCTAAATAATGATTAAGCACAAATCAGGCATTGTGAGTTTCATTTTCACATTGTGAGTTTCAATTTCACTTCAGAAAATGAGTTTCATAGCTCGCCATTAATCGTTGCAGAGTGACAAATAACACAGTGAGGCGTGCTACAAGTTGACGTTTTATTAATTACATTTGCAAGGCACACAGGGCTCGAGTCTACATATCCTGGGATCAAAGCTTCAATGTGTGTGATCGCCTGGTCGGCGCCCCGCTTATTTGGTACCAAGAGTGGAATGTCTCCCGGCAATGGACTGGCGTCCCATCGTCGGGTGTATTCCTGCATTACGCCCTGTGTTTCCGGGAGAGGCTCCGGCTCACCGTGACCCTATATAGGATTAAGCGGTTTCAGATAATGAGATGAGAGTGGAATGTCTCACCTTTAAACGGGAGAGGCGGTTGGACTCTATTCCAAGATGCAATGCGCTACGTTACGTGCGTTTGTGGCGAGCGGTGGTGCAGTGGTTGGTGCAGTGCGTTTTCGTTCCCTGCGGGCCGAGTTCGATTCCCGCTCATTAACGGTAGAGAACATCTGAACGCTGCCCGGGGCCTTCTCTAAATAGATTCAGCCTGGTGCGCTGTATGAACGTTAACGCTGGAGAGACAAAGGTGGACGGGAGTGGTTACTCGCCACTCACTTCCTCACGTGCCACCGCGCTTGCCTTCATTGCTGCTTGTTAAGCAGCACTTGCCCCAAGAGTCTGTTAAGGTTATACGGGGGAGCTTTGTCTTTGTCGTCTTCATGGTCTCAATGTGTCATGAAAGATTGAGTGCATGGCCATATTGGGAGGTGTGTGTGGGAAAATATACAGCGAATTGAAAAGTGTGTCTGTTCATAAATGTACACATTTGGTAACAAAATATGACTGTATACAGAAATGCAGCACAGCATTAATAATACTGTAGTTTTCATTTACATGGTAATGCAATTATAGGAGTATAATTATGCATAATTAATTATTTTTACGAAGAGTTTAATGATACGCTTGGCTACATGAAGACAGCCGTAATAAATATTACAATTACGTAGCATCTATTGGGTGAAGGCATAAAATAATATAGAACAATGAGAGAATAACTGCAGTATATACAGGGGGTAGTGTGTTCCAAAGAACCCCAGAGCTATGCCAACCGGCAGTCCAGCGCTCCTGCTAGGCCAGCTAGGGTCTCCCTTAAGAAACAGGTCTGGAGTCGAGCGATCCTGCTGGGGTCTCCCTTGGTGAACAGGTCTGGGAGTCTCGCGCTCCTGCTAGGGTCTCCCTTGGTGAACAGGTCTGGAGTCTCGCGCTCCTGCTAGGGTCTCCCTTGGTGAACAGGTCTGGAGTCCAGCGCTCCTGCTAGGGTCTCCCTTGGTGAACAGGTCTGGAGTCTAGCGCTCCTGCTGGGGACTCCCTTGGTGAACAGGTCTGGAGTCTAGCGCTCCTGCTGGGGTTTCCCTTGGTGAACAGGTTTGGAGTCCAGCGCTCCTGCTAGGGTCTCCCTTGGTGAACAGGTCTGGAGTCTAGCGCTCCTGCTGGGGACTCCCTTGGTGAATAGGTCTGGAGTCTAGCGATCCTGCTGGGGTTTCCCTTGGTGAACAGGTCTGGAGTCCAGCGCTCCTGCTAGGGTCTCCCTTGGTGAACAGGTCTGGAGTCTAGCGCTCCTGCTAGGGACTCCCTTGGTGAACAGGTCTGGAGTCCAGCGCTCCTGCTAGGGTCTCTCCCTTGGTAAACAGGTCTGGAGTCCAGCGCTCCTGCTACTGTCTTCTGAACAGGTCTGGGGAGAGGTTCTAGACAAATAAGGAGGTTGGCATCAGGCAGGGCATCTGGCAGTAAAATTACGCCCAAATACCCTCACCATTTGTGGGGGCACCTGGATAGTGGCCACATAAACCAACAACAGCATATATATATAGATAGATGAATTGTAACATAGTAGTATGACGAGCCACCACTACGCGTTACCTACTTCCTGGTCTGATTGTACTTCCCTACTCCTATATTTAAAGTCCAAAGTCGGGTGGGTTTGTCATGAACTGGTAGGTGTGTGAGTGTGAGATGCCTCGAACGTGGGAGGCGAAACGTCACCTCCATTCCGAAAGAGCAGCTCTTGAGAGAAATTATTTTATAACTTAGTTGACAACGGAGATTATTTTTGGCGTGGGACTTATATTCGTAAAGGTGGCACGGCGAATTTGCGGTCGTTACATTCAAGAGTGGAGCGGCACGGTGGCCCAGTGGGTAGCGCTGTCGCCTCACAGCAAGAAGATCCCGGGTTCGAATCTCGACTCGGGTGCCTTTCTATGTGAAGTTTGCATGCTCTCCCCGTGTCCGCGTGGGTTTTTGCCGGGCGCACCGGTTTCCACCCACAGTCCAAAAAAACATGATGCATCGGTGAATCGGCTTGCAGACTAAATTGCCCTCACTGCCCGGGATGGACTGGCGTCCGATCGTGGGTATGTCCCTGCCTTGCGCCCTGCATCTGCCGGGATAGGCTCCAGCTCACCGCGACCCTGTACAGGAATAAGCGGTTCTGACAATGAGATGAGACGAGACCATTGACGACTGGCAGACGCCTATCGAGGCGATTCGGGCCTTCGGATCGTGGAGTCAGATCATCCAGCGAGGGTTTTGGACGGGAGACAGGCGAGCTGGAAGGTTGTCCTGGCGGTGGATTCCACCCGCCGGTTTTATGGGCACGGTGGGCCCACTGCGGGAGTGGCGACGTGCCACTCGTGGCGGCGGTAGCGGCGGCGGCGGCGGCGGCGGCGGCGGCGGCGGCGACGGCGGCGGTGACGGCAGTGGCGACGGCAGCCGTGGCCGCCTGTTTTCCTCCGACATCAACATTGGCGCGAGCGGCCCTCGGATGAGGGCGGGCGGTGTCGGCGGTGCCAGCAGCTCATCCCGACTCTCCATCAGCGTCTCGAGTGGCAGGAACGCGGGCGCCCAGCCCTCGTACGGCGCCGGCAGTCGGGCAAGCGGCCGCCGGAAATCGGCCGAGAAGATGGGCAGCTCGTGCGCCATGGCGGGGCCGAGCGGGGGGGGCATGAACGTCGCTTCCCTCTGCAGCGGCGGCGGCGGCGGCGGCATCGTCAGAGGTGGCAGCGGGTCTTGGCCGTCGGCCGGCTGACCCGCGGCGAGCTTCGACCACCGCTCGCTCGCTTTCTTCTTTTTGCGCGGCCGCTTGGGCTTCTGCGGGTCGGGAGACGGCGTGGCCCCGTTACCCGCC
The DNA here is from genome assembly GCA_036362905.1 of Mordacia mordax. Lineage (NCBI taxonomy): Eukaryota > Metazoa > Chordata > Hyperoartia > Petromyzontiformes > Petromyzontidae > Mordacia > Mordacia mordax. The sequence continues at coordinate 4,813,771 of JAZEWT010000030.1, read as the reverse complement.
GCCCTCTCGGGGCTCTGGGAGGCTGCCGCACGCGTGTCCTGTGTGTCTGCCGGGTTCTCGCTGTAGGACACGTGCAGTGGCTCCGTCGGTGAGCTCGGTGTCAGCTTCGCCGGTTCAGTAACGGGCTTATTCACCGGTGGCTCAGTCGCTACAGCTGCAGCCGGATTATTTTTCTTAGCCACCCGGCGTTTTTTTTTCACCGGATCCTTAGCCGACTCACTTGACCTTCTTGCCGTTGAGTTTATTCCCGATGTATCTGTCGTTGCCGTATTTTGGATGGCCTCGATGGCGGGCGGATTGTCCGGTGTAGCAGCTGCTGGAATTTTTACCGATTGTGCGGCTGTGTTATCCATCATGGTCGTAGTGTTCGCCTCGTTTGCCGTGTCCATGAACGATTTATCCACCGGCTGTTTGACACTGCTCATGGCCGGTCTATCCATTGTGTCCATTGTGGGTTGGTTTAAATTGTTAAATGATGGTTTGTTTATTTTGGACGTTGCGGGTTGCTTTAAATTGTCCATGGCCGGCATATTCGTTGACGTGGAAGCTGTCTTTGGCGTGACATCCACGGGTGGCTTGTTCGGTGTGCTCGCGAGCTTTTCTTGCGCTAATGGTTGGACAGTCAACCGGATGGGATGCACCGTTGTGTCTGCGAATCAAACGCATCCGTTAATAATCAGATCCCACTCAATGGAACATTCTATCAACTGCATGGGGGGCGGATATCGTAATACCCTGGTAGAGCGACTCCACAACACACTGTGTCGTTGCAGCGCTCTGCGAGCTGTCAGTCAAACGTCACGAGTCCGAAATTCCGAACGCTTTACATCTGGCTGAGAGCTTCCATCGTTGCTCAAACTCGCTCCGCTATTGAGAGCGACGCAATTGCACGTTTTTTTTTAAGCGCCTATTCGGTGGGCGCTCGATTTTCCAGGAATATGCTCTGAGCGCCCCCAGTCGGAGTCTGTTTCAATGAAATGCCGCGTGCATTCAAGTGCCACCGTCACGGCGTCCACCGCCGCATCCTGCCCTCCCCGAGCCGGGGGGGGGGAATGACCCACGGGCTGAGAGAACCGCTGCTCGGCACGGTCACGGCGCACGCGTCCGCTCACGTACCGTGCCGCCGCAGCAGCCTCTGCCAGGAGCGTCGGAACGCGGCCGTGAATCTCCCTCCCGGCTCGGGGTGCCAGGGTCCGCCGGCGTGGCTGGCGTTGATGGGCGGCTGCTGCGGCAACGGCTGCGCCGGGTCCGGCGGGGCGACGCCGGGCGCTCGCGTCCGTGCGCCGAGCCGCAACGCCAGGATCACGCCCAGGAGGGCCGCGACACCGAGCGAGCCCAGAACGACGGCGGCCAGTAGGCCCTCGGCCAGCGGGCCACCCGCGCGCCCGGGCGCCGTGCCAGAGTCGTCGGCTTCCACGCTGCCCAGCTGGTCGTAGGCGTCGTCTGCGCAAACGACAGGGCGGTCGCGCCGGTCGGGATCCTCCGCACGAGCGCTCGGGGCGACGACGATGACGGTACACGGCCGGTGCTCCTCACGGCACGGAGCGAGGGAGCCGGCATTTATCTGACTGCCTTCTCATCCTACGCCACGATGTTACTGCAGAGGGCAAGCGCCAGTGAGCAGGATGGCAGCTACGATCGCTTTGTCGCAAACATCCCACTCGTCACATAAACATACGAGCGCACCTCGGTGTGTTGCCTTTATTCCGCAACTCCTTGTCATCTCTCTAAGAAATTGGATGAAATACGCTATGCTGGGTTTCGATTTAGGTATCAGGCACATTTCCTCAATATGATATTTATCTCATCTCATTATCAGAAACCGCTTAGTCCTATACAGGGTCACGGTGAGCCGGAGCCTATCCCGGCAGATACAGGGTACAAGGTATGGATGATCCCACGATGGGACGCCAGTCCATCATCGGTACTGTGGGTAATACCATTCATCAAGCGACCGATTTCGTTCACTCTCAACTCGACAGTGGAAGGGCTCAAGCGCACAAGGAAACGTGGAGAGGTAGGGAAGGACGAAGGCCACCACGTGGTAAGGCGGTGCCAACATTTGCCAGACACTGAGTCATTTACATACTGAAATGTCATCGGTCAAAGAGTGTGTGTTTGAGCTACGAGACGAAACTGGAGCACACGGAGAGGAAACACAAAGGAACTCCGCACGGAAAGGCGGTACCTGAGCCGGCAAATGCCGCAAGGAGGTAGCGCTACTCACTGCCCCACGGCACCACCCCCAAAAACCAGGACATGACCCACGATTCGTCAGCGGGACAGTCTTCCCGGAGCCGGGAGTCGGTATCGCTGCTCGGTACCTTAGTGCGCGTGTGGCGTCCCGAGTTGTCGCGCGCGCGGGGCGCGTACCTGTGAATACGTACGCGTCGGCGTCTGCGACGCCGCCACCTTCGGGAGCGAGGTCAGCATCGGACCTGGTCTCCCCGAGAAGGCCGCCAGGGTCCCCTGAACCGCATGGTGCAACGTCACAGCAACGTCACAGCAACGTCACAGCAACGTCACAGCGCAGGCGGTTCGAGGGCCTCGTTACGAATTGCTGCTTGTTTTGTTGTCTGTTGTTTGGTTGTTGTTGTTGTTGTTGTTCAACCGAGCGAACATAACCACGCGTCAAATGTGGTTACCGTAGTCACTGGATTAGAAGATGCTCCGGAAAGTAAAAATTGGTTCATGTTAAAGAGTTAACATGATTAAAAGTTGGTCGCGTGCGTGTACACACAGACACACACACCTGCCAGATTATGTTATCTTGATATCGCATGTGCTGTCGATACAGGAATCCCACAACATTCTAGCTCACTGAAACCCTCATGTAGTGATAAACGCAACTTGTTCGGTAAGGCTTTTCTGGATGAATAAAGGACATAATTATTGGTTATTGAAATAATTATTAACATCACCTGCCTTACACGCAATTCTGTTCCAATCATGTGACACGTTCTACTGACATCTTTTCTCGATGGCGTTTCTGCTGACATGACTGCTTTGACCTGAAGTCTTTCTTACGTCATCTTGGGAATTTTAAAAAAATAAGTGTTTCAAGTTTAAGAAGAGTAGTCAATAAGTGGGACGTAAAGTTTATGTGTTTACGTGGCGTTGCTCTGGTAATGAGATGACAAATCAGTTTCAAGGCGCGCTTGACCCTGGGTTCATTACTTACATCGTCACAACGCTGCGTTGTTGGCTGGTGACGTTGTTATGTAATAAGCTTCTTCAATGTACTCCCATCGCACTGCTAAACCGTTGCAGTTCTTAATCCCTTCATAAATATGTTCGAATTATTCGTGTGCAATACGGTGTGCTACTGTGTACTTCATGACTGTGGTTAGGGTTTCATTCTTGCACAATATAACGCTGTACATTCGTCGTATTGTCTTGCGAGTTTACATATTGTTGCGTTGGTCATTCCGAACCCCGCACCCAGAGCTTGCAAGCTCGCTGGGTACGTTCTGTTGTAATACTAAATATCGATCTATCCAGTGCTAGAGATAGGGGCCAGTGTTAGAGATAGGAGCAAGTGTTAAAGATAGAAACCACTGTTGCGTCGCAGGAATACCGAATCCAGAGCTTGTAAGTTCACTGGGCACTTTCTGCTGGAATAATGAACATCTGTCCAGTGTAAGAGATAGCAGCCAGTATTGTATCGCAGGAATCTCGCATCCAGATCGCGACCCATCAGCCCGCTGATGGGTCGCGACGCAGCATCGGTTGAGAATGACTGTAAACCAGACGAACCGCGACTCAAACTGACTGAACGAGCGGCGCGTTTCACGAGCGGCCGGACCCATCGAGGCGAGGAAAGGATCACCGCCCCGACTCAACAACTCACCTCCGGGCGGCGGTCGAACGGGCGTGGGCGGCAGCGGGGCTGTTGGCGGCGGCGGCGGCGGGGGCGGCGGTGGCGGCGGTGGGGCCGGGGTCGCGACGGGGCTCTCGCAGAGGCGGCCCGTGAAGCCGGGCGGACAGACGCAGCGGAAGGAGGCTCCGCGCTGCCCCTCGCAGCGCCCGTTCACGCACGGGTTGGGCTGACACGGGTCCCTCGGCAACGCTATGCGTGTAGCAGAGGCAGTGGCAGAGGCAGAAGCAGTGGCTCGCTTTACCGATGATCTTTAAACGTAATAATTTGAAATATTCCAGGGGAAATTAGGAGTATGAGTCTAACTGCGTATGTTTTGGACATTTGCTACAGCAGCAGGCGGTGACAGCCAAAGAAAGTGCAAACTTAAACTCAAGCATAAACAAAGGCAATTGCAATACAATCTGCAGCTTAACACGTAGAAACGCAACCCGCATTAATAATAATAATTGCATTTATAGAGCGCTTTTCACCCGAGGGTCACAAAGCGCTGACAACATGGTGCGCACAGTAGCGGGATATTACATAACGGGGAAAATATTCATAGGCGAATTACATTATACATATACTGTAAAAACAGTATTATCATTACTAGAAGCAATCCGGAGCTTAAATTCCAGTTATGGCAACTACACCGATCCACAGGTGCGCTGGATAAAATATTAAGCTTAAAAAAAAAAAATTGAGGTCATTTTCTGGCCTGAACTAACGAAAAAAGCACGATCCATGTGGCTTCTCACGGATTCACGTGAGACTGCATCGATGAACCCTGATCGAGACTGCGAACCGCATTTGTTGCTCGGACAATCTGCTCACCGCAAATAAGTAATTGATTGCATAATTGCAGGTGGATTGATGATGTACTCATAGATTTGTGCCAGAAATATGTCATGCATTGATTGTGTGAACATGCCTAGGTGGTGCATCTGCCAGTAATGTCAGTCAGGCAGCCCATAACACCTGGGTCTGTCCCGTGACCTCCTGTCGGCGAGCCTTCGACACTTCACGTGGCTGGCCTCAAGGTGCACATGGCCTGGCACAGGCGCTGTGGTTACGTTCCCCCAGTGCCCTGCGGCAGACTGGCGTCCCATCCTGAGTATGAACCTGCCTTGTGCCCTGTGTCTGCTGGGATAGCTCTCCGGCTTACGGCGACCCCTCTACAAGATTACACGTACACATCATGAACTAACGGATTAATTATTTACGTACCATTCACAAATATAATTTGTCCGTAGTATATAAGTACATAAACGCACATATATATGCACATACCAAGTGACATTTTGCTACATTCATCACAACATTTTCTCATTGACCGCATCTTTATGGGCGGCACGGTGGCCCAGTGGGTAGCGCTGTCGCCTCACAGCAAGGAGGCTCGGGTTCGAATCTCGGCTCGGGTACCTATCTGTGTGGAGTTTGCATGTTCTCCCCGTGTCCGCGTGGGTTTTCGCCGGGCACTCCGGTTTCCTCCCACGGTCCAAAAAACATGCTGCTGCATAGGTTGATTGGCTTGCAGACTAAATTGCCCGCAGTGCCCGGTGATGGACTGGCCTACCATTGTGGGTATATCCCTGCCTTACGCCCTGTGTCTGCCGGGATAGGCTCCGGCTCACCGCGACCCTGTGCAGGACTAAGCGTTAATCTGACAATGAGATGAGACCACAGCTTTAATACGTACAGAAGCTCGTGTCGGTGACAGGTGGCTGTCTTGCTTTGCGAACTGGCAACGGGGTCGTTCCCTTACGATCAAAACCAAACGCAAGAGCACATGGGTGCCTCGTAGAAACGGATCGACGATGAAACCGTTCATTGCTGCAGGTGACGAGACCGGTGCTCGGTCAAAGAAACGGCGACAATCGTGGGTCTCCAGCCATCGCGCGCTCCCCGCAACGTCGCGGGCAATGAGGCCTCCGGGCCTGGACCACCTGCACGAGACGTGACTGACTCTTCCGCACGTGACTGACTCTTCCGCACGTGACTGACTCTTCCGCACGTGACGATTCTTCCGCACGTGACTGACTCTTCCGCACGTGACTGACTCTCTTCCGCACGTGACTCTCTCCCGCACGTGACTGACTCTCTCTCGCACGTAGCCCCCTCTCCCTCCTCCTCCCCGTGCGCGCTGGAAGCTCGCGAGGATCGATCTCGAGGATCGATCTCGAGGATCGATCCCTCCTCGCTCGTGCCATCGAGCGCACGCGGCTTGTATGCAAGCCGGGAGTGTTCGCGACCGCCGTGTGCGTGGTTTCTTGTCACTCGCTTACCCTCCCCGGCTGGACGACTGCTAAATAAGCTACAAACCTTCGCGGTTTCTTTCAGATTACAACAACAAAAAAATTGACCGGCTTTTGCAAAATTCTTGGCGCTGGTGCGTGGTAGTGTAGTTGTAAACGCACTGCGAATTTGCCAATATATTTGCTGGGCTGTTTAAAATTATGCTTCATAATGTTTTATTAAAGTAGGGAAGTAGGGAAAGGGTGGAGAGGGGATTGAGATACTGGGCGGCAGGGTGGCAGTCAGCCGGCGCCAACATTTGCCAGACACTTCGTACTATATATTGCGTTACCGACCGATTAATGAGTGTTGTTTTATTTGTGGGAGGAAACCAGGAGAACCCGGAGGAAACCCACGTGGAACGTTTGGCGAGAACACGCAAACTCCACACGGAAAGGCGCCCGAGCCGTGAATCGAGCCCGGGACCTTCTTGCTGCGAGGCGGCGGCGCTACTCGCTGCGCAGCCACCGCGGCACCCAAAAAATCACCTTAGCTTCTGGAATTCATTCTCCGCCCCGTGGTAACGACGACCGCCCCCGCGCTGCACTGAACCCCCACTCCCCCTCGCCGAGCGGGTGTCGATTGCGTCGCGCATAGAGGTCGCTGGGGGAGCGGCCGGGGTTGCGTTGGGGGAGCGGCTGGGGAGCGACCGAGGAGCGGCCGGGGTTGCGTCGGGGGAGCGGCTGGGGAGCGGCC
>JAZEWT010000030.1:4703298-4714981 GCA_036362905.1 Mordacia mordax | reverse complement strand
CCTTGCCGCGTCACTGTGAGCTTGTGCCGTTGTGTGCTCGGGAGCAGGGCGACTGCCGGACTCGCGAGGAGGCCGTGCTGCTGGGGGTCGGCCTCTGTAACAACGGCTTCATGCACCACGGTGGGTGCGCTCTCCTCTGCCGCACGCCACGCGTGCCTCGCGCGCACGCGTGCCTCGCGCGCGCGCGCCCACGTACACGCACACGTACACATACACGCACGTACACGCACGTACACGCACACGCACGTACACGCACGTACACGCACACGCACGCACGCCCACGCACACGCACGCACGCCCACATAGGGGAAATCTCACGCGCTAAAGCATTGCCATTATTGTTTGTGCTTGTGCGCCACTGCCAACGTGGTGTCATCGAATAATTATTTTTAATTTCACTGAAAATCTCTTCCAACGTGTCTTTTGCTGTGTCTGCCATTCATTATCATTGTGAAGGCAGTTTTCCCCAATTCCCATCGAGGTATCCATCACCCCGGATCATTCAAATTTCTACTTTGGAGTGCGGTAAAAGCGGGTCGCTTTTAAAATTTATTTTTTATCCTATTTTATTTTCTACTTTTTTTTTCACCTTTTCCTACAGTTTGCATCCCCCCTCCCTCTCTCTCTCTCTCCATCTCGTTAACCCCATCACGTTAAGGTTGCTGTCCCACTGCCTTTGGTCACGTTTTGCTCGGCCTAACTCAACCAACATTTCATCCCTCCACTTCGAATTTAACGCAATCTTTGACCCAATTATCATCTCCTTTCCTTTCAACATGACCTACCCACCTCAATTTACTCTCTCTCTCTCAGCACATCTGTTATATTCTTTATCCCCGCTGCACGCTCTCTTAATTCCACATAGATTTACTTGCCTGCCTCTGCCATTAACTTTTTACCTCCCTCTCTCTCCTGACCTTTAGCCTTTGCGCCAGCAAATCTTTCCTCGCAAACGCTGACCGAATTGCAGTTCCGAAACCGTTTGAACGAGATTGCGAAACCACACTCGTTTAGCAGGCATTGAAAATCTCCCCAAATCGGAGCCAAACATTACAATAATGGCTGTTTGTAAAACAGCGTTCATCCGCTTTGCACCAATTTCAAGCGCACGGGCTCAGTAATGGCTTGCTTGGTATTCTATTCATCGCACAATGGGAAATTTACTTTTTTGCTGGGGTGGATCAATAGGAGAAAACGCGTTTGCATCATCAATTGTTGACTAGGTGGCAAGCAACGTCTCGCAGCGGTGGAGAGAATCACCACCCCTTTCTCTGCTTTCTCCGCCAATCGGACGAATTGTAACCGCAGCCCTGCCTCTGTTATCTATCGCGTCCGTATCTTCTCTACTGCCGTATTCACTCGCTGGGCTCGGTGTGTGGCTATAACATCCCTGGCTCTCCCCTATAGGCACCACGAGTCACGAACGGCCGCTGCTGTTTGTGCGCGTGTGTTGAGAGAGACGGCGAGGCGTGGGAGCAGCGGTCAGCGCGTGTGGGAAACCCGAGTTTGAGTTTCCCACACGGTTAACATCGGTGACGATTTGGTCTGAACCGATCCTCGGCCTCACTTAGGTCGACTTGGCCTCAATGCAATATCCAATGCCGTGTGTAAACATCACCTGTAAGGAGACACCGGGTGGTCGGGTGTGGTGCTGGTCACCCACCCCCTCCTGTACCGTACTGGTCTCGTCGTCGGTCCTCGCAAACACCACTTCTTGAGGCTATCCGGGCCACCTTTATCTTTGTCCATTTACACATGTGTTGTAATGAGAATTGCTCCTAAGAACTGCTCTTACGAAATTAAATTAACATTTTATGATGCAAACGGTAATCGTTTAAGGTCAAATGTATTCAGTCGATAAATAATGATTTAGGGGAGTGAGGAAACTATTGTGGGTGGGGGTGGGGGGTGTCAACCACGCAGTCAGCTAGCGCCAACCTGCCAGAGATTGCATCCTTTATATTACTATGTTATCGGCCAAATTATTTAATGGCTGTTTTATGAGCCGTGGGATAAAACCGGTGAACCAGGAGGAAACCCATGCAAAACAAGGGGAGAGAATGCACGCACTCTGCGCAGAAAGTCTTCCAGAGCGGGGATTGAACCGCCTGGGGCAGGACGTTGTGCCTGTGGGGCGCTGATGTCACCGCTTGCAAAGGCACCCTGCCAGCGGCCCTCGAGAACATTTCCCAAACACCGAGCCGTGAAACGTGCGTCAACATGGCTTTAACATTCGTAATGAGAACGGCGCCCTGATGCTGCTGCTGCTGCTGCTGCTCTGTCTCGAGTTTATGGGGTCCACGTGCTGGCTGACGGCACTTGACCTAACAGTCCGTTAAGCCGATATAACGGCGTGCGTGGTGCGGCTGGGGGGGCTGATCCTTTGCCTGTTGTGTGTGTGTGTGGTGTGTGTGTGTGTGGTGGGGGGGCTCCAGTGTTGGAGAAGAGCGAGTTCAAGGACGACTCCCTGCTCTTCCGCTTCCACGCGGACGAGGACGCCGAGGGGCTGGGCGGCGGGATGTCACGGAAGCTCTCACGCTCCACGAGCCTCCGCGTCGACTTCAAGGTGGTGGAGAACATCATCGGCAAGACGCTGCTGGTGAGCGAGCGGCCGCCTCCCCCCGGACCCCCCTCCTCCTCCCGACCGCCCCCGGGCAGGGCGCTTCATCACCCTATGCAAATCGAGCAAAGGCTTAAGAGTCCCAAGCGGGTCAAGGGGTTGATCAAATATCAGCTCGGATTCTGCCTCTCCCAGCGCTTGCGTCTCTCGCCGAACCGAGCGACAGCTGCTTCTCCCGAGAGAGCAGCTTTTCGAAGCAATCATCAGCTGCTTCTCCGTCTGCGTGGAGGAGCCCCGGGTACGGGGGTTCGCTGCGTGCAGGCAAAGGCCGGTGCCGAATCGATTCAGCAGCGGCCACGGTTTTGCCAGATCTGGGCCGGGCACACGCTCAGCGGGGTTTGATGACGAGGGAGCGATCGCTACGTCCAGGGTTCTGTCCACTCCTCATTCCACACAGAAGCCGCAGATACATCATCAGGCTGGCTGCTCCGAACGATGCGCCGGTGATGGTACACGTGCCCGTGGAGGGTTGGGCGCGTCCCGATGCAATGGCAGGCTTTTGTTTGCACGAATCTAAAGCTCTATGTTATTTCTATTTCTAATGGGGCAGGTGTTTTTACGCACTTACGTCTGTCTGCACTTAGGGTACCGGGTTCGAATCCTTCATCATTGCTAATTTGATCTGCACCACCCCAAACGCTTTGCTTTGTTGTTGTCCAATTTCAGCGTGAAATCTGAAATTTGAGACGGTCAGCAATGATGATTGCTTCGAAAAGCTGCTCTCTCGGGACAGCCGCGTCGATTACGGCAATCATCATGCATGGAGCCGTGAAAGCCTACATCATTACACAGTGGACAGCGTTCCCGAAAGGACATTAGGAATAAACCGCGGTCAAAGCATTCACGCCGGCATGAAACGTCATCAACGAGAGATGCCAGAAGAACGCGTTACAGGCGTGGAACAAGATCGTGTGTACCGATGACCATCCGGTCGTGCGCCGACGTAGGTCTTCACGGCATTCAGGAGCTGCATGGAGATGCTCGACGATGCCTCCAGCATGGGAGGCTAAATATCGTGAAGGGGAGGGCTGGAGTGCTTGAAACGATTATCCCAAAAGAGCGGCTCGTGGGAGGTTGTTCACTTCAGTCGGGCTTAATGCAGGTAAATCACGTGGGCTAGGAATGGCAAGCGGATGAGAGCAGCGACTCCTGTTATGCGGGAAGGAAGGGATTTACAGTGGCTTCATTGAACAAAACCATAGGAAAATTGATGAACGGTTGTTAATAAACAGGCAGGGCTGTGTACAATGGAAATGTAGCTCATGACTCAGTTCAACGTTGTGCGGTACCAGCCAGGGGAAAACCCACTTATGGCTTTAAATTTTAATTCATAACGACACGAAAAACAATTGCGTTTGCTATTTTATATTTTAAAAAATCCTTTTGTAAAAGGCATTCTAAAGCACCACAAACATGAACATGTGATTAGCATTAAAATGTGAATTGATCCTACTCATTCCCCACAAGCATGCGTACCTTCTGAGCGATCATCACAACAAACCAATCTTTTCTAAAGTGGGGGTGTTTTCGATCGTAAACATGAGACAACTGTCACATACGCATCACCGTCGACCCGAGTAAATACATATGTGGATGTGGGTATGAGAATTGCTCTTCAGAGCTGCTCTTTCTCTCCGAGAGAGCACCTCTTGAGATGAATTGTCGTCACACATCGAGCCGTTGGAACTCCACGTCGCTGCAATGGGGAGCAGCGATGTCATGGGGGAGACACTGATCCCACCTGTGATCGGTCCCGAAAAATCCAGTCCGTGTTGTTGCTCCAATCCCATTCCACTCAGCCTCCACGTGGGAGGTGGAGAGGAGGGGGGGGGAGGATCTTCTCCCCGACCACCGTGCACCCCGGGCCTTCAAACCCCCTACTAGCAGAGTACCCGTCCTACGGGGCGATCGCGTTCCAAGCGTGTTATACGTTCTTCTGACGTCAGGATAAAGGCGGAAGGAGTGCGTGAGAGGGTTAATTGTTACAAGTGCGAACATTGGTCGGGGGAGGGATTTTGAGTTGAGATAATAATAATTGCACTTCTAGAGCACTTTTCACCCGAGGGTCACAAAGCGATGCATGGAGCTGTGGAGAGAATGGCATGTCAGCAGCAACAACAACAACATCAGAGCAGTTCAATTGAAAGTCAAATAACGGCTATTCTTTAGAGAAGGGCGTAAAATATAGTGTTAACATTTCGGTGGAGTGCTCGATCATCTCATCTCATCTCATTATCTGAAACCGCTTAATCCTATATAGGGTCACGGTGAAGCCGGAGCCTATCCCGGAAACATAGGGCGTAAGGCAGGAATACACCCGACGACGGGACGCCGGTCCATCGCCGGAGTGCTCGATCAGTGCTGAGTAAAACCCAAACAAGGCATAAAAGCGTTCGTGTTTTGTAGCTAAAATGTGTACTTATGGAGAATTGGAACCCAGTACCTTCAGTGCGGACATACATACACGTAAAAACTGTCAAACACTTGCTCCATTATATACTGTATAGACTGTTGGCACGCACGTCTAGAATTATCAATGTAGCGGTCACAGTGGAGACACGAGGTGTGTGGGCGCATTAAGGAGCCATGCGTTGGATGGTCAGTCGAGCTACATGTTTAGTGTAAAGCCGTGAGAACTCATTTTATTATTATTATTACTGACAAGCCAAGGAGGTGGCGCGGTAGGTTCGTGGTTAGTCCGCACTGTGCCACGAACCGCAAGTATTACAGTTTCGTTTCGCGTCACAACTGAAATCAACGGCGAGCGTTCGACCTCGTCGTGTGTCTCCCCTAGGTCGACTGGGTCTCAATTTACTCCCTAACGCGGTGTGTGAACATTAGCGCAGGGAAAACTAAGGCAGGTGGCTGTGATTCTGGCCACATCACTTCCTTATCTACCTATGCTGGCTTTTCTTAAACAAAAAGTATTCACTGACGGCTCATTGCTTTGGAATTGACGTGGATGTGGTTTAAGTGCCGTGCGCTACAATCCCGTTTGGGCTGCGTTCAATTCCAGACCGTAATGCCAATCACCGCGCTGGCAATAATTGGTATTGAACCTGGTGTTGGGCTCCTTCGCTTCGTCTCGGCATTGGACAAACGTGTCTTGGTACACGTGGTGGTGGCCTCACAACCCAGTCCCGTGCCAGCCGAAAATAGGCATTCTCAAGGCTGCTGCTGGCTCAGATTCGAAATTCACATTTACAGACTGGCTGGGTTATGTCACCAGCTGTTACTTAAGTCACTGTCAGTCCACTTCCACTCGGTCTCCTCGAGATCGCGCGGACAAACAGCTCGCATTCGAGGCGATTTGCGCATCTCGATGCGCGGGAGTTGCTCGAGAGCGAGCAGGAGGCATCGTCAGGTGTCCGGTGGTCGGAGAAGAGGAGAGCAGGGACTCTGCACACAGCGGGTGGCGCCTCTTGAGAGCAATGAACGCACACCGCTTGTGTCAACTCCACATTGCTGCCTGCGTCCTTTGCTCAGAGAGCAATTCGGCAGCGTGCTTTGCTCACGCCTATAGGTACACGGTTAAGCACTTGTCTGCCGTACGCAGTAATGCGTATGCGTGCGCACACGTCTGTGTGCCTGCGTGTGTGCGTGTGTGCGTGCTCTTTGCAAGCTCAATAGCGTATTCTCCCCAGGGCCGTCCCAAGGCCTCTGTATCTGCTCAGAATCACTAATCGACTGTTACAGCATGGATCTGGGAAATGGTTTCAGCTGTTGAGACTGCTTGGCAAGTTGCCAGTCAGTGCTGAATGCTTTGCAGGCTTGTGTGTGTGTGTGTCCGTGCATGATTGTGACTGTGCATGTGACCCTCGTGTTCACTTTTGCGCTGATGCATGAGTGTCTTTGTTGTGCGTGTTCACGTGTGGTGTGCGTGCGTGCGTGCAAATGGTGTGCAAAGAGTTTCACTCGTAGATGTGCCAAGTGTGTGCGCATGTGTGTGCGCGTGTTGGTGAGCAGCGGGTAGCTCGCAGCACCACGAACTCTGCATCTTGAATGTGGTTCCTGCTCACGACCAACAGCGGTGACGATTTTCTGGACAGGTCCTGGACTTCCCCTAGGTCGACTTAGCCTCAAAGACGTACTTGGTGTGGCGTGTAAACACCTGCATTGGAGAGACGGAGTCGGTCAGTCGCAAGGCTGACCACCCTCTCTATTTTGTGGCTTGCTGGCCTTTATAGGTGCTCGCTAACAGCACTTGAACCTACAGTGTGTGAGCGATATATGGTGGATATTTGCCTTTACAGCAAGGACGAGGGTAAATCCTCCCTCCATCCCTCTTCCTGAGTTCCTATATAATGTGTTTACAGCCGCATCGTTTCTTAGCTTCACAGCACAATGCTGAAAGACATCGACGCAAGATTCTTTGCAAACAATGTATCCAATGATTTTAATCCTCACATACCGAGAAATCTAGCATACACAGCCATCGCTTTAGTTTATCTCCAGAATAACATTCGCAGAATTCAAGCGATGCATTATTATTGAGTGCACATTGCTCGCGGCGTGAAAGTGAGGTCCTCTAAGCAGAGACGGTCTCATCTTATCAAGGTAAGGTGCAATCAATCGAGCTGACACAGCCCCCATAGGGAAACATTGCTATTTTGTCCTTAGCACAATAATCATTAATAATAATCATAATCTTACATTTATAACGCGCACACATTCATTCACTTTCGAAGGTTCTCATTCGACAAGAGAACGACTCAGAGGCGCCAGGAGAGCACAGAGAGGCGGAGGAGGAGGCAGTCAGGCGGTTTGCCGGCGCCACATTGCCACACACTGCTTCCTATATATTAGGATGTTATCGTCCAATTCATTAATGAGTGTTTTTTTTTTAAGTCGTGGGAGGAAAACAGAGAGCCTGGAGGAAACCCACGTAGAACAGGGGGAGAATACACAAACTCCACACAGAAAGGCGTCCAAGGCGGGGATCAGATCTGCTCCCCGCCTTCTCCATCACCGGGCACTGCGGGCAATTTAGTCTGCGAGCCAATTAACCTATGCAGCAGCATGTTTTTTGGACTGTGGGAGGAAACCGGAGTGCCCGGCGAAAACCCACGTGGACACGGGTGGAGAACTCGCAAACTCCACACAGAAAGGCACCCGAGCCGAGATTCGAACCCGGGACCTTCTTGCTGTGAGGAGGCGACAGCGCTATACCCACTGGGCCACCGTGCTGCCCTAGTGACATTTATGTTCCCAGTTAAAGCACTTGGCACTTCAGTCTTTGGTTTACGCGACTGCTTCTAAACGGATAAGTTTCCGAGTTGCGTTTGTTGAGGTAAGGAAAATTTCTGACCAATTTCCCCTGAACTGAGTTCTTATCGGCAAGGCGTACAATGCCACTGCCTGCTATCGGCAGTAGCAGCCTTTATGCATCAGCCTGTGGGGTCACAAAGCGCAGCTCTGTGCAGCGCTTTGTGACCCTCGGGTGAAAAGCGCTCTGTAAATGCAATAATTATTATTATAAGTAACCATCCAAACACATACTTTGGTGGTGTGCAGGCGGTGCTACAGAAGCACTATTAACAAGACTTAACACATTCATCAATAACGCCATTCCCTTAAAATAACCATAATAAAACTAACACGATAGCTTGTTCCATTCAATGGCATTTCTTCATAGCATGTGAGACCTTAACCAAATGTCAGCTATTACATAATAATAGCTACAAGTACAGTGAAAATAATGGTCAATGGGTCAGAAGTTTCCACAATCTTGAATAATAATTATTTACTTATTTATCAAAGAAAGTCTCACTGCGTCGTACGAATCGTTTTCAGGAGGTGCTGCCGTATTGGGTTTTTATATTAAGATGTTTTAATGCAATGATGAGAGCTTATAATTCGCATTGGATGAAACTGGTGCAGCATGAGAACACTCACTCACACGAGGGCACAACGCACGATCCCCCTACAGATGTAAATAGATGGCGACTCCGCCTACTTGATGGACTGCCTTCTGACAGGCCAGGGTATGGCACCTCGTTGCCCATGGGATCCACCAACCCTCACCTCGGCACGGCTTATTTAGCGCTGCGCGGAGCCACCGCGGCCTAACATTGGCTTGAGTATAACAACACCCACACATTGCTCAAGTGATGTTGATTGGGACATTTTTTGTGTGAAGAAAATCGGCAGGCGGATGGCCACATCAGCAGAGAATCGAGGTGATGTCTCTATTTTTAGCGAAATAGATGCGTGAACTGTTGTTCTGTGAATACAGCAGTTGGGTTCTGGATTTGAAATTGCTTTCTGCGAGCCACGCATGAAGCCACACATCATCACTCGGCATATAGCACTGTCTCCCCTTATGAAACGTGTTCACAGTTATCTGCGATAAGTAGCGTTTGTAAATTTAGATGCCATATGAAATCAGCCGGTGCAGCATTGCGTTGCAGTAGCAGAGCACCCGGCCTACAGGCAGTCTTGTGAGAAGCATGTAACACTTTCTCATGAAATCTCTTGTTGATCACGTTTCCTCTGAGATGACTGCATTGATTTGTATTTCTTTCTGCTGTCCTTGAGGGATTATTTCCAGCTCTCTGAAGTTTCAAAAGAGTAATCGATAAGTTGAAGGTAACGCTGAAAGAAGACATGAATGCCTTGGTGTTTTGCAGATAAATGTTTTACCAACGACAGATTCGAAGCCAGTATCTTCATTGCAGCCATGCCTACATCAAATCACTTTGCTCGGTTATAATATAGATAGAATTGTTTTAGAAATACTAATGATTTCGTCTCTGCCTCGCCACGTGCACAGATCAAGCCCAGCAAAGGCGGTTTCGGATTCGAGATTGAAGACAAGAACAACCAGGCCATCATCACGTCGGTGGAGAGGGGTTCCTATGCCGAGGTTTGTCCACAACTCCTGGACAATAAAGCACTCCTCCTCCTTCAACGCGTTTTCCAGTGCAGTCACCCAGCTCCGCGCCTTCGCGAGGAGTCATTTACCAAACAACGTGCGGCGACTGTGATGTACTAACACACAGACACGCGTATTGTCAAGGCCGCACAGGGGTCCTGACGGCCGCGGGCGAAATCCAGGGGCAGAATTTTACGTGAACTCACCCACCCCTCCCCCCCCCTTTATTTCATTGGAGTCAACAAACCCAGGCTTGTTGCGGAGGCCTTCTATTGTGTGAAGGCCCCGGACAAATTGTAACTTTTACTCGTGCCCCCGTGAATCTGCGCCGATCACTGCGTGCGCACGTTACTGCGCGGGCAAACGCTCTTCGCAAGTCGGCGTGAGATTTGGGGGAATCTTTGTGAGCGCACACGTGTGCGCCCTGCCCGGAACCGTTCCACTCCTGTCACAAAAGTGCGTTTAATTTTTGACGTCTGGCGTTGTTTCGGGCTCTCAAAGAGAGCAAGTGGGCCACCCTGTGTCCGGCGGACGATTGCTTGATGGTGTTCTAGCCTGAATGCCCTTACAAAGTCTCTCTGTGAGTGTCTTTATCCGCACCCGAGGCACAGAGTGTGCCTCGCTCAGCGTGTTGGTCACCTGTTACCTAAACCCATGTTAACACGAAACATTCACATTCGGCGAGATTGTTTCAATTATTGGGGGTGCTTTCACGCGATGAAACGAAAAAGTGGCAAAAACTATTTGGCGACGCTTTGCTGGCCGTGGTGCTTGAGCACAAACAACAACGAAGACTCCAAGCGTTCAATAGCATCGTTTTGATGTAGGTTTTCATGACTCGATGTTTGAAACTTGCTCTGGGGAGCTGCCGTTTTGGGATATCCATGTCGAGCATTCCTCCTCCTCCTCCTCTCTTAAGAGCAATTCTCGTCCGAAACATGCCACTTATTATATCTTTTCCTTCTGAAGCAGCAGTGTTCTCGATGAACGTATTGAGGTCTTTTTTGTTTGTTTGTTTATCAGTTAAAGGGGCATCTTGTGGAGATACAGTAGAGAAATGCAGTTTTCCCCCAGGCCCCAAAGATGTTGCGAATCCGTCACAACTCTGCGTCCCAGTTCCACACAAGAATGTTTTGTTTTGATTCGATTGTGGTGAATGTGGCAGCCTCTGTTGGTTTGCATGAGCCACACAAACGCGTTACATAACGTCGGAATGATTAAACATTAATTCTTACAAATGCAATTTGACAAACGTATCCTGAGTGTAATCGTTGATTTGAAATGGATTTGTTGTTGGATCATTACATGCACAACACGAATCGGATTAGGCAAAGATCACCCATATAGCCTTCCCGGACTGTAGGGCAAGAGTACTGTTAGCGAGCTTCTATGGCAGCTGGTACCGGTCCTGTAAGCGGGCGGTGTGACCAGCACCATGCCGGGCCGCCTTTGTCTTCCCAGTGGTTCCGCTTACAAACCGTACAGAGTGCTCTGACGAGGACGAATCGCTCTGGCAGAGGTTCAGGATTGCTGCAGAATCACCACCGATGTTGGGCGCGAGTAAGAATCGAACTCGGGTCTCTTCTCGACGCGGCAGATGGCGGGGATGCGCGTGGGCAAGAAGGCGTACGCGGTGAACGGCGACCCCGTATTCCTGCGCTCGTTCGCCGAGGTGCAGACCCTGCTGCGCGACACCTACCACAGACGACAGCACCTGCGCGTGCTGCTCGCCACCAAGCCTCGCGAGTGGGTGACGCTCGCGCGAACGCTCGAACGCTCGCTCGCACTCTCGATCGCACCCTCGCTCGCTTGCTCGCTCGCTCGCACGCACGCACCCTCGCTCGCTCGCACGCACGCACCCTCGCTCGCTCGCTCGCGCCCTCGTTCCCTCGCTCCCTCGCTCTCTCGCTCGCACTCTCGATCGCATCCTCGATCGCACCCTCGCTCTCTCGCTCGCTCGCACGCTCTCTCGCTCTCTCGCTCAAACGCTCGCTCGCACTCTCGATCGCACCCTCGCTCGCTTGCTCGCTTTGAATCTCTCGGCTCGGGTGCCTTTCTGTGTGGAGTTTGCAAGCTCTCCCCGTGTCCGCGTGGGTTTTCGCCGGGTACTCCGGTTTCCTCTCACAGTCCAAAAGCATGCTGCTGCATAGGTTGATTGGCTCGCAGGCTAAATTGCCCCGCAGTGCCCG
>JAZEWT010000030.1:4668889-4679310 GCA_036362905.1 Mordacia mordax | reverse complement strand
CTGACTGACCGGATCGGATGATGTGGCATTTGTAACATTTATAGAATTATGAGGCAAGGTTCATCTCAGACGCCCGCACGTGTATTGAGAGCGCTTTCTGTGCTAATAAATAAGAGCGCGTTTAATGTTTAGCTGCTCGGGAGCACGTCCTCCAAATGGTCTGCGTACATCGATGCTTCACAAAGGGTGCAGTGCTTCCTGCTACCGGCTTCCGGAAGCACCCGAACCCTGCATTACTACACAGCAGCAGCAGATAAATACGTTTAATTTCGTAATTATGTTGGTTCTCGCGGCTCGATGCGCGATTATGGCGTCGAAAAGCTGCTCTCTCCAGACAGCCGCATCGATCGCTCCCTCTCTCTCTCCATCGCGACGTTTCGCCTCGCACGTCATCCTCAGGCGCCTGAGGCGCTCCCTCTGGAGAGCGAGGGAGCGATCGATGCGGCTGTCCCGAGAGAGCAGCTTTTCGAAGCAATCATCAATTATAATTTCGTTTTTAAAGGTGATTGATTTGTGTTTGTGTGTTTGATGGGAGAGGTGGTGTGGTGGTCAGCGTGCTGCACAACGAACCTGTATGACCGAGTTCGATTCTCGCTCAGGGCCGACACCAGTGACAATTATTTAAACTGGTCCTGGGCGTCCTCTAGGTCGACTCAGCCTCAATTAAAACATTGTGCGGTGTGCAAACATCCCAACCGGAGGCACGCAGGCGGCTGGACGCAGTGCTAGTTACCCATCCCCAGATGTACCGTTCCTGCCTCCAACAGTCCTTGCAAGCAGCACTTGCCCCAACAGCCTGCCCAAGCTCCGCGTGGGACCTTTATCTTTGCTCTCCGCGCACAGGTGCTTGAGATGCTGAGCTCAGAGGACGAGCGCCTGTCCGGAGAGACCTCCGTGGCTCCCCCCGCACCGCTCAACCGTCCCCGCGACTCCGCCGCCTCCTCCTCCTCCTCCGCCGCCTCCGCCGCCTCCGCCGGCGCAACCGCCCCATCGACACGCGGGGAGGCGAGCGCAGGCGGGGCCGCCGCGGACTCCCGCGACGGCGAGAGCGGGGCGACGGCGGAGAGCGGGGCGACGGCGGCGCCCGCGGACGGCGCCGCTCGTCTGCGCGACGGCACCGTCCAGCAGCTGAACAGGCGCATCGTGGCCTACAAGAAGGTGAGCGGCGAGCGCGACCGCGCGGCCCCTGGCGCGGCCCCTGGCGCGGCCCCTGGCGCGGCCCCTGGCGCGAGGACGTGTGTCGCGCTTGTGGTTCCTATTTACACGGCACACTGCGCGCGAGGATGCCTCTCTAACGTGCGAGGGCGAAACGTCGCGAGGTGGAGAGAGGGAGAGCGATCGAGGTGGAGAGAGGGAGAGCGATCGAGATGGCGAGAGGGAAAGCGATCGAGGTGGAGAGAGGGGAGAGCGATCGAGGTGGAGAGAGGGGAAGCGATCGACGTGGCTGTCCCGAGACAGCAGCTTTTCGAATCAATCATCATGCATCGAGCCGTGAGCACCTACATCGTTACAATCACGAATAATTATATTAACATTTTACCATTCGTAATATCGTACATGTATTAAACATTTGAAGTTCTCAGCTCAACAATGGGAGTCGTACATTTAGACGTACGTGCAGGTTGCACCACGGACTGTATTCACGTTTAAGGCACAGGACATTGACCGGAAACCACATTGTACAACGTGATGGCTCCAATTAGTGAAACATTTTTTATTTATTGAAAAAAAGCAAATATTCGGCTGCAAGCCAACGTGGTGTGTTTGTGCGCGCGTACACTCCTACATACGCGCGCGTGACACATGCCAGAGCTGCTGGATGCTGGCCAGCTCCAGCATCACGACTCTTAACGAATGAATGTTGTCACAGTGTGCGGAGTCTCGGTCCCACGTGTGCTCACGCAAGACCGGGGCGCGCTCTTCTGTTGCTGAAGCAATGCTTCCTGGGAAAGGAAGCTGTGTCGCTTCAGGGCATTCCACCACGGGGATGTCTGTGGAGATGTCTGCCGACTCGATTATCGTTTATCGTGTCAGCAGGCGACTGCGTCTGCCTGCTGACAAAAGCCGTGGGTCAATATCAGCGGGGATGAGTTGAAATCCATTTGGGCCCCGGTCCGTTTCGGGTTTTGCAAGTCCGCTAGACATCGACTCATGATTGCAGTCTCTGTGCCGTGCGCTGTGCCGACTCGGCGAAGTTGCCTCTTCGAGTGCATCAGCGACACGGGGAAATGTCCGCTTTGGAAGTTGAGCCCCGTGGAGAAGAGTCGCACTGGGAACGAGGTGTTCCGTAAGCGCTTAATCCTGTGAGCGGCTGGAGCCTATCCTGTAGACACAGGGCGTAAGGAGGTGGGGAGGGCGGGCTATACCCAGGATGTGACGCCAGTACATCGTAGGGCACTAAGAGAAAATTACTCAGCAGGCCAATTAACTTCGGCAGCAGCGTATCTGAACGCTGGAAGGAAACCGAAGTACCGGGGAAAGCCCACGTGGACATGGGGAGAGAGAACGCGCATATTCGACATAGAAAGGAATTGAACCTGAAACCTATACAGGGGGGCGGCGCGGTGGCCCAGTGGTTAGCGCTGACGCCTCACAGCAAGAAGGTCCCGGGTTCCAATCTCTCGGCTCGGGTGCCTTTCTGTGTGGAGTTTGCATGCTCTCCCCGTGTCCGCGTGGGTTTTCGCCGGGTACTCCGGTTTCCTCCCACAGTCCAAAAGCATGCTCCTGGATAGGTTGATTGGCTCGCAGACTAAAATTGTCCCGCAATGCCCGGCGATGGACTGGCGTCCCGTCGTCGGGTGTATTCCTGCCTTACGCCCTGTGTTTCCGGGATAGGCTCCGGCTCACCGTGACCCTATATAGGATTAAGCGGTTTCAGATAATGAGATGAGATGAGACCTATACAAGGCATGTCGCGGTGAATGTATTAAATTCTAACAACGCATTCATACCATAACAATGGATTCATACCCTTAGTGAAAACTCAACACACTGGTCAATAACACTGCAACACATTGAGCGCGTTCCAAAGCTGTTCTTTCGGGATAGCCGTGTCAAGCGCTCCTCCTGTCTACTTCCGAAAATTATCAAAGCACCTGAGGATGCCTCCAACGTGGGAGGCGGCGAAACATCACGGCGGAGAGGGGACGAGCGCTCGACACGGCTGTCCTGAATGAGCAGGTCTCGAGCAACTGGTGGCCAGTTCCGAAGGCCTTGACAACCACGTGTGACTGAACGAACAGTTTCGGAAAGAACCCATGGTGCATTGAAAGGTTACAAGCCTCTCGCAAAACGTGTGCAATGGGCAACGTTTTAGACATTGGCCCATATTCAGAGCACATAGAGAAGCCATAGATGTTATAATGTGACCGTGATTGGAATCATGCGCGTGGGTAGGAATTTGCTGATTCGTTAATTTTCAGTTCCAGTTTGATCCTGTAGCCAATCGCGATGAAACCAGAACCTATCCCAGCAGACACAGGACTGAAGGCAGGGCCAATATGGGACACCTGTTCATCACAGGGCACGGGGGGGGGGGGATATTTAGTCAGCAGCCCAATTAACTTAGGCGGCGTGCATTCGGACTGCGGGAGGAAACCAGAGTACTCGGCAAAAAAATCCATGCAGACACGCGGAGACCATGCCGAACCCAGACAGTCATTCGACTCAGGGATTGAACCCAGGTATTTCTTGCTGCGAGGTGGCAGCGTTTACTCACTGCGCCGCCACGCCGCCACAGTTCTGTCTTGTATGCAAATTGTATGCAAATTGTATGCAAATTGTATGCAAATTGGCATGGGACTGGCGCATTGAGACTAACGGAGAGAACTGAACTCCACACACAGGCAAAGCAAGACACACAGCAAACGGCTTCGTGTGGAGCCACCACCAATCCGTTTCACGGCTGCACACGAGCCAGTTTCGTCGCTCCATCTCCGCAGAGGTCGGCCTCTCTCTCGCGCGCGCGTGTTCGCTACCCGCCGCTCCGTCGCGAGCCAGCTGGCACTGCGGTTGGAGTGCCCGATGGAAAATCGGAAGGCCACGGGTTCACATCCATCGCCAGTCTTTTCCATCGGCCATCTCCGTGTCTAGCCGTGTGTGTGTGTGTGTGCTCTGCTCACCCCCCACCAAGTCGACTAGCTGTGTGTGTGGTTTTTTTTCTACCGTCAATGCAACGAAGTGGGTTTTCACGCCTTGAAGTTTGAGAACTGCTCTCGAGAGCCGCTCTTTCGGGCGAGCCATGTCGCGCGTTCCTCCGCCCTCCTTCACGACGTTGCGCCTCCAGTAATGCCCCTCCGCACCCGACGTGAGCGACGGAACGTCGGGAAGTGTCGAGGAGGAACGCTCGATTCTCGCGATACCAAAAAAAACACAGCTCTTGAAAACAATTGTCGGTCAACCCGGACCCTCTTTTGTGCTTGCTTGAGAGCATTTTTCTCTCTCTCTAAAACTTACAGTGAAACTTAAAAAAAAAACGAGAGAGACGTCGATGTAAAAAAAAATGGGAAATAACAAAAGTCTTTAAATGGATACGAACTGCTCAGGAATCACCCAGGGATTTGGGGAATAAGGGGCTGGCGCTGTGCGCGCGAGGCTCGCAGAGCTTTCCAGTCTGTCGCCTTGCGTGTGATTCTGCTCCGAAAACATCTCCCACGAACGTAAAAAATAACCACGACCGTCCACCGATGCTTGGCTCGCCCTCAGTCTGCATGTGGCCTTAAACGCACTCTCGATGCCTTGTGTAAAAGCTTTTCTTCCACGTTCATTTGCTTCGGAAA
This sequence comes from Mordacia mordax, assembly GCA_036362905.1. Taxonomy (NCBI): domain Eukaryota; kingdom Metazoa; phylum Chordata; class Hyperoartia; order Petromyzontiformes; family Petromyzontidae; genus Mordacia; species Mordacia mordax. The sequence goes on along the minus strand of JAZEWT010000030.1, from coordinate 4,674,532 downwards.
GTGATTTTTGATCATTTAGTAGGAGATTTTATTTTAAGTAAAGCATCTGGTGTATTTTGGTATGTCAGTTTTTAAAAAAATATATATGTTTATTTACGCCGCCTTCTCTGGATGTAGGTTAACTGTTTTCACTTTTGTTTTGAAGTCAAAGTTGGGAATCATCATCATTATCAGTGCCTGCTTAATCCTGCACCACACGGTCGTGGGGCGGGCGGTGGGTTGGAGCATATTTCTGCAGATACAAGGCGCAAGGCAGGGCTAAATCCATAATGGAACGCCAGTCCATTACTGCGCACTGGCATGATACTGGCAGCAATTAAGTCAGTGGGCTAAGCAACCTAGATGGCAACATCAACACGTATTTGAAGGTCTCTCATCTCATCTCATTGTCAGAAACCGCTTAATCCTCTACAGTATCGCGGTGAGCCCAAGCCTATAGCGGCAGACACAGGGCGCAAGGGAGGTATATACTCAAAGTGGGACGCCAGTCTATCACCAGGCACTGCGGGCAATTTAGTCTGCCTGGCCAAAACCCACGCGGACACGGGAGAACATGCAAACGCCACACAGAAAGGTACCCGAGCCGAGATTCGAACCTAGGTTTTCTTGCTGTGAGGCGACAGTGCTACCCACCGTGCCGTCGTGCCGCCCTTTAAAGGTGTCTGTCTTTATCCAGTGTGTGTGTGTGTGTCTGATCAGATATGTATAACTTGAAATGGGGCATAAGTTTAAGAGTGCATTTTATTCTCCGGGGCATTTTGTAATCTAAATAATATGGTGCAATTTCTAGGTGTGACGGTTAAGTCACAGTCCTTTTAAATAATTACGTAATTAACACTGCACTGTGTGTAGTGATGATGATTGGCTGCTGGGGTGACTGTCATATTTATGAGCCTTTAAAGAAACGGATTCACTCATTGAGAATTGCTTTCGAGAAATGTTCTTTCGCGAGAGCCATATCTGGCATTCCATTTATCAACGTCACAACGTTTCGCCTGATGATGCCTCGAACGTGCGAGGCGGAACGTCGCAGAGGCGAAAGGAGGATCGCTCGACACGGCTATCCTGAAACAACAGCTCTCTTGCATCGATTTGCACATCGATATTTACAAACCTTGGTTGGATGGCCGCAATGACGAGATGAAAAATGGATATGGTTTCATCTGCGGTGGTAACATCACCAACAACAAAGTGTGTTACCTGAATGAATGGTTCTGCAGTAGCTGCTCAGCGTTTGGTTTTTGTTTTTGTCAAACGAAACGCTTTGATAAAAGCACTGCGCACACACTCGCACAGACGGCGCGTTATTCAAATAAAGAACGTCTTACATTGTGAAAGCCACCAGCAGGTTCAAATGAAATCGCCATTGCCAATGGCAACATCATTTTTGTATTCCCTCTGCTTGTTTTTGCTCGGGATTTTTTTTTTAATACAACCGTAGCCAGCAACAATGAACGCTTTAAAAAGCTGCTCCTATTCCACCCAAGTTTTCAGATGGAGGCTTTCATTTGGGGAAATGCGGTTGTGTGCGGGCAGCGGCGGTGCGGCGGTTGGCGTGCATCCAGATTTCATATTCCCGCTCACGGCCAACACCGCTGACGACTCTTTGAACCGGTCCTAGGGCTCCGCTAGGTTGACTCGGCCTCAAATCAGTACCTGGCGCAGTGCGTGAACATCACCACTGGTGAAACACAGGCGGCCGGTTGTGGTGCTGGCCACCCTCCCCTTCGTGCACCATGCCAGCCTTTAGAAGTGATCTTTGTCACCTTGTATGACATTCATGGACTGCAGGCTGCCCGGCGCAGAGCAAGGGCTACGTTTAAAACACGGCAGTTCGCATGAACGCAGAGACAACGCAGTTATTTCCAGTCAGTGATTTCATGGTCTCTCAGTGAGGAGAAATGCGACCAATTACTAACCGTGCTGTGTAAACAATAAGACTGATGTTTGACTTTCCTCGGCTGAAAAGTTTCCTTCAACAGTTTACACTCAATCCCAACTTGATTTGAATAATAACACGCGTTTAGGATTGTAATCGTTGTGAAACCAACTGTGTGCGAAGTTAAGTTGATCGACTGTTTTAAATAGCAAACGATACGATTGTACGTTTCCTCGTGCATATTTGAGCGTGGAGACTCTGACGGAACACCTCTTATTTCCGCTCCTATTTTCAGCGGCTTTTCATTAACCGCGACCCATGTCAATTCGTGTCAAAAAAAACTCACCTTATCAGCGGATATTTATTCCGTTATTAATCTTGTTCACAGACAGAAAGGCGGCCTTGGAGTGATCGCAAATTCCATCGAGCGTTCTTATTTATCCGCGACCCAGAGGGCTCGCTTGGGATCAGAGAGCAAGATGTCCCGTTATCAGTGTCTACACGTGGATGACCAGTAGTTATTCCTCTATGGCGATGCGTGCATGAGCTTTTGCCAGATTGTTCGTCTCCACGTGCTGCGTGGACCGCACAGCCCAAGCGTCACCCCACTCGCTGCCCGACGTTTTAAAGGGAGGCAGTTCGAATCCCGGCTATGGTTTGACACGGCCCATCATCCTTCCCAGTCGACACAGTGGGTAGTACCACTTTGTGAGAAATCATTATCCTTCATCGGGGGGGGGGGGTCGGTTCCAATATATATTTGGATCGCTGATACAGACGACCTTGGAGAAATTTATAATAACAATTATAATTTAAAACACACGCATTTGTTTGTTGTCCATGTGAGAGAGGGCAACTCAGAGTTGACATCAGCTGAAGTTGATCTCAACTCATATCCACTTGAATAGATGTTGTGCGTTTCGCACATATATATATATATTTATATTCTTATTTAATTATTTCATTTTAGGCGTTGACACATTTGCGTTCGCACCAACACACATTTGTCAGAACTTTCAGACGTGACCTCAAATTGTCACGATCAAGCTCCCAACTTCCCCCCACCCCCCATTAATAAATTACATCAGTTTTACTTACTATCTACAATTCTGGAGGTAGCAAGACAAAAAACTGTCGATTTATTTTGGTAGCGATTATTTATTTCTGTCCGATACGCTCTTTGTGCATGAGTGGGATTTCAAAAAAAAATTGGCTCGCTGGTTTGAAAGGTCATTCAGTAAATCATATCCTTGTTTTTCTAGTAGCATCGCTCTTCCATAAATGTTTAAATTCGTCGTCTTGATGTTTTTTCAATGGCTGTTTATTCCTCTAACAAATATTCCCATGGTGTTGCTTGAGCCAGCTGTGGAAACAAATGATCGGAATGCGCGCTCTGAGAGTCACAGAGCCACAAATCTGTGCCGCAACATGTCACAATTCCTCCGCAAACTTCCGCTCTCCACGAATGATTCCAGAGAGGGCAACCTTTTTAAACTGGACACATTTCACGGTTGCATTTATTTACATCGCTGCAAGTGATGGTAGTTATTTTCGCGAAGGAGAAGAAACCTCACCCAAGTCTCAATATTCTTGTTAATTTACATCCTGCTTGGGATGTTCGCATAGGTTTTTGTTGATGTAATAATTAGCTTAGAATGTCTGAATAAATGAAACCTCATAGATATTTGGAGAACAAACTGCCACGCTTTGTCTGTCGGGAGCTTACTTGCTCTACTGTCCCGTACAAGTACGTTGTTTTCCTGCAAGTGAGGCTCCATCTCGGCATGATCCACCAACCCCGGCTCCCAAATCGCTGACCAGTCGCTATGCAGCACTTACCACTTTGTCAGGCCTTGATGAGGTGCCGTTCATCTCTGTTTGATTGCCCTGAGCCAGTGGAGAAGAATCCTCCACCCTATAGCAGGGATAAGTCGGTCAGACAGCGACTGTTTACATGCGAGTCAGCCCCACAACCATAATATGAACTCGCAAACTTCCGATTGCAAGCAATGCGGAGCCACTGGGCCAGATGTAGGAGGAATTAAGAGCTGTACTAATGATAATTGTAACTGTGCAAACCCATGACCCAACTGGCACCTGTATGAAGGCGAGATGGGCACTGCCCACTGGTGCCACCCTGCTGCAGTTTGCCCGTGTGCAAAATCAACAAGCGCCACTCAGTGGCTGTGGCGTCAGCACGGCGATTACGCCAAGTCGTGCGCACATCGAGGCCACGTGTGCGGTCAGAGGCTCACTGGCATGAGGTCACGCGACATTCCCGTGTATCATGGGTTACCTAACGGAGATTATCGGCATTTGCAATGCTTGTGCTTCCCAATTATTATTACTGCTGGAATTTCCAGCTCGCTGCTCGTCAGCTGCCCGGCGCTCCGCTCGTTGTCCTGAGCGCCGCTCCTCTGCACATCACAGTTTCGGGGAGCAGAAGTTGAGCGGTGAGCGTGCGACACTACGAACCCGGCGACCCGGGTTCATTTCCCGCTCACGGCCAACACCACCGACGGCTATTTCCCGAGCCGGTCCCGGGGCTCCCCGAGGTCAACTCAGCTTCAAAATTAGTTCGTGGTGCGGGGTGTGAACGTCACACCTACGGAGACAACAGCAGCGGGGGCAGGGTGTTGGCCACCCACCCCCTTGTACGTCCTGCTAGCATTCACAAGTGCCCGCCAACAGCACTTGACCCGATAGTCGGTCAGCATCCACCTTCTCACCTACAAGGCTGTCGCTGTCGCTGCTCCGACGAACATCCGTGACCTACTTCAGACACATTCCTCAACACGACAACTCCGATCCTCCAACACGGGCTGCTCGCTGCGTGTGCCCAGATCGCACCTCCATTCGATGGGTGACGGAGCCTTCTCGCTATGCGATTGCTCCCAGACTGCGGAACTCCCTTCCATTGGAAATTCAGTCAGCAGAGTGCCTGGGCATCTTCAAATCCCGTCTCAAGAATCAACTGCTGCCGTATGGCCGTGACGTTCTGGCTGGGACTGTTGATGCTGCTCACTGCTTCGTGCTTAGATTATGGGTCGCCATTGACCTGTGCCTGCTCAGGAGCACTTATTCATTTTTTTTGTTCCTTGATAACCTTAATTGATCTCATTATTATTTTATTCAATCGATCTGTTCTGATGTTGCTGTTGACATGCCGTTGTCTTCGCAGCTCCGTGCAGCGCTTTGTGACCCTCGGGTGCAAGGCGCTTCAGAAAAGCAAATATAATGCTGATTATAAGTCTGCACGCTTGGCGTGGAGGAACTGACGTCTGTGTCTCTGCATCGCAGTTTGCCCGCACGCTGCACAACAAGGCGTGGCCCACGTTCAAGCAGGCCAAGCCGCGGACTCCCAGCCTCCACGGCAGCGACTTCTGCCCCACCAACTGCCACCTGAACGTGCTCGAGGTGTCCTACCCTCGCGACTCCACCGTGCTCGGCTCCTCGCTCGGCGTGCGCACCGAGCGGCCCAAGAGCCGCGTCGACCCGGACGCCCTCGCCGCCGCCACCGCGCACCTCGGCGGAGACGGCGGAGAGCCAGGTATCGCTCGCTCGCCTGCGCCAACTCGCTCCTCCGCTTGCTCGCCCGCTCGTTCGCTCGCTCGCCTGCACCAACTCGCTCCTCCGCTTGCTCGCCCGCTCGTTCGCTCGCTCGCCTGCGCCAACTCGCTCCCCCGCTCCATCCCCCCCGCCCGCTCGCCCGCCTGCTCGCCCGCCCGCTCGCCCGCCCGCTCATCCCCTGCTTGCCCGCCCGC
>JAZEWT010000030.1:4629787-4643026 GCA_036362905.1 Mordacia mordax | reverse complement strand
CTGCTCTTGGCGGAGAGCCGACAGCTCCGCTGAGCTTTGTGCCTTGGGTGCAGGAAGACTGCCCTTCGCGTGATGCACCGCACAGTCACAGCATCGCACACGGCCTGGTGCGCCCTGCATCCACGCTGTGTACTGGGGCACGTGCACGCGATGATGATGATGATGATGACGATAACGCAGCCTGTATGCGTATGCTGCTCAGTATAAACAAAGGTTTTTGAGACGTTATGGTGATAGTCTACGTATAAGGGACGCATGTTTATATGTACGTATGAGGGTAGCAGGTTCAAATCCTTCACGACTGCAAATGTTATCTGCACAGCCAACAAGGCTTTTATGTCCTTATATCAGTTGTTCTTCCCGCGTATTGACGACTCTACTGAAACTCTCATACTATTTCAGCTTTAAATTATTCTCATTTTGCTCTGGCACCGTCATCAACTCTCTTAAGCATCCTTCCTCCCGTAGGGCGGGTACTCTGCTAATACAGCGTATATTGAGTGTGATGTTGCTTGATCCAAGAAATGTTAATTCTTACGTATTATAACTCTAATTATTGTTATTATACGTGTTTACCCAGGAAAGCCTGACTGCCTGAAGCTCATGACTCTTTTTGCTGCCAATTTTTATTTTTTAGTAGGGGGAGATAATTGCTATGGATATTTAAATTTTATTATTTGCGAGTAATGCTTTATATCTTTTTTGCAAATGTGGACCGTGACACGGGCTTCCGCTTGCGAACAACTTCACGAGATCTTTAACACCCGCTGTGAAGCAGGCGGCGTATAGCACTTCATCGTTATCATGGGTAACGCACACCCCAGCAATAACCGGGGCGGCCACTGGGTTCAAACCGTGAACCTCTCCAGCAATTCGGTGAACACACAACCGCATGGCCTCGTCACCGCCCCCAGTGATAGTGCTGTTTGTTACTGGCCGCTTAGTGATTTCGGCCATTTGGCTTTACGCTCATGAAACTGTGTATTAAAGACAATTACCGTGTAAAATAATTTGTTAAATAAGCGCCCTGTGACTGCAGTGAACCGCTTGCCTTTGCACCGATAATAATAACTGTTAGCAAATTCTCACCTAACGTAAAGAATCAACAATTAATGGCTGTGTTTGTATTATTTCTGTAGCTTGTGTTTTTGAATTAGAGCCATCATTAATAGTCACTTGCAGGTCCATAGTGATTTGCCTTAAGTGGCCTTTTTTTGTGTGTTATCGGCACTCGCATGCATAAAGGGGAGGTGTGTTTCCCATTAAGTCTGAAACCCACCCCACACATTTCATCCCCGGAGACAAACTGCCTCTTACACTGAGCCTCGTGGATAACGTGGCACCTCCAGACACACTGCGTACCAATGCGCTGTGCCCCACGTGCAGTGTGGAAAAATGTGTTCAAATCCATTCAAACAAAAACAACAACGGTTATTGCATGCGTGGCATTGGAAACCGCAGCGGGAAAATGCTGTCAGCAAGTCGTCGTCATGGTTTCAGTACCCGTTTAATCCGGCACAGGGTCGTGGGTGGCTGTAGCCTATCTCGGCAGACGCAGGGCGCAAGGAGGGGCTGTCACTCTAGGATGGAGCACAAGCCCAATGCAGGGCACTGGGGTGCAATTTAATCGGCAGATTGAGTAACCGAGGCAGCAGGTCGTTGGATGGTGGGAGTAAACTGGAGTACCCGGCGATAAACCCACAGAGACATGGGAAGAACATCTTAACGTCACATAGACAACCGAGCCAGGCATCAAACCGGAGGAATTTGTTGCTGCGAGGCACCAGCCATTAATCTACCGTCAGTCGAGCGAGATGAGGTTAATCCTCCATGCGAGTGTGAACAGAAGTCCCACTTGCAATGCCATCGATCCGAACGCACCATCGATTTGTTCACCCGGAGGAGAAGCTAAGCTGGTACAGTCCGTAAGAAGGCGGCCGAACCATTGGGTCCAGGACAGGTGGGAAAGGGGGTTGTGATATTACCGTCACGTATTTTTTTTTAAATACTATTTTATTATAATGACAAGAACAAGCCACTATAATGCAGGGACACAGTGAAATCCCAGCTAACAAAGCCTTCCCGGTAATACATTTAATGATGGATCTACGCGGGTATATTATGAGGAAAGAGGAGATTGAACATCTGGTTATTACCGGATTATATGAAGGAAAGAGAGATGGTGGAAGACAGAGATTGATTTATGTCAGGATTCTCTCGAGATGGATCAACGTGTCAACAGTGGACATTCTTAGAAGTTCAAAGAGCAGAGGTTTGTCGAAGGTCATTGTCACCGATGTCATGTAGGACAATATACCTGGAATGAGAAAGAATGTTGATCAGAAGCTTGCCGATGCCTTCAACGTGGGAGGAGAAACGTCGCGAAGGAGAGAGCAGGAACACTCGACACGGCTACTCCGACAGCACCAGCAATAGAGAGCAATTCCCATTAACCGAGCCGTGAAAACATATACCGCTGCGTTATGTTTATATAGAAGTTTATTGTTACAGCAGAAAGTACCAAGTGAGCTCGCAAGCTCGAGATGCGCGATTCCTACGGCTCAACAAACGTCCCAACTGACCGTTTCACAAAATCGCATAAAGTTAAAGAGTCCGCAAACAAACTCGCTGCAACACTCTGTGCGGAAACTAAACTTGAACCGTAAGCGTGAAAAATAAGCGTAGGGTGCAGAGCAATCAATGTTCGTCACGTCTCACCCGTGACTCGCGTGTTGGTTGTGACGCAGGGATCCCGTACAGAGCTTGCAAGCTCACTGGGTATTGATCGGCTGTTAAATAATAATAATAAACGTCTGTCTGTTAACCCTTTGCGTGGCAGACATCGGGCAGCAGACGCGCAGGGACACGGCGTTCTCCCAGGCGCTCGTGGGCGCCGTCTGCGTCTTCTCCGAGCAGCTGCTGTCGGCGCTGACTCGCACCTACAACCCGGGCCGCGACTACGAGAGCCGCGGCACCGAGGCGAGCCGGCGCTGGCTCGAGCAGATGGCCAGCCTCGGCGCGCTCGTCAGCTTCCGCTCGCTGCTGTCGCCTCACCTGGTGAGGCCCCCGCCTCCTCCCCCCCTCTNCTCCTTCCTCCTCCTCCTCCTCCTCCTCCCCCCCTCCTCCCCTCCTTCTCCCCTCCTCCTTCACACAATCGCATCGCGGTTGTGTCCACAAATAATAACCAACACGTTATTATTATTCATTATTATTTATCAGACGCGCCTATCCAGGTTAGCTATGCATTCACGTGTACGTATCTCCCACTGTATTGAATCATCGCTCAATATCCTCTTTGGCAAGCAGTCAACTCCCTCTGTATCAGTTCCTTTCCCGAGACTGCCGGAATGTTGTAGGACAGCCGACGGTCTCCCTGTCAACGTCCCAACGTGCAGCGTCTCGATGGAATAAAAGAAATGAGATGTAAGTTGTACGCAGCAGAAGATGATGATGTGCCCTCGTGCAGTTTTTTTTTTGAGCAAATGCCTCCGCACGGCGACGCGGAATCGCTTCGAGATTCATTCTGAACGCGTGCGGAAGGAGCCATAATTTAGCCATGAGCATGCAAATACACGAAGGCAGTGATGATGAATTAGGAATTTTGAGACTGCTGGATTTATGTCGCTCTGTTTTATTCGATGCGCACGCTAGATTTATTGACCTATATATTTGAGGACCACAATGCTGGTGCCACCATCGGCGCTGTCCCATCCACTCCTGCTCAGAGTCGGTGCAGGCGTGGGATCCACTAACAGCATCTGACCACGTGTTCCCCAAGGGCCTTTAAAAGGAAATATATTTCTCTCTCTGTCTCTTGCGGCGGGAGTACACGCGCTCCACGACGCTTGACTGAGCACGCGTGCGTGCGTGCGTGAGCGTTCGTGTGGGGAGCGGTGGCTCAGCGGGTGGCGCGCTGGGCCATTAACCTGGCGACCAGAGGAGCACCGAGTGCAATGCGTGAACGTCACCGCTGGAGAGACAAAGGCGGCCGGGCGTGATTCTTATACCGACCACCCCCTCGTGTGCCATGCGGACCTTAATAGGTGCGCGCAAACCGCATTGTCCGAGTTTGTTCAGGCTGCACGGGGCTCTCTTTGTCTTCTCGTATGCGATCGTGCGTCTCCGCATGGCTAATGACAAGTGCGCCGACCTTTGTCTTCACGATGGGTCACGCCGGCTCACGTCGGCTGCAGGACCCAATTAAAAGGGATGGCGTCGCCGTAATGAATCGCACGTGTTGTTCAATAATTAAAACAGAGGACGGCCGTAATGTAATTGCGAATATAACACCTTCCAAAATGGATGCGTCCGTCGTCGCAACGCACGTCAAAGCAACAAAACACTGACGGTGTTCGTGCCTGAACGCGCCTCGTACATGGTGTGCGATGAATGTGCCCACTGGGCTATCTATCTGCCGTATTAAAATAGCCCCCGTGACATCATTGCGGCGAGCGTCGCCCCTTAATGCCCGCTTGCTCGTGCGCCGCATGCATGCAGAGCTGCGAACGCGCAGCGCGTGTGGTGGTGGTGGCGGTGGCGGCTGCGCTGGTCTCTGCGTGCGCGAACTACGCGCCGCAGCGAGGCGCTTGTCCACCAAACCTCATCTCATCTCATTATCTGAAACCGCTTAATCCTATATAGGGTCACGGTGAAGCCGGAGCCTATCCCGGAAACACAGGGCGTAAGGCAGGAATACACCCGACGACGGGACGCCGGTCCATCGCCGGTCCACCCAACCCGACGTGAATGTTTCACGTTCCCTCCAGCACGGCGAGCAGTGCCATCTGCTGGGGTTTGCCGGCCGTAACGCGCATCGGTCTTCAGTTGCTGAAAAATAGTGAAAAGTTCACGCTGGGTGCAGGTTACTGCTCCACGCTATGTTTGGTTTGATGAAAAGCTTTCGCAATTTATTCCGTCCTTCATTTGTTTAACAATTATTTTTTTAATCTCTTATTTTATGTCCGGGCGGCGCGGTGGCCCAGTGGTTAGCGCTGACGCCTCACAGCAAGAAGGTCCCGGGTTCGAATCTCTCGGCTCGGGTGCCTTTATGTGTGGAATTTGCATGCTCTCCCCGTGTCGGCGTGGGTTTTCGCCGGGTACTCCGGTTTCCTCCCACAGTCCAAAAGCATGCTCCTGGATAGGTTGATTGGCTCACAGACTAAAATTGTCCCACAATGCCCGGCGATGGACTGGCGTCCCGTCGTCGGGTGTATTCCTGCCTTACGCCCTGTGTTTCCGCGATAGGCTCCGGCTCACCGTGACCCTATATAGGATTAAGCGGTTTCAGATAATGAGATGAGATGAGATTTTATGTCCTCCGATTTATAGCCACTTCAATTGAACTGCTCTGATGTTGTTGCTGACGCGCCGTTCTCTCCACAGCTCTGTGCAGCGCTTTGTGACCCTCGGGTGAAAAGCGCTCTAGCAGTGCAATTATTGTTAGAATTTCAGTTTAGTTCTGAGACTCTGTGAGATTTGTGGAGTAAATAATTGTCATTGTTTATCAATGATTGTTAATGGTATCACGGCGTGTTATGCTACAGATTCTGTTCGTGGCCTAATGGAAAGAGGAGCACAGCCAAACACAGCTATCCCAAAAGAGAGTGCAGTTCTCCTTCACCGAGCCGTGAAAACATGCATCGATACTCAGAAAATTAATCAGTAATTAGAATTCTGTGCATTTACAAAGGGTGGGTCAGAAATTGAATCTACAGTTGTGCTGGCCATAACCAACTATGAGAACACATTTACGAGCAGAAAATACAAAACAAATTCCATGTTCGTCTTCCTAGCTCTGCGAGATGTTTATTATTATTACAAAATACCCAGTGGGCTTGCAAGCTCTGGATACAGGATTCCTGTGACACAATAAACGTCCGAACTGCTGGCTTCGTGCAAACACACAGGCCGGAGGGCCCATAATACTGATCGATTCTGTTAATTTACGGGGTTATTTCCTTCTACGCCTTAGATTTCTTGCCACTTTATTGTTTGACCACAGGCCGGCAGCACTGCTGGCAGAAGGGCCTCTACTTGCACGTGCGCCAGACATCTGGGGAAAGATGTGTAAGGAATTCTTAACTAAATTGACCAAACATCCCCAATGTTTTTTTTTAAATTTCTGAAAGCGTCTCGAGTCTCAGCGAGGCTTTTTTTTTTTGGGATTCGCATAGACAGGCCTCTGCGGTGGCCCGTGGCCACCTAGGTCAGGTATGTGCTGACAGCTGGAAGGTGATGATGCGGTCAGCTCCGAGCCGAGAGAACAGCCTACAGCTGATTAGTGAGAGCCTCTACATGGTCATCACGTGACACAACCGAGGCAATGAAAAAAAGCAAATAAATCAGTAAATTAATGGTTAGATAATTACATATAATAAATAAATAGGTGGATAGATAGAAAGGTCATTTGAATAATGCTGGTGTAATAAATCGATTGAAAGACATGACTAAACAGATACTCAGTGCACCATCTTGTGGGCTGGTTGTGACGTCACGAAGGCTGTGAACCAATGAGAGGCTAGGCAATTCTTCTTCTCGGTAGCAGATCCCTCAAGACGTTGGTGACAGTGACCTTCCACAAATCCCTGCTCTTTGAAATTCTAAAAATGTCCATTGCCGATTTGTTCATCCATCTCTAGGAAAAAATATTAGTGACCGAATACTTATAGATTCGTGTATTTGTCTGTCAAAAATGACGGGGTGCCACGATTGTGTTTTGTGGATTAATCATTAATAATATTATGATATAATCTCATTTCATTGTCTGAAACCGTTTAATCCTATATAGGGTCACGGTGAGCCGGAGCCTATCCCGGAAACACAGGGCGTAAGGCAGGAATACATATAATTTATTTCGAAATTGCTGGTCAAGCCTTTTGCTCGACTCATGCTTGCCCGTGTACGGTCAGGCATCTTGCGAATTGTCCAAACATCAATCTTCAGATTATTGGCGTGAAGATTATGAAATATTCCAGGATTCAACCCCAGTTGGTCGCCTAGAAGGGGGTTGTGGAGGCGATCGTCAAGGGTCTTTATTCTGAGCGAGTGAAGAAGATCCTGTCCAAATCTAACTGACCGCGTTGTTCAGCTTATATGGCAGCTGGTCGTTTGTGAGGTCAGATCGGGTCCAAAATGTTGGAAGGATATATTTTTATTGTTGATAAAGTGCCTGAGCCAATATTTGAGAATAAGCATCAAAGAGCGTTTCACACACACACACTGCGCTTTTCTTTAATACAGCTAGATGAGTAAATTAGTGTCTGTACCGCCTGTCTAATTACGATCATTGGATCATATCTGGCATTTATTTATTGAGACAAGAACTGAGGAATTGTCTGCGATGTCGGCCCATTCGTCAAGCCATCGTATGCTTTTGTTTTACGTTTATGCTGTTGACGTGTCTGTATGCTGGCTCCGTGCAGCATTTTGAGCTGTTTCTTATGTTGACGTGGATGATAATTGTAAATGATGATTATTTATGCATTGTGTCACCATCAGTTCGTGCAAAAAGCCTCGAAGCATGACGCATTTTGGCTTTTTTTTTGCCAGATCAAACAAAAAACTAGCAACCCCAGTCGGGTCGTTTTATTTATTGTAATCATTATTACTTGAAGTTAAAGATGTAATCTGTTAATTATTGCGTATTAAAAGCAGGTTACTTTATATTAAATGCACTTTTTAACGTTGGAGCTCACTTACGCAGAAGGAAAGACATAAATAAGAAATGATGTTGATAGTTGAACTGGCTTTCCGGTGTGGCTGAGAAGACATTAAACCATGGCACTCTTAACTGTGTGGACATTAAACATCCCTGGCCCTCTTAGATAAGAGCAGTGGATTTAATGCTGACGTGCCCTGGCTACATTTTTACTACGGCTCAATAAATATAAAATAATATTCTGGCCAAGTGCTCTTCTGCTTTGCCAAATATGTACATAAATCTTCTTACCCACGTGTCATGGTTTGTGATCGTGGAATCTGCTGGCTGCTCACATTTTATCGATCAACTGATGCGACTCCCGAGACGTGGCCGCATGGGAAACGGGCACAAAATATATGTCATGAGAATTGCTCTCCAGAGACGCCCTTTCAGGATAGCCATGTCGAACGTTCCTTCTTGACCGTTCCACGTTGAGCATTCCTCCCGCTGAACAGCTGTTGAGAGTAATTCTCAGATATTGAGCCACGAAAACCTACTTAATCATATCTATTACAACTAAACTTTTAAAAAGTTATCATAACGGACTTCTATACAATCTCGAACATTGATCTAATTCAGGCTCAGTGGTGTGGTGAGTGTGGAATGGTAGCTCTTGCATCTGCCGTCTCCACCGCCAGCGATATTTCCCCAAACTCAACTCACCCATTACCCTCCCTCACCCATCGCCCCCTTTATTTAAATGTCAGACGCATTTCAAAAATAGTGGCGAGGCGGAAATGTTAGATTGCTAACAGATTTAGCGGTCCCACGTGGGTTGTGCTTTTCCACATGTGGAGTGTGCGGGCATTTCTCCCTTATTCATCCGGTTCTCCCTCCCTACCTCCCTCCTCCCCCTCCCTCCCTCCTTCTTCCCCTCCCCCCCCTCCCTCCCCCGCTCCCTCCTCCCTCCCCTCCCTCCTTCCCTTCCTCCCGCTACTTGCTTTTCACTCTCCTTCCACGTGTTCTTTGCAGAAACTTCACAAAAGAACTTCACCAAATCCCTTAATCAATCCTACAGCTCTGTTACTACACGTGGCTGTGCGTGTGTTGTTGTTGTTGTTGTTGATCTCGTGAGGTTCTTCTGTTTTTATTGTTCTTTCGGTAGTAAATCTGTTCCGCCCACTCCAACCGTTCGGTTGCCACAATCGAGTGGTGTTTGAATTTCCAGATGGACACGCGCGCTTGATCGCAAATACAAACATCTCATCTCATTATCTGAAACCGCTTAATCCTATATAGGGTCACGGTGAGCCGGAGCCTATCCCGGAAACACAGGGCGTAAGGCAGGAATACACCCGACGACGGGACGCCAGTCCATCGCCGGGCATTGCGGGACAATTTCAGTCTGCGAGGCAATCAACCTATCCAGGAGCATGCTTTTGGACTGTGGGAGGAAACCGGAGTACCCGGCGAAAACCCACGCGGACACGGGGAGAGCATGCAAACTCCACACAGAAAGGCACCCGAGCCGAGAGATTCGAACCCGGGACCTTCTTGCTGTGAGGCGACAGCACTAACCACTGGGCCACCGCACCGCCCGCAAATACAAACATAAGAAATGAAATGCGGTGATTTTTAAAAAAAGTTAAGTTAATTAATGTCTGTTCCTCGGATTGAAATGTATGCGTCATGTTGCCCCCAACACTGGCCATGGGAGTTTACATCTGTGTGTGTGTTTGGAAGTAGGGAGCGGTGGTTCAGCGGGTAGCGCTCCAGGCTATAAACTCGGCGAACAGAGTTAGAATCCCACTCACAGCCAACACCAGTGACCTCTTCGAGGTCGACTCAAATGAGTGCCTGGTGCAGTGTGTAGTGACCATCGCAAATGGGGAGACAAAGGCGGTCGAGCGTGGTGCTGGCACACCCTCCTCCTCGTGAGCCGTGTCGACCTTCGTAGGTGCGCGCCAACGGCACTTGACCCTACAGTCTGCCAAGGCAACACGGGGGATCTTTACCTTTGTGTGTTTGAAATCAGTATACCCTTACGACGTTTGAGCTGAACTAAATACCCTCTGGCAGTGCGGCGGCGGCAGTAGAAGCTGATTAAGCTCAGTTCATCCTTTCCAAAGGTCATGTCCTGCAATGGAGATCTCACTACGCGCGCGCAGATCAGCAACAGCACATTTTTCCAGACGCCAATTCCAAATCGTACACAAGTACGAACGAGCGCGCGTGTGTGTTTTTTGGCTGACGCATTGCTCCGCAAAGCTTTGACGCCCTTCCCAAGGCCATGACGGCTTGAAAGAAGAAGATCGCTGAGGAGCGCTGCTTGCGCGGTCACGAGTGGGAGTTGATGCTGCGCAAAAGTGACCCCGTGATTGTTGGAGCGTGCGCGCGCGCGCCTCTCGTTTGGCGCTGGTGCGTACGTCGGTGCGGCCGATCAGTGCGTGGGTGCGGCCGATCAGTGCGTGCGTCGGTGCGGCCGATCAGTGCGTGGGTGTCGGTGCGGCCGATCAGTGCGTGCGTCGGTGCGGCCGATCAGTGCGTGGGTGTCGGCGGCCGATCAGTGCGTACGTCGGTGCGGCCGATCAGTGCGTGGGTGTCGGCGGCCGATCAGTGCGTGGGTGTCGGCGGCCGATCAGTGCGTGGGTGTCGGTGCGGCCGATCAGTGCGTGGGTTTCGGCGCGCGAACACGCACGCCTCCGAGCGCGCGGCGCGCGAGCGCGCGGCGCTAGGCGGTGACACTCTCGTGGAGATGCTCGCGCGCACCTCGAATGGATCCGAACCAAATGTCAGTCTGAAACCCTGCCTTCCATGAGCACTTCTCTGAACAGCTGCTCTGTCGCGATGGCCGTGTTGAGCGTTCCTCCTCGCTCCTTTAATGATAACACCCCCCGCCCCAGAACAACAAACACAGCTGAGACGCACATGAAGCAGTGGAAATGGAAACCTATGGGACGTGATGACCGTCAGCATTACCTTCTTGCGGCTGCTTGGGTTTCAATTAAAATAAACAGCGGCCAAACAGCAGTAACGAACCGTACGCGTTTCTGAGCCCGTGTCCTTCACGCATGCAAATATTCGTGTGTGCGCACGCTCCTGAGAAATTGTTTTTGCGCTGGTCGGCACGGTGGCCCAGTAGGTAGCGCTGTGGCCTCATAGCAACAAGGTCCCGAGTTCGAATCTCGGCTCGGGCGCCTTTCTATGTGGAGTATGCATGTTCTCCCCGTGTTCGCGTGGGTTTTTGCCGGGTACTCCGGTTTCCTCCCACAGTCCAAAAGCATGCTCCTGGATAGGTTGATTGTCTCGCAGACTAAAATTGTCCCGCAATGCCCGGCGATGGACTGGCGTCCCGTGGTCGGGTGTATTCCTACCTTACGCCCTGTGTTTCCGGGATAGGCTCCGGCTCACCGTGACCCTATATAGGATTAAGCGGTTTCAGATAATGAGATGAGAGATTACACAGAGCAGCATTGTCCCCTACTGTGGAACAAAAGAACAGCTTTGCAACAGCAACCAGCAAAAGAGTTTAGAAAATGTCCTCGTCCAACAATCAGAATAACAAACGTGCTGTTGCATTTCAGGCGGATGAGCGGAGCATGCTGGAAGACACGGTCACCGCCCTGCAGGACCTTGAACGGGTGTCCTTCATATTCCGACACGTGGAGAAGGAGCTGCCTGTTGCCAGTAAGGCTCTGCGCGTATACACACACACGCAACAACAACACAACAACACAACAACAACAGCAACAACAGCAACAACAACCGCCATTCGCCACTAGGTGGTGGTGACCACGGCGCCTGTGCCACGCCGCATGCACCTTGAAGCCGCGTGAAGTGTCGAAGGCTCGCCGACAGCAGGTCACGGGACAGAGCCAGGTGCTATGGGGTCGCCTGACTGAGATGACTGGCAGATGCACCACCTATGCTCCACACTGTGCCAAACTGCTGCACACGCACGCACACGCACACACACACACACGCGGTACACACACACACACACACGGTACACACGCACGGTACACACACGGTACACACGCACGGTACACACATACGCACGGACATAAAAATCAAGCCCACGGTCGCTTTGCCCGCGCGACTGCAACGCTGAGCGATTGTGGTCTCACGTGGAACCGATTGTACGAGTTCAGTGGGCGCGCACTCTCTGAGTTATTGGTCTCCTGTCAAGGGTGAGAAGTAACTTTCGTTTCTTACCGGGCACGGTCCAGGGAACCTGTCATGAGAAGGTGCAGCTAATGGCAGAAGAGGGCAGAGTTACTTGTAAGAGCGTTGCCTTGAACTGCTGTGTACTATCGGTACACAACAGACATAATACATACAAACAAATCCTTGCTCTGTTATACATGGATTTACCATAAAGACAAGTGGGCAGTTCAGTCACGACCCAGCCAAGCGCAGTAGGGTTAACTGTGTGAACACCGCTCTGCCTGACATTGCTTTAGGTCACGACACTGGGTTAAAGACCCCGAGACATCATTCACAACGACACTTTGCTGTCACAGCCAACAAAGCCAAATAATAAATAAACAATCCCCCCAGAAAATGACGTTTAAAAAAACACGCGCACACACACACACAAGTCATGCCGTAATAACGCTATGGGAAACACCGTTGGGCTGTTTTCTTGCTGTGCTTCAGCAAATTAAAACACGAATCTCGCAGGGATTTTCAGCTTGTGGAGATTGTGGTTCTATTCTTAGCAACGTAACTGCTGTGCGGACAAGTGTCGCCATGTAATTGACGTCCCTAAGGCTATCCGACCACACTCACATTAGTCACCTGTTGTGAACATGACTCATTTGTCAGCAGCGGGCGCTCAACAAACACCCCCTGATACTGGATTCATTTGTACCTGCGATAGATTTTTTAAATTCCTCTTCTAACACAAAAAAAAATGTTATTGTTGTTGATTTGCCGTCCATATGTCGTTGTTGTTGTTGTTGTTGTTGACGCGCCGTTCTCTCCACAGCTCTGTGTAGCGCTTTGTGACCTCCGGGTGAAAAGCGCTTTAGAAATGCAATTATTATTATGATTTTTACCATGCATTTGTCTTTAAAGCTTCCATTGATCGCATCGTGGTGGATGTTTTTGCGTGTTTCAATGATCCTCAGAGCTGTGCTTGATGGAGTCTAGCGCTTCTGCTAGGGTCTGCCTTGGTGAACAGGTCTGGAGTCCAGCACTCCTGTAGGATCTCCCTTGGTGAACAAGCCTGGAGTCCAGTGCTCCTGCTAGGGTATCCCTTGGTGAACAGGTCTGGAGTCTGGCACTCCTGCTAGGGTCTCCCTTGGTGAACAGGTCTGGAGTCCAGCGCTCCTGCTAGGGTCTCCCTTGGTGAA
Source organism: Mordacia mordax (assembly GCA_036362905.1). NCBI lineage: Eukaryota > Metazoa > Chordata > Hyperoartia > Petromyzontiformes > Petromyzontidae > Mordacia > Mordacia mordax. The sequence continues at coordinate 4,630,030 of JAZEWT010000030.1, read as the reverse complement.
CAGGTCTGGAGTCCAGCAGTCCTGCTAGTGTCTTCTTTGGTGAACAGGTCTGGAGTCCAGCGCTCCTGCTAGGGTCTCCCTTGGTGAACAGGTCTGGAGTCTGGCACTCCTGCTAGCGTCTCCCTTGGTGAACAGGCCTTGGCTGAAGGTTCCAGGCAAATAACGATTTAACTCTCTGACTAAAGGAGACGGGCATCAGGAAGAGCATCTGGCCATAGAATTCTGCTCCAATACCCTCGCTAT
>JAZEWT010000030.1:4603670-4614415 GCA_036362905.1 Mordacia mordax | reverse complement strand
CCAATTAACCTATGCAGCAGCATGTTTTTTGGACTGTGGGAGGAAACCAGAGTTCCCGGCAAAAGCCCACGCGGACACGGGGGAGAGCATGCAAACTCCAATCAGAAAGGCACCCGAGCCGAGATTCTAACCCGGGACCTTCTTGCTGAGGCGACAGCGCTACCCACTGGGCCACCGTGCCGCCCCCTGCATTTTATTTATTTCAATTGTATCTCTTCATTTTGTGCTGTCACTTGTCACAATTCTGCAAGCTCAGTTGGATTATGCCTAACAACAATATTACCAGGCAGCTATTACCTTTATGTTAAATTTTCAGTTTAAAAAGAGCATCGATTTTTGCATATGTGATTCTACGCAGCATTAATCAGCAGCATTAACATTTCGTGCATACTTTCTACAAATCTGAACGATGCAACAACACAGGCTTTTAACGATGCTCCCAATTTATGTTTTTTTTATTACATTTGCGTTCGTTCGTAGTAAACAAGCTCATCGTCTATTCCATTTTTTTAAATGTTATTGTTGTTGATTTGCTGTTCATATGTCGTTGTTGTTGCTGACATGCCGTCTTCTCCACAGCTCTGTGCAGCGCATTGTGACCCTCTGGTGAAAAGCGCTAAAGAAGTGCAATTATTATAATGAAATCGATATTAACAAATTAATTGTGGTGTTTCACATTCAATAACAATATTTCCGAGACTTGCAGGTTTAAGTGGCTAGAGTGGACATTGTTAAAGCATGAAAATTTTAAACGTGGATGAGGGTGAGAGTGAAAGGGTGAGAGGGTGAGGGTCAGAGAGTGAGTCTTTTGTTGATATTTTTTTAAAAATCATGAAAATATTTTTAAAAACATGCTGAACCGATGATTAAACTTAAGTTTGCAAATACATACCGGACATTTTTACAAACTGGCGGACAAGTTTGTGCGCACTATTTTAAGTGCAGATAACAGTGTGTATACTGAAAAACTTGCTTACTACGATGCAGTATATTTACGAGACTTCTCAATCTCAACCTGGGTATTTTGTAACACTTCGCCAGTGATTTGATGAGGCAATCATGACTGGTGGCGTGCATCATACACCATGCAGGTTTTATTGTAAAGGTGTTATGTGACCCTTTGGGGCAGTGGTGGCCTCACGTTGAATTCAGCTGGTGGGATATGTCCTCCAACGTCTGACCTTTCGTCTCGGGTACGAAAGCATTCACAAATACCACGGACAAAATGCCCATGATGGCATACAGCAGGAAGGTCGTGGATAGCCCCAGGCACTCTGTAAGGTACAAGGTATTACAAGCATCCGCACATCATACATCCGACACAGCACAGGTTTAGCATTACTTTTGAGACACAAACAGGAAAGCCTCACAATGAAAGGCCTACTTGGCCCTTTGACCTACTTTAGAGTATTTGTCGCTTTATTTTTGGGGGAAAACTGCAGTGTTCAGAAAATGTTAAAACATCAATATTCCGTTTAAAGTATAAGTCTAATTGGAGTATTAACAAATTGTAATTAATGAACATATGTAATGAGCATCAATATTAAGCATCTTTAGGTTATATTTTACCACAAAATTATTCAGACAGTTGGTTTTCTTCAGGATAACTGCCAGTGCATTCCACGAAAGCATGGGTTTCCACTGTAAATTAAACGGGCTCCAGTGTTTAGCACCATTTCATGCATCTGCAGAGTGCATTTGAGCACTAAGCAAAATAAATTAAACTTGCCTTGCTTTGTATTTTGTTCTATTCACCAACAGAGATGGGACAGAAATCCCAGGTGTCAATCAAGGTGCTAAAGGAATGGAGGAACAGGAGGGTGGTTGGAGCTGGGGAAAAGGAAAGAAAGGGAACAGTGGCTGAAGAGGGCATTGGTTTCTACACTTCTCGAAGCATAAGCTCTAAAAAGCTGTTCTTTCTGGATAGCCGTGTCGAGCGCTCCCCCCCCGCCTCCCTCTCGCGACATTTCACCTCCCACATTGGAGGCAACCTTGCTGACATGCCATTCTCTGCACAGCTCCACAGCTCTGTGAAGCACTTTGTGATCCTCGGGTTAAAAGTGCTACAGAAGTGCTATTATGATTATCTTCTCAGAATGCCTGAGGATGCCTCAACTCTGGGGGGAGAAACGTCGTGAAAGAACAGCTTTTAGAAGCAATTCTCATTGATTAATACGTACGGAAGGAAATGTAAGTACGAGCAAAAGGTTGTTTAGGGGTGTTGATTGCCCTACAGAAACATTTTACAAGAAAAAAACAGAGGTTTTTTTAGCTATGGGAGGAACCCGGAATACCTGACCAAAAAAAAACCTTATTGCTGTATGGCACAAGTGGTACCAATGTGCTGCCCATATTATAAGGCCAAGATACACTCGTGGAAATGGTGGGGAAATCATTGCCAATAATCGTCGTTAACAATGCATTTACTATGAGCACCTACACCAACTTGGTTCTTATGACAAATGTTCTGTGATCTGACTGGAAGCTGTCATTCCAGTTTCGCACTCGAGGCAGGAATGACAATATCTCTGCCGATTTGCCCAACTACACTGCACAGTGGAATATTACGCAACTGCTATCGCCGGTGACAACTGCCATTGACAACCGCACTAACATCGGCCGACTGGGTCACGGTCTCCACAACAGCTGCTCAAGAGCCTCACCGATGATATCGAGGAAGACCAGCGACACCACCAGGTTGATGCCCCAGTTGAGGCTGGTGGTTACGGTGATGGCCCGACCTTTAATTCCAGCTGGGAATATCTCACTCAGCAAAACCCAGGTCACTACACAGGGGACACGGACACACCGGCACAACAACACTGGCACCAACTGATTTAATAATAGATGCTATAGGTAGCAATTCCCATAGTTGGTGCCTCCATATAAAATAAGGATTTAGTCAGGGGCTTAATAAACCCCCGATTCACTCCCCCCCGATCTTAAACTTATCGTGGCGGAAGGGTTTGCGTGTTTCAATGAACTCCAGAACTATGTTGCTTAGAGTCTGGAAGTTCTGGTAGCGTTTTCTTTGGTGAACTAGTCTTGAGGGGAGGCACTGTCACCGCACAGGAAATGTTTTCTGTGTGGTGACAGTGCCACCTACTATGCCACCGTGCCACCTGAGCAGTGGCTGTTAACGTGCGGGGGCTGCGGCTCCTCATCCGCTTACTGCGCTCCTCATCCGCTTACTGGGCTCCTCATCCGCTTACTGGGCCCGTAGCTGAGTGAGAAAGCGGCGACGAAGGCCAGGATGGCGAACAGCGAAGCCCAGCGTGCGACGGGGCTCACGCCCTCACCCGCGTCCTCAACGTGTGTCCAGTTCATCCACGATGGCCCTGTTCCAACGGCACGGCCCCACAGATGGTTCAGGTCTTTTTGAGCAAAGCGGCAAACGTCAATTTTAAAAAAGTAATAAAACCGCTGTCACCTCTCACGGAATGGCCGACGGTGGAGATACCCACATTTACATCGGCTCCTTTCCCATCGTTTTGCAAATGCGTCATCAATTTATGAATACAGCAACTTGATGTGATAACTCCAACAAAGTAGACAAAATCTGTTCTTTCTCCGAGCAGTCGGCTCGGCCTTTAAACCCACCCAATCCCGAACCACAACAAACCGCACCCCTACCTGGGCCCCCAAGATGACATTATCACACAAACCCAAAACTAATGAATGCACCTGGAAGCCAAAATTCCTCCGCCCAACCAGCAACTGCCCCAAGTTAAAAAATGACTTTGATTTACTCGATTTCGAGTCTCATCACAACTTTCAGAAAGGTATCCCTGACGTAAACTGGGGTATTACTCTATGAGAATAACAAAATTTTATTACATTTTACAATTTGCAATGCGCACAGCGATCATTAAATGTCGAAGGTATTCAAAGAATGAGAATAAGTCATGGGGTATAAGGAAACATTCAATACTTACGAAACACAGCATGCTATATATTTCGATATCAGCTGATTAATGAATATATAAGATTACAACAGGTTTTACCGTATCTGGCGATTATGCAAGTGTTAAGATCCCAAACACCTGCATTATCGCAAGATACGGTAAAACCTGTTGTAATCTTATATATGTATACTGGCAAAAAAGTACCCATAGTGATTAATGAGTGTTTTATAGTTACAGGAGAAAACCGGAGAAGACGGCAGAAACCCATGCAGAACAGGAGAAGACACATTGCGCATATAAAGTTGCCCATGGTGGGACTCGAAATCGCCTCGGGCAGGCCCTTCTTTCTGTGAGGTCGTGGACGTTACCACTAAAGGCACGACGACCTGGTTAGGAGCAGTGCCGCAACTCTCTCTCCAACCGACCGCTGCCCCCCCCGCCTCCGCTTAACGCCGGACAGGAGCAAGGCAATGCGCGACGGCCGCTCTAACCGCTCGTCGTGTCGTTCCCTCCCGTCGCGACGGCGCCCGTCGCGTTGCCGCCCGCGTCCGCCGCGCCGCCCAGCCGGGACGTGGCGGCCGCCACCGCCGCCAGCGAGACGGCCATGGCGATGGAGCCGGCGAGCAGCGAGCGGCGGCGCCCGACGCGGTCCACCGTCGCCACGGCGACCGAGGTGGCGGCCACCTTGACGAGGCCGAGCCCCACGGAGGCGAGGAGCGCCGACGCCTCGTCGCGGTAGCCGGCGGCGCGGAACACGCTCGCCGCGTAGAACAGCACGGTGGGCTGGCCCGTGAGCTGCTGGAACGCGGCCAGCCCGCCACCGATGAGCATTCGCATGCGCATGTTGTCCTGGGAGGAGGAGGAAGGGGGGGGGAGAGGGAGCGGTCGTCACCTGCGCCGTCGGCGGCAGACGCTCCCCGCCGCCAAGCAGAATCAACAACAGCGGCCGTTGTTAACAGGAGCCCTTGGTCCATTTTATTCTTCCTCGATGTCTCATCTCATCGTAAGAAACTGCTTCGTCCTGTACAGGGTCGTGGTGAGCCGGAGCCTATCCCGGCAGACACAGGGTGCAAGGCAGGGATATACCCACGATGGGACGCCAGTTCATCACCGGGCGTTGAGGGAAATTTAGTCTGCAAGCCAATTAACCTATGCGGCAGCATGTTTTTGGTAGTGTGGGAAGAAACCGGAGTGCCCGGTGAAAACCCACACGGACACGGGGAGAGAACTCGCAAACTCCACACAGAGAGGCACCCGAGCCGAGATTCGAACCTGATGTAAAATATATAATTTCAGTTTGGGGAATAACGTTTCTGGGTGCAGTAAAAAAATCTCAATTCAACATTTAACAATAATTACATTTGCATTTCTAAAGCGCCTTTCACCCAAGGGTCACAAAGCGCTGCACATAGCTATGGAGAGAACGACATGTAGAATAATGACTATAAATCAATTAAAGACATCAAATAAACAAATATTACTGTTAAAACAAATAAAGGAAGAAGTGTTCCTGTGCAGATATAAGTGACTTGGTCAATACACTAAATATGTGTACACTGCATTTAAAGGACTAATAGAGGGGAACGGGTGTCCAATAGTCCATATCTTACAACCGACACATTGCTAAACACCAATAAACAGTGACACATGCGTCAATTAGCAGCGCTAAAAACACCCAAGTAATTGTTTTTTCTCCATTAATTCAACTACAGACTGCTATCTCGGAAGAAACAGATGCTGCGCGTTTCGTCCAAAAGTCTGCTGAACACAGGTCCAGTGAGTGATGGTTTTACTACATTGTTGTTTCATTCTGGCTTCAACCTCCACTCACAAATTGTGAATTGTGAATTAATTAACGGGCAAACACAGTGCCCCTCTGCTCGCTACCTTTGTGCGTAGAAGATCAAGCAGACTATATTGCTTCTCCACGTCCAAAGATGACCTGCGGATGAGAAACATTTCATGTTAAATTATACGTGAATAAATCAACGCACTGTAACCGGCAGACCATAGAATGTAACACTGTAATGCTCTTATATTTCGCCTTAGAGGGAGGAGGGTGATTCTGGGAGCAGTGCTTGGTTTAAATTCAAACGTGCACAAATCTACGGACGGTATGAAACTCACTTCCCTTGATCACCCACCCTGCAGCCTCCCTTTCTCTCCCCTTTTAAGCCCAAACTCAAGCTTTGGCTCTTTCCCTCTCCCTGTGACTGACCATTGTATTTATTCTCACCGTGATACCACTGATGATTCCTTTGCTCATATACGTGCTTGTAATCTCTCCCGCTCCTTCTAAAATTACTCATTTTCAACATACTCTCATAACATGCCATTCAACAAAGAACTAGGCAAGAGCATTATTAGACGCCGTATAAATGCGAAAGACTCGGCCACACGGCACACACGGCGTACAGGAAAGCAACGCATACTGACAAAGTACCTAAACGCCAAGTCTCAACATCACCCAAAGCAGAATCCAGGGACAATGCACAGGCTGGCCCATCACTCCAACGCAAAGAAGATCGTATAGAAAATCTGCAACACTAGTGCTGAGCGTGTCTCAGTAATTGAAACACAAAAATAAAAACCCAACTTTCCATAAAGTGATAACGATAATAAGATGAGGAACAGGAGGATACCAAACCCTGTGCATTTCTGCCATAGGTCAAAGGCATCAATGACAGAATCAGCAGACATCTCATAAGTCACATATAGATACCATCCTTACAGCCCATCAGTAGATAGAGTACGTAATCAAATCGCCAAAAAACCAACTACCACTATAAACAGAAGGCATCTGCTGTATTCAATATGCGGCACAAGCTTAAATATGTTAGATGGGCAGAAAAGTCGCAACGAGAAATAACTAACACGAGGCTACAGTGTGCCTGCGACATACTGAACAATCTGGAACAGCTGCTGTATGAGAATATTAATATTACAAATTTTTAAATAAGATCAAAGGACACCATAGAACTCAAATTCGTAAGCACCATAGAACATGCAATGAATATCATGACAATAAAACAAGGAAATCAAAGGACTAATTAGCACCATAAAACATGCTACAATCAGCACCACAAAAATACAAGCTCTCGTGTATAAATTAACACACATCAGCTGGGTTACAGAGCTGGAAGATGTCTCAAACACAGGAGGCGAAATGCCACGAAGGAGAAGGAACGCTCGACATGGCTCTCCCAAAAGAAAAGCTCTTGAGAGAAATTCTCATGCATCGAGCCGTATAACTCTGTATCAATTCAATAATACACGTATTTAGATTTTCAAACACCAAACAGATGCCTTCTACAAGGTATCAAGTGTGCAACAAACACACATGCCTGTGGCAATGCTCTTCGAAAGTAACTCTCAAAACCGAATTCGCCCGCGACAGCTGCGAAATTCTTGACCTGAGAGCTTCGAGGTCAGCGCTGATGTCCTGCCGTCCCAGGATGCCGCGCAACGTCCTCTCCGCGGCCTCGGTCTGTCCGCACCGCAGCAGCGAGCGCGGCGACGCGGGGAGGCACGTCGCGAGCAGCGTCACCTGGACGAGCGCCGGCACGGAGCACAGCCCGAACATCCAGCGCCACGGCGCGACGCCGCTGACCGTCTCGCCGGGTCCCCTGCCAAGCGCCAGGTTGGCGGCGTACGCGGCGAGCACCCCGCCCGTCACGCCCAGCTCGTAGGCCGACACGAGCGCCCCGCGGCGCCGCGGCGGCGCCACCTCGGCCACGTAGACGCACGTCGCGACGGACGAGGCCGCGACGGACGCGCCCACGACGGCGCGGCCCCCGAGCAGGGCGCCGTAGGAGGGCGAGCACGCCAGCAGGACGCTGCCCGCCGCCAGCAGGACGCCGCTGCAGGCCACGGCCGCGCGGCGGCCCAGCCGGTCGAGGAGGGGGCCGCCCAGGAGCGAGGCGACGAGGGCGCCCGCGAGCGCCGCCGCGACCACCAGCTCCTGCTGCGCAGAGCTCAGCTGGAAGCGGTCGCCGAGATACGGGAGGGCGCCCGACGGGACGGCGAGCGCGTAGCCAAAGGCGAGGCCGCCCAGCGCAGCCAAGGCACACGTGGCTGCCAGCAGCATGGCCGAGCCTGTGTGCAGACACGTGTGTGTGCGCAGACACGCGTGTGTGTGCGTGTGCAGGCACGCGTGTGTGTGCAGTTGCAACTAGGGAGACAAAGGCGGCCGGGCGTGGCGCTGGTCACCCATCTCCTCGTGTGCTGTCAACCTCCGTCGGTGCACGCTAACGACATTTGACCCTACAGTCCGGTAAGGCTATACAGGGGATCTTTAACTGTGTCTTTGTGTCAGTGGGGAGTAGTTGCGTAGTGCTTAGCGTGCTGCGCCCTCTGGCTAAGACTGTTGATGCGGCTCACTGTTGTGCTGGGATGATGGCTCGCTGCCATCGAGCCGTGAAAATCTACGTCATTACATTATTTGAATGTCAATAAAACTGCTCTGATGTTGTTGACATGCCGTTCTCTCCACACGTCAGATTTGTAACAGAACCCCCCCCCCCAAAAAAAAAAACCAAAGTAATTATTGTTGATTTGCCGATCATACATCGTTGTTGTTGTTGCTGACATCCCGTTCTCCCCACAGTTCTGTGCAGCGCTTTGTGACCCCCGGTTGAAAAGCGCTCTGGAAGTGCAATTATTATTATTAAGAAGTCATCTAGAGGCCGACCCAGGACACGCTGAAGGGATTATATCCTTCGGCTGGCCTGGGAACGCCTGGGAATCCCCCAGCAAGAGCTGGAATCTGATGCCGAGGAGAGGGATGTCTGGTCCAACTCCCCTTGGACTGCGGCCACCGCGACCCTCACCAGGCCAAGCGGTGTAGAAAACGGATGCGTGTAAGGAGTCATTTCATTGACTCGCATCACTCAGCTGGTGGACTCACACGGTGAGCCGAGGTGCATGTGCGTGAGAGGCCGAGGAGCCCAGAGGAGACACGGCTGCCTGCGCTCCGAGCTGGCGCGTACAGGTGTGTTCCTGACACTGCGGTAATGTGGCAATGCAGCCGCCATCGCGGTGCGGTTACGTTCCTAACCGGATTAGTGCACTTGCAGTAAGCTCGCCCGAGGTGGCACGCGTTGCTTAGGGTGATACGTGGCACAAAAGGAGAATTCACCGGATTCCTGGTGAATGCAAAGTAATATCTAAGGTTCAGCGAGTGGGCTTATGATGCTAATGCGGGTATTTAAGAAATATATTAATCTTGTTGAATTTTAACGATCTTTACGCCGTGATATGAAAGATTAGTTTGTCTTACTGTTGCAGGTGTGAACATTTAAAATGTCAGAAATAAAATAATAGTTGATTAAATTTATATCGCGCACACAAATATTCAATTTCGAAGGGAGAATGACTCGGAGACACGAGGTAACATGGGGGGGGGGGGGTTAGAGTCGAACCATGCAGTTAGCCGGCGTCAACCTGCCAGACACTGCGTCCTATATACTATGCTGTTATGAAACGAGAATAAAGCTCAGCCAAACCTGGAGGTCAGTCATTGAAGTCAGTAGTGCACAGATATAGAGCTCTGAAATGCGCACATTAGAAGGGAATCACCAAGTGTTTGAGAACTAGGCATTCCTTCATGAGATGCAAGCTAGGAGATCAGTCACAGGTGGAACAGGATGGGTTAATGTGATTCCTCCGGCATGTGAGCAAGACAATGGAACCATTTCAAGTGGACCCTGACCTTCGTCCATTGATCCTGGAATGGAGCATTACTCTCCACTTGTTGATTACTCATATGAAACTTCAGGAGGCAGTAGCAGCAATCGTCCCAAAAGGACATCGCTAAGTAATCCGGGTCAAAGCAGCCATGAAAACAGAAAAACTCATCCACAAGGTACACACTTGGAACAAATCGCCCATGCAGGTACATGAATGGCTAGACTAGAATATCTCGGTGCAATGTGTGGACATATACACGTTTCTTCTAAGTTCTCCGCTTTCCTTCCAACAACTAAAAAAACACTCATTAAAGAATTGGCTGATAGCATCATAATATATACGTAGGCAGTGTCTGGCAAATGTTGGCTGACTGCGTGGCTGTCGTCCATTCTCTCACCCTGTAGCCTCGCCTCGATATCCGTGTCCAGTCCATGATCAGGCGTGGAATTTGCTCGCTTTACAAATAGTATTATTATTATAAATGCAGACACCCCCTGCAATGCGCAAGACCACCAGTGGGGCTAAGTGCCGCTGGCAAACAACGTACTCAGTTCGACAGGGCCACGAACAGTTGGTGCGGCTATCACCACGCACAGCCAAGGGGGGAGGGGGGGGGACACCCCTCGCTTGATTACGATAACACTTTGCCGAGTGTTTCATGGAGTCGAACTCCGGTTGTGAGTTTCAGACATACGTGATGTCCTCGACACGGCTACCGAAGCGTGATAACCTACACGAGTACACGCTGCAGGCAGACAAGAGAACGGGACTGTTTGCGAGAACTTTTCAAGGCCGGCGCGGTACACGAGGAGATGGATAGCACGAGGAACTACCTGTCTGCTCGCTAGCACCAGTCATTGGCAAGTCCGTTCAGCTCCGCATCCTTCTGCACCATCATCAGCCACATCTCTTTCTCTGGCCGCCACCGCGCACGTTTAGCCCCCCTCCCTTCCGACCGAACAGAAGCTGCTTAGGCATTGCGGGCTACATAACCCAGCCACCTCCTGCCGGAGGAGCTCACCGATGGGAAGTTGTCCAGATCTTGCATAGCTCTGGACCAGGGATCTGGACCAGGGATCTGGACCAGGGATCTGGACCAGGGATCTGGACCAGGGATCTGGACCAGGGATCTGGACCAGGGATCTGGACCAG
>JAZEWT010000030.1:4574323-4591788 GCA_036362905.1 Mordacia mordax | reverse complement strand
TGAGCGTGGGCCCAGCAAACCGGTGAGCGTGGGCCAAGCGGACTGGTGAGCGTGGGGCCCACCTGACCGGTGAGCGTGGGGCCCACCTGTCCGGTGAGCGTGGGCTCACCTGTCCGGTGAGCGTGGGCTCACCTGTCCGGTGAGCGTGGGGCCCACCTGTCCGGTGAGCGTGGGGCCCACCTGTCCGGTGAGCGTGGGGCCCACCTGTCCGGTGAGCGTGGGGCCCACCTGTCCGGTGAGCGTGGGCCCCACCTGTCCGGTGAGCGTAGGCTCACCCGACCCGTATATCTGGATCTGCCCGAGCGGCATGCATCGGCCCACCTAACCACATACTATTGCTACTCTACTTGGGCCAGCAGGCCACACTGGGCCTCACTCGATGTGATATTCAGGCTATGGTTTTGTACCGGATGGCACTTTGGTGATAACCGATTGTATGTGAGTGTATGCCGTGCAGTGGCTGGTTAATGTTTGAACTCATACAGAGATAAGGTCTGTTATGTTTGTATATTGCTTTGGGGCGAATTCGTTAGCACACTACACTTTGATCCCAGTGACCTGCAGTCGATTTTTACTTGCATTCAGTAAAATTCGTGGCGTGTGCTATGATAATCTCTTGTGAGCCTCCTTTAGGTCAACTCAGACTTAACTGCGCACCATATTAGATGCTCATCTTTGTGAGTTGTTGAAGCTGGAGAACATAGATGTGAGAGCATAGCAGTACAGTACAACACTTTGTTTTGCTGCACTCCCCTCTCCTGCCCAAATGTAGTTCCACTGGCCTATATCGAACATTTATTGTGAAAAGCGCTCGCGAAGTGCAACTATTATTATTGTATTATTGTGCATTCGCATGAACATTCCCAAGAGCAATCTAGGCTCAAGCCTGCTTAGCTTACAAGGTCTGGCAAAATCAGGCACATTACAGATTGCTCAAAGTTGATGTCAATATACTGTGTCTGTCTCATTGTGCTGTGGCACCTGTTCACATTCTTACTTCCTCTCATCACAATGTAATGTTGTCATCCTGCACTTATTTCTCACACGGTTTTATCAAGTACAATTGGAAATTTAAGCAGTCAGGAATGGTGTATTGTTATGGCGTGAGAGTTGTAAAAAGTATGTTCATATCTGTTGCTAGTACTTTGCAGAATTGATTGTATAAATATATCACCTTCAGTTTCTGTGCAGCAGTATGAATATTTTATCTGGTTCCTTTCCAGAAAGAACTGTTTCAGTCTGCTATAAATGCATTGATTCAAACCCATCCATTGTGCGTGCTGATTTTATTCGGGCAAGGGAGGTGTTAGATTCATAACATGTATAGATACATTGGGAAATCATTTGTTGCACTTAAAACGCTGAAATTTGTAAGCAGAATTATTTTTTTCTCAAAAGAGGTAAAGCTCTTCGGTAGCTGTTTTCTTAACAGATAATTTAGTGCAAATCTGTATACATGTAGATAGATCTGTGAAACCCAGGACCTTTAAAATGATGCGTGGCACATACTTATATAACAACTTTAATATTTAAAGCTGTACTTTAGTTATATAAGCAGAGACTGCAGTATTATTTGTAAATTGCTGAATCTACTCCACAATTCATGTGATCGAATCTCATGCTTGTTTTCTATGGGATCACTGTAAAAAGAGACCTGCTGTAATACTACTTAAACTCTGCATTCCTAAAAGCTACACCCTGCAGAGCTGGGCAGGGAACCTCAAAGCTGTGTAGCAACTTGTTTGTGAGACAAGCCCGAGTAACCACACGAGCGTTCATAATTACTCTAATGGGATCTTGACTTTTGCGGAGCACTTACTGAGTATCCTTATAATCTGTTAAGCTCGAGCGCAGTCCAAACAGAGCTGGTAAGACCCAACCCTATCGGGCTAAGTGCCTTTAACCCCTTTACCTGTGGAATTGTGTTATTATGTTTGGTGACACACAGCCACAGGTAATTCTGATGGCATCCATTTATCCGACTGTGCTTGGTTATGTCGTTTGCTTTAGTCTCCCATGTGGCACGTCCCGTAGCTGAAGCTGCACGCGTAGAATTGTGCAGGGAAAACGACTTCAAAGCAGCCACCGTTTGTTTTCCTTGAATTAAAACAATACATCTACATTTTCACATTAGGGGGAATTGCTCCGGCGGCATTAGTGGTCATCCTGTGATGTAGAGTGTGGCTAGGAGTTTCAATTTCAATGCCCAGCCCAGTTTTCTGGGCTTGCCGCTACATGCTCAGAGCAACAAAGTGTAATTACCTGTACAAGCTATATATTTTAATTTAATTTTTTAAGAGATAGAAAAAAAGACAGGAGTCTTATCCATCACAAAGCATGAGCGCAGCTTAAAACCCAGATGTGTGGCCCTTTTTTGACACTGAAATGTTCATAAACTAAGCGTTCCCTTTCAATGAACCTCAAATTCCATCATCATTTCATCATCGGCCTGTTAAAGTTGATTGTGTTTACTGTGTCTTTGAGGGATGTCAGACCCAGGAGGTACAATTATTGGGCCTCGATTTGGGGTCGTTATTTGGTTGGTCCAGTGGTAACATCTGCACCTCACAAAGAATGTCCTGCCCAAGGCGGTTCAATTCCCACCTGGGGCACCTTTCTGTGTGAGTTTGTGTTCTCCCCTCGTTCTGTGTGAGTTTCATCTGGGTTCTCCAGTTTCCTCCCGTAACCCCAAAAAATAGGAATTCATTTATTGACCGATATAACATATAGACCGCAGTGTCTGGCAGGTGTTGACGGGCTGCAAACTGGACACATTGTAAAATGTGTATTTTGGTGTTTGGGATCTTAACACCTGCATAATCGCCAGATACGGTAAAAGCTGTTGTAATCTTATATATGTATACTGGCAAAAAAGTACCCATAGCGCTAACCATTCATGTTTGCTCTCAAATGTATGAGCTGAGGCATGTGATTGATATGTAGCAGAAAAGGGACCTTCACAAGCCTACAGTGATCTTTAATGTGGTTTTCAGAGCGGTCAAATGATCGTTTTATTTTAATTCACGTGGACGCTAATGCTCATTATCTGAACAAGCCACAGCGACTCATCACACTGCATTCGAATGACATCTCAGTTCGATCCGTAGCAAATGTGAGGAAATTAGTACCTGGAGGAAGGCCCCACGTGAGTAGGTAACAAATCTGACTAGCTTGCAAGTCAAGCCTACAACACCTGGTATTCCCAGGTAGTTTTTGATCCGAAGTATTAACCAGACAGCCCTTCTTACCTTGTGAGATTCTGGTGATTTTGTTGTTGTTGTAGATGGTTATTATTCCAGCAGAAAGTGCCCAGTGAGCTTGCAAGCTCTTGATGTGCGATTCATGTGACGCAATAAACGTCCGAACTGACCAACGCAACAACGCATAAATAAAAGAGTAAAAATAAACTTACAGCAACACTCTGCGCATGGGGGTAAAGTGATAACGTGTTTCTATGTGTGAGATGACTATTTCAAAATTCATCTCATCTCGTCTCGTCAGAAACCGCTTAGTCCTGTACAGGGTCGCGGTGAGCCGGAGCCTATCGCGGCAGACACGGTGCAAGGCAAGCATATACCCACGATGGGACGCCAGTCCATCACCGGCACTGCGGGTAATTTGGTCTGTAAGCCAATTAACTTATACAGCAGCATGTTTTTTTGACTGGGAGCCTGAGTCGAATCTCGGCTCGGGTGCCTTTCTGTGTGGAGTTTGCATGTTCTCCCCGTGTCCGTGCTGTGAGGAGACAGCGCTACCCACTGAGCCACCGTGCCGCCCGTATTTCAATATAAAGCTCCATAATTTTTTTCATATGTTGCGGATATCTTACCGCACCTATACGTTTGCTTCTCTTCACTGGCATGAAAGCTAAGCCCTTGCTTCCATCAGCTTTATGGAATCGGTATTCCGTCAAATTTATGTTCTGTGCTCGGTTCAACAAATCTTTGTAAACATTCAAAATTGCAATCCGCAAATACGCTGTTTGATTCCTACGCCAGACATGCTCAGTAAAACGAATCGCCTTGTGAATACCATGAGAGAGGCTGTTGCTGACTTTTCTGCACAGAAACAGTTGCTGCCCTTGACAATCGATTGCTGTTTCTGTTTCAAATGGACTATACTAACTTCTGCAAATTGTCTTACAGCCTGAGAGGTGAGAATGGGTAAAGGGCAGAGAAAAGTGTTTGCTTTGCTTAACGACCTATTTAATGTCCCGAATGTCAGAACAACAATTGCCTGCACAGTTTGTAGTTGAAAGTTGAACAAAAAAAAGAGTGAAGCCTCAAGCTGCAAGGATAATAAAGCTGATTTTCTACTTGATTGGGCAGGGATGTTGCCAGCGATTTGTAAATGCACTGTGCACGGGCTCAGAACGAAAACACGTATTGTGTTGTTTGAGAAACAAGTCGTTCAAGCCTCGTCCGAAATTGATTTTCGTTTACTCAGAAAAGAAAAATAGCAGCGAGCTCTAAACGTACGGAGCTCTGCCGCGTGTGCTTAAGCAACACTTGAAGCCTAATTGCTGACGGACATTTGTGACAATTTGCCCTGTGGCAAACCACACAAATCCTTGGTTTATAAGGATCTGTTTCTCCATTTAAGTACAACATTTTATTGTTACGGTTGAGATGTCAATGTCTGTGGGACCCATTTTTCCATTATTTAAGATGACGAAAAGTCAAAAGGCTATTCTTTTTGTCCTTGATGTCAAAATGTTGCCAAAGTGTATCGTTTACTGAACACAGCCACAAGGGTAGATTATTGGCTCGCACCACTTCCATTATGTACCTCATTCACTGCAGCGTCCAAACAACATCTTATTTTGACCGACTCAGCACTGTGGATGACGCACACACCGCCTGACACGCTTGACACGTGAGGTCGTAGCGCCTTGCTTCCACCTCGACCCATCCGCCCCAGCCGTCTAAGCGTCTCCAGTTGAGGCTGCAACATCTTTGTTAATGTTGGCCGCTCCGTGGCTGGAGTTGTTCGTCGATATGCTCTTGTTGCTGATTTGCCGTTATAATGTCGTTGTTTGTTGACGTGCCGTTCTCTCCGCAGCTCTGTGCAGCGCTTTGTGACCCTCGGGTGAAAAGCTCTCTTTAAATGCAATTATAATTATTATTATTCGCCATGGCGTTCGTATTTCTCTTATCCTTGGCACCGTTTTGCTGTCTTCGTTGAAAGCATAGCCCGCAGATGATTGCAATGAAGCAAGCAAAACTTCATCACCGTAGTGAACCCAAAGAAGAGCTCTTAGGAGTAATTTTGACTTCAAAATCTTTGTCATCCTGCCACAGCACCGACATGACCTGCACCGGCCAGTGAAGTATGGTCGTGTAACCCCCACACCCCAAGTTAGTGTGGGGAGGGCTTCATTCAGCAGTGGAATGACCAAAGTCCTACCCATGTGCAGTGAGTCTTAGAGATGCACAAGAATGAGGATCATCATTATCTCGCTGTCACCCCGTAATCTCTTTACATATTATCTTGGCTCGCTGTGTGCCAGCTAGGATTAGTACCTTTCCCACTGAACACGAAACCCAAACATTTCTCATTCAGCCTCAGTCTATCAAAACTGGGCAGCCTGTTATGATGAAGTTCAGAACAATGCCACCAGCTCTCGGTACAAATCGCCCAATCCTACCACCCAAACTTGGACGCAAATCCCCGAAGAGTCCGGGTCAGACTGGACAGGTTTAAACCCGACTACCCACCAACTTAGGCGGGCATAAGAGTGCCGCGAAGAGGACTAAAGATTATTTGATTTACGTGCGTGACCAAATAGCCCATAATGTAGAGACGTACGGAACAATGTGGTTAATCCCACTCGGTGTCACTTGCCGAAAGACTCGAGGGGCGGAATGTGTTGAAGCAGCCCCCATCGTGAGAGGGGCGACATAAAAAAAAAACAGAAGCCCTTGGTCTCAGCCGGCCGGGCTCTCGTGGTGGCACGATTGACTGATTGATGGACTGGTGGTGAGATTGACCTTCTGAACGCACTCAAAGACACCACTTGTCCTACGCCCTACAGTGCTCACCAAAAGAAATCTGTGCACTAATGATTCTCGGTACAGTAGGGCAGTCAGAGGCCAGCTTGTGGGCGGATGGTGTCTGTTTAGGATTGTTGTTGAAGTGCGACATCTCCGTCTGAAATGAATCCGTGGTTTTATCGTTGAAGGTCAAGTATTCTGGGTTTCGTTGTGCGGATAGTGTGTGTTGGCAGATCAAATTGATCGCATTTTTATTGCGAAAACAAGTCCTTAGTGTGGCTTCTTTGGTGTCCTGGTACCATTATTGTTACTGTACTGACTTGTATTGGTGTATAGGAATCTAGTTAGTGTGTAACAATATCCCTTTACATCGACAATTCAGTGTCTTTATTCTCCTCGCTATTTTTTTTATGTATTCTCATTTTGTTTTGCATTTCTTTCATGTGCGCAGTTTTGTTCACATTATTGAAAAAAAAATTAACACTTGCATATTTTGCATTCGAGGTCCATAAATGAGCAAATAACGCATTTGTACACACGTGGTGCATTGCCTGTGTAATAATAATAGTTGGACTTCTGGAGCGCTTTTCACCCGAGGATCACAAAGCGCTGCACAGAGCTGTGTAAAAGAACGGCTTGTCAACAACATTTAAATCTTTGAAATGAAGTATAATTAAACATCAAATAATTACACCATTGTTTTTTTCTCACAAAGCATGGCATTGAAAGCTCTTATTCCCGTGTAACAATCGTATGGATAATTCTGACTGAACATTGCCAACCGCATTCTGTAAAATCTCAAGCAGGGGCATTGCTCAGTAACTTGTTGCCAAGCCCGGATTGAGGTCGTTCTTGGCCCTAAGCCAGGACTGTATCTTAAGCCTCCTTCCACCAATGTCCTTGAATTCCATATCAACCCATCCTTCTTGAAGTAACTCTTTACAAGAAAAAAAATCTTCTACCTGCTAATAATCATCAGTTCTTTGTCAATTGGTTTGGTGGTAGGGTGGCGCGTTAGTTACACTTGTGCCTCGCGGTAAGAAGGGCCTGTATCGATTCCTGACTTGTGCTCCATCCTTCGAAGGGTTTGTATGTTCTCCCCCTATTCGAAATGGGATTCCCCCGGGTTCTGGTCTTTTTTCCCCATAACTAAATAACCATATTGTAACAGATATTAACCAAACATCAAAGAGTCGAAACATTATCGCCATATAACTCAGTTGCAATTGCACGTAGCAACATTATCTTCCACTGCAAAAACGTGGCAGGTTCCACCTGAAAACTAGCGTCCACTCACTGAGGCTCACCTTGGTAAACAGGGGTTTTAAGAACAATAAATCATTCCACTGCTTGATCAAGGACTTCCTTCACCGCGTTGGTCATGGGAGAGGAATTGCTTAACCATACTTCACTGTGTTGGTCAATGCAGGTTACTGAAGCAGTGACCTTGGACTGGTTGAGATGTCACTAGTGATAGCTGTGGCTTGGAATCAAACTCAGGTCTCTTGGTTCATAGTGGCATGTGTTGACGGTTGTGTTTAGTATTGATGATTGCTTCGAAAAGCTGCTCTCGGGAGAGCCGCGTCGATCGCTCCCTCTCCTTGCGACGTTTCGCCTCCTCACGTTAGAGGCATCCTCGGGCGCAGTGTGCGTGTGTCGTGTGTGTGACTCCCATGTGTTAGCAATCTGCCAAACTAACTGATGATGCCGAATCGCATAGAACATTTAGCAAACGTTGGTCGCACGGTTTTAACCACACGCCAATATTCGCACAACGTTGAATGTTTACTGGGTATGATTCCTGATGAGCAAATTTACCGTGGTCTCAATTTAGCTCCATAATCTTCATGGCTAACAGCTTTAAAACATTGAATTTGTGCCGCTGTGGGTCTCCTGACAAGCCACTAAAGCCGGTGTTAACAGATCACATGGTCATCCTGGATTGCCGTGTAGGCAACACAGGTCTGCTGTAAAGAATATCATACGACATTAATAAGAGACTCTTCAAAGGTTTCTCACTTTTTGCAAGGTACATTTAATTTTCATCACATCACTGGGATCAAGGAAAGTTCAATCCAAAGCATAGCGTGCTTAATCTCAATGTTTATTGTAAATAAATTGTAGTAAACATGATTTACAATCATTTTTCAGGTATTTAAGCAGCAAATTAATAATGTAGGTGCGTCGTCAAAGTGTTAAAATTAATGTTTCAGTACTTATGCTCATGCACAATTTTATAATGGTTAATTGCGTCCTTATGGAATTTATAGACCAATCAAACACTTTCCAAGAAATCATTTTGATATACCTCTTTGCACTTATATTTGATTTGTGCAGATAGTATAATTGTATAAACTCACCTTTAGATATTCCCTGCGTTATTTTTCATTGATGCACACAAGTGAGAGTTTATTTTCTTTTAAATGCGTTTTAAACCCCCCCCTAACCACAGTCCCCCAACCCACCGTTTGGATTTCTACGATTACCAACCGTCTCGTGTCATTTTCCGATACACACTGCGTGTCCCTTGATGACTGATGAACACACAGTGTGCAGTATATGATAGCGCTGACCCCAAATAAAGACGAAGATCTTGTGTGGATGTGTTTGTCAATCATAGGGCACATGTAGTGTGTTATAGCGTATGTTGTGTAATGATCAATACACGTATACAAGTGCATCATAATCACAAGCACTGGAGTTTATCAGTCCCTGTTTTACATTGCAGCAGATTATTCCACATGCTAAGTGTCTACACAATCCAGTATCCAGAGTTAGGTATAAAATTTAAATTATCATTTTATATGTGTATGGAAAAGAAACCCTTTTAACTCGCTTTAATTGGCACCAGATTATTTTACAGACACGTGAGTCTTCATACACACTCATGATTGCCATTTAAAGTGTTGCTTATGATTTACAGAGAAGATTGTTTCAGATGGCATCCTATACTCGCAAATATCATTGTATTGAAGCCGTTAGGAAACCCTGTTTATGAAGGTGCATTTACATCTCAGTTTGATATCAGAACAGCCATCCCTGTGAAAGCGACTTCACAACATCCCACATCTTATTTAGCAGTATGGTACATAATGCCTTGGAAAAAAAGAACAATGTTGGATTCGTGAGATCACTAGCAACTTTTTTTTGACATTTGACATGTCATGGAAATGGTAGAATAGTCACGTAATGAATAGAATAAAAAAAAACGGGAGAAGAATAGAAAACAAACACTTAGAAATAAGAGGAAAAGTTTCGAAAAGGAACAGAGAAATTGGAGCGCAAGGTGTAGAAAGATGAAGATTGGAACAAAGAGGCTGTCTGAGAGCCCGTACGCTGATCTTGCACGGAGCAGCAGTGTCTGTTTTCAGAGGGGGTGGAGAGAGGGAGGGGCTAAGAATGGGTTTGGCCACATATAGGCCTGAGCTGATAGAGATCAGATAAACAATGTCTTCTCCACATTCATTACCATCTGGCATTGTTATCAATGTCTGCAGAGTGATGAGATTAATTTACTGTTAACGTTTTGAGAATTGCGATCCACACCTGCTCCCCCCTCTCTCCTTCACGCGGTTTTGCCTCCCACGCTGGTGGGATATTCAGGAGTTTTGAGACTGAGTGAAAGATGAGCGTGGCGTGCTCTGCGTTGGCCCATTGTTAAAGGAAATTGCGGAGGAGAGAGTGCGAGTGCTGGACACGGCTATCCTGAAGGGACAGCTCTGGAAAGCAATTATCATGCATCGAGCTGTGAAAACCTACACCAGTGTTAACATTTAGCATTTTGTCATGATTGAGCGATTACATAATTACACTTTACTGGGAGGTATAAATGTGTTACTGTGCACAGAATCAAAGAATGTGATTTACATGAATGTTGTAAATAGGAATAAATTATGCAGAATCAGCATTTCGGCATGCAAAAAATTGGCAATAAATATGACGTTACGTTTCTATTTCAGATTAGATTGAATCTATAGCTTAAGTACATAACAGGTTAATTTTCCAGAGATTTAACTAATCAGTCACACTTCTTTAACATCACTTTTGCTTAAAATGTGAAGATGTAATAATAATTAAATGGGGATTTAAAATTTAGAAATTACTAATTGGACAATAATTTGCATAATATTCGAACAACCATCCCTATTCCGAAACATCTGTTGGTCCACAAGTAAATTAATGAGGTGTGACTGCGTTGGTCCACAAGTAAATGAGGTATCTGCAGACTGTGATCATCATCTCATCAGAGTATTTGTTTGATAAAAACACCGCAACACCATATGAATGCTGCTAAACAAGCACAAAGAGTTTGGGTTGATAAACCATTGAATGATTATCACTTTGGTCGTTTCGACTGATTTTCTCTTTGGCCATTATCACCACCGTCATCAGCCATCCTGACACCAATAGTGGCTGAAAGCCATTAAAGCTGCGTGCATGAGATCACTTTCCTCAATATCCAAGGTACTTCTTTGACAAAATATCTATGGTTTGGATATTCATCGTCATTTAAACACCAACGGTGTTACTGGAGTCACTGGATCATTTAATAATGTCTCTCATGGAAATCTGTCGGTCAGCAGAATCACTTCTGTGGAGGCTGTTCTTCCAGCTCTGAGCGGTGTGATTTGCTTCGTCAATAATCCAATGGCCCTCATATTTGCAATCATCACGCATCGAGCCGTGACAAAATTAAGTCAAAATCACGAACTGAAATCCATCGGTGCCATGCTGGCTCCGTGCTCGGACAATACAATCACGAGTTTTTGTGGCTAATCTCACGAATATCTGTCATCGCTTTGATTTCATTCAACGAACGCACTCATTTGTATGGGAATATCTCGGGAAGCATACTGAGTTGCATATCTCATCTTTAATGAATTGCTTTATATGAAACCGCATGGTTTCTGCAGCACATTGGCAATAGTGGTTATATTATGAGTGGTCCTCGCAAAAGGAACAATGTAGTTGCCTTACTGCTGACTCAGGCATCAGTGCCACGCACTTGTTTGAGCAGGCAGGCACTTGGATTAGACTAGGCCTGACCTGCACTCCTCAGAAATGACCCCCGGTACTATCCCTGCCCCCACCGCCAACATCGCTATTCTCCTTGAACACAGAGTTTACCGATGAAACGTAGGGCAGCCTGAAAACCAGCAGGCTCTGCGATGACGGTGCCTGTACGCTCGCGAACGTGATGACCCGTAACCCGATTTGCAGGTTTCCTGATGGGGATGGGAGCACGCGGTGTCAGCCGGGGCTGGTACTGTGTTACATGACGTCGGGCAGGTCTGGAACAGAGCCCGGGATGCTGTCCCTTCCATCGTTCTGCAACAGCGGCACGCAAAGACAAAGACCCCTGTATAGTCTTGATAGAGCATTGGGACAAGTGCTGTTGGCGATCACCTATAAAGGCCGGCATGGTACGTGATGGGATGCGCGGCGTTCATGCACCAGCCTGAAATCCCATGGCTTGCCGTCAACTGGACTCAGACGATTTCTCAAAAATAGGTTTTAATTTGCTGACGAAATGACCACTGGCGAGACATCGCTGGACCAATGCGAGTGCTTTTGCAAACACAGCCGCTGTCTTACACGGTAGCTCAAGCAACCCTTTTAATGGACGTGCTCATGCCGCCGCTTAAATGTCAACGGCATGACGCCACGTGCCAAACTCAAAAGTGGCACACGTTCAATACAGCGCTGGTAGAGGACACCAGTTGTAGAATGTCACGTCTGCTTCGTATAAACGCACTTACAAGCAATGTACACGGGCATTATTTATTTCACACGTGTGCGTGACTTGTCCTAAATTGGATTGTCCAAAGAGTTCTGGCTCGACGAAGTTGGGGAGCAGTCCCACAGTGGTTAGCGTACCGCACTATGAAACCAGGCACCCGAGTTCGATTCCCGACCGTGGCTGAAATCACTGCCCTCTCAACAGCCCGAACTGATCGGTGTGGTAAAGTAAAGTTAGTTAACCCCCCCCCCCCAATTATCTGATCAGCGTTAAGAAGGCTTCATCGAGGAGTGACCTATCGAGGGTTATAGAATACTTCCGGTTATCTCGAGTCGGTTTAGTAACACTCTACGTTAAGTTTATATTCATTCACACAGGAAGTAAAACAAATCATTATACTATTACAAGGATGTTTAATTGTGATGTTGATGCAAAAGTCTCATTTCAAATCATTGTCAGAAACCGCTTAGTCCTGTACAGGGTCACGGTGAGCCGGAGCCTATCCCAGCAGACACAAGGCGCAAGGTTTATGCAAAAGTGATCGTCGTAATTAGCCTCATGATAATTGATGATATTGCTAAACTGCTGTTATGAGAATTTCTCTCTCACATCGCGCTGTGAAAACTTACATCGGTAAAAAGCTTCATTTATATTTTGATAACATTTGCTATTAATTACGTAGAATTACAGCTGTCATTGGCTATTGTTGCACTTATAAAGCTGGGCTATTTGAATGAGGCTCTTCAATTCACTTTATTCTGATCACAATGCTGATCTTGATACTAATTACAATGACGGTGACGATGACGACGAAGATAGAAGTTTGACGAAGAACAGGGTGGTGGTGGTTTTTTTTTTTGCGTCGCGTCGTTACCTCCATCCCAGAGTCGTGGGACATCTTGGAACCCGTGCGCGAGAAGTTCTTGCCCGAGTGGTTCGTGAAGGACCCGTTGTCCGCCCCTTTAACGGAGACGATCTTGGAGGAGCGCCCGTGAAGCCGAGCCATCTGTATCCTAGAACCCGCGAGCACACGCGCACACGCACACACGCGCACACACACACACGCACACGCACGCACACGCACCCACACGCATGCACACACGCGCTCGTCGCACTCACCTGCTCGCGCACTGCTCTCGGCTGAGTGACACGGGGCAGCGTGAGCTCGACCCCAGTGCCGTTCATGTGTTGTTGTTGTTGTTGCTGACGTGCCAGTCTTTCCACAACTCTGTGCAGCGCTTCGTGACCTCTGGGTGAAAGCGCTCTTGAAGTGCAATTATTATGTTTATTCAAATAGCGTTCATCCCGTTATTCCGATCGAACAAAAATCATTCGTCTTGTCTTTTTCCAACATATAAATCTCATCTCATTATCTGAAACCGCTTAATCCTATATAGGGTCACGGTGAGCCGGAGCCTATCCCGGAAACACAGGGCGTAAGGCAGGAATACACCCGACGACGGAACGCCAGTCCATCGCCGGGCGTGTTGCTTTATATGTAGTTGTATGCAACATATGTTGATGTACGGTGATTGAACTGTGCAAAAGTGACGGTACGAAATCGATTTCTCTGTAAGTCCGTGTTGCCATCTGTAGAAACATCGTCACAAATGATAGATTTTAATAATATTAATAATGGTGCATTATATTAAATAGCGGTGCCTTTCACTTAGAGGTCCCAAGACATTGCCAGAAGCTACGGAGAGGTGGAGGGGAGGCAGCCATACGGTCAGCCGGTGTCAACCCACCAGACACTGCATCCTATACATTATGATTGTGTCGGCTAATTAATCGATGTGTTATTTCTTTCTTTGGTTTTGATAAGAAATGGGAAAACCTAGAGGAAATCCACGCAGAAGAGGGAGAGAATACACGAACTCCACACCGAAAGGCACCCGGGGGTGGAATCGAACCACCTCGGGCAGGGCTTTCTCTCTGTGGCACCCAATCTGACGAATGTTTTATTACTGTACACCCGCGTTCAGTTCAGCGGGCGGCACGGTGGCCCAGTGGGTAGCACTGTCGCTTCACAGCAAAAAGGTCCCGGATTCGAATCTTGGCTCGGGTGCCTTTCTGTGTGGAGTTTCCATGTTCTCCTCGTGTCCGCATGGGTTTTCGCCGGGCACTCCGATTTCCTCCCATGGTCAAAAAAAAACACCATGCTGCTGCATTGATTAATTGGCTCGCAGACTAAATTGCCCGCAGTGCACGGCAATGGACTGGCGTCCCATCGTGGGTATATTCCCCGCCTCGCGCCCTGTGTCTGCCGGGATAGGCTCCGTCTCACGGCGACCCTGCACAGGACTAAGCGGTTTCTGACAACGAGATGAGATGAGATGTTGTGAGTCGCCGCGTTATCGCCAACGTCGAGCCACCCCACCTACAGTTGTTTGATGCCGATCGCGATCAATGACACGAGGCTGCCGGCGCTCACGACGCCCAGGACGATGGACACGATCGTGGCCACCGAGAGATTCCCCGAGTCTGTGGGCGAACACAGACATCGTCTTGAAATGTCGCACAAACACACAGATCCGCCGTGCAGTCTCAACGGACCGCGGGGTCAAGTGAGGTTAGCGAGCACCTATGAAGAGCGGCACGGCACAAGAGGAGGTGGGTGATCAGCACCACACCCGGCCGCATTTGTCTCTCTGGTGGTGATGTTTACACACCGCACCAGGTACTAATTAGAGACTGAGTTCAACCTCGGGGAGGTCAATGATCGGTTCAAACAACGTCACTGGTGTTGGCCGTGAGCAGGGATTGAACCCGGCTCGCCGGGTCATGAGTGAAGTGCGCTAACCAGAACACCCACCGCTCCCCACCCTCTCGCTCACACACACTCAACATGTCCCCAAAGTCCTTCGAGTGGACGCTTACAGAATGAACCTTTGTCCCTGTGTTTAAAGCTAAAGTGAGAGATGCGCATTATAACATGGATAATACATTCATCTTCGGGAAGACGTGTTTTAATCTATTGGACGTGTTTTAATCTACTAGTTATCTATCTTCTGGGATCACGCAGGAGACCGATAACACCGGCCAGACGTTCAGAATCTGTCAGTAATCATTTGTTACCTTTGGGTGAAAGGCGCTTAAAAGCTTTGAATGGGCTTTCGCTGGGTCCTCCGGTTTCCTCCCACCGCCCAAAGACACGCTGCTGCAT
Organism: Mordacia mordax; assembly: GCA_036362905.1. NCBI lineage: Eukaryota > Metazoa > Chordata > Hyperoartia > Petromyzontiformes > Petromyzontidae > Mordacia > Mordacia mordax. Next base: position 4,576,889 of record JAZEWT010000030.1, on the reverse strand, counting down.
AGGTTAATTGCCCTGCTGACTAAATTGTCCCCAGTGCCTTGCGAAGTACTGTCGAAACATCCCGGGTATAGCCCCGCCTTGCGCCCTCTGTCTGCCGGGATAGTCTTCGTCCCCCCGCGAACCTGTACAGGACTATACGGGTACTGATAATGATGATGGCGGTGCACAATGGCTTTGTGCACGGTATTGCCTTATCACACGAACAAGGTCTGCAGCGCTCTTATCAATAACGTTTGCTAATCCCGCGGCATTTGTTTAGCAAGAGTGGCTTTGCTGATAAGACTGGCAAGTTCAAATGCAGTGCATTATTTACTCATGATGATATTGGTTTTCGAAAGCCTATACGTGCCAAAGCTACATATTAAATTCAGAGTTGTGTTTGCCTTAAACAAACACCGCCTGTTAATATTTGCTCATGGGAAGCCAGTGCGCTAAGAGATGCAGTCTTATTTGTTGTATATGGGGAACGCAGAACTACGGAACAAACTGATGAGCTGGTGCTTTTCTCTCCAACTTATCGTGGTGGGGGGGTTTGCTTTCTCCAATGAAAGCCAGATGATCGTCACCTGGAATCTAGCACTCCTGGCAGGGTCTCCGTTGGAGAACAGGTTTGAAGTCCGCCACTCCTGCTTGGGTCCACTTTGGCGGTGAACAGGTTTGGTGCAGGTTGCAGGCATGTAACGCTCTGCAGAGCCCCCAACTGACAGAGGTTAATGTCAGGAGGACATCGAGCCATTTAAACTCTGCTCCGAAAGCACCCACCACTGGTGGGAAGCCACCTACCAACCCGGATCAACCTAGATACCAGCCATTTAAATCGGCAGGCAACTCCACTTCTCTGGAGGGTAGGAGTGCGGGGAGACGGGGCAGCGGAGAGAAGGGAGAGGGGGGAAGGGAGACGGCGGAACGGATGGGGGGGGGCACCGTGGAAGGAGGAGGGGGGGCTCACCGATGCAGGTCCTGCGATCGTCGGCCAGGACGTAGGGGTCCGTGCACGTGCACTCGTAGCCGCCGTCCGTGTTGACGCAGGAGGCGGACGCGTGGCACACGGGCATCATCTGGTCCGCACACTCGTCCATGTCTTCACACGGGCAGAAGGAAGGCCGACATCGTCCCAGTCACCGTCGTCGACCCTCACTCAGGCCCCCGTGCCGAGGTCACAATTCACTTCACCGTTTTGTCCGCGTCCTCTGGCTTACGGTGCTCTGCCATCGCAACTTGCCTTGATGAACGTGCGGACTAACTTTCATTCGCTATCAATACCCGCTATAGCCTGTATGGAGTCGCGGGGTAGGGGGGGAGTGGGAGCGGAGTCTATCCCGGCCGACAAAGAGCACAAGGCCGGGCGATACCCAGGATGTGACGCCAGTACATCACAGGGCACACGTTTTTAGGGCACCTTACTCGGCAGGTCAATGAGCCTAGACAGCAGCGTGTCTATGGACAGTGGGAGGAAACGGAGTACCTGGCAACAACCCGCACGGACAAGGGAGGCTCAGCTGAGGTTTAATCTGATCTATGTCAGTTTTTTCGTGTTTATCCATCTTTGCGCCTTCTTATTTACAGATCAGCTGCGTCGCGTGCCTCGCGATCCTTGCTTGACAGGCGGTCTCATCTCATCTCATTATCTGAAACCGCTTAATCCTATATAGGGTCACGGTGAGCCGGAGCCTATCCCGGAAACACAGGGCGTAAGGCAGGAATACACCCGACGACGGGACGCCGGTCCATCGCCAGGCATTGCGGGACAATTTTAGTCTGCGAGCCAATCAACCTATCCAGGAGCATGCTTTTGGACTGTGGGAGGAAACCGGAGTACCCGGCGAAAACCCACGCGGACACGGGGAGAGCATGCAAACTCCACACAGAAAGGCACCGGAGCCGAGAGACTCGAACCCGGGACCTTCTTGCTGTGAGGCGTCAGCGCTAACCACTGGGCCACCGCGCCGATGATTGATGTTCAGTGATTGTCTTTAGTTAAGCTTACGACGCGCGGCGAGCGTTAAAGCGGGCACGCCGCGTGATGTTCACAGCTCACGGGTGTTTGCTCTGCACGGTTGTCTCTTCGATTCTAAGCAAACACCGGTAGGTGTGGATAACTTACGGGAGAGTAAAGAGCTGTGCACTTAGCCCTCGACGGGTACTCGGATTTCCTCCCACCGTTCAAAGACGCGCTGCTGTTTCCGAGGTTTATTGAGTTAATGGATAAATTGCCACCAGTGCCCTGCGATGAACTGGCGTTCCATCTTGGTTTTAGCCCTGCCTAGTGTTGTTAACTATACTTTATATATTTTTAATTTTAAATGTGTGTCTGCTGGGTTAGGCTTTGATTCCCCTGCGATCAAGTACAGGATTAAGCGATTACTGATTATGATGAAGGTCCCGGGTTCGATTCCTCGCCTCGGGTGCCTTTTCTGTGTGGAGTTTACCTGTTGTCTCCCTGTGCCCGGGTGGGTTTTCGCTGGGTACTTCGTTTTCATCCCACTGTCCAAAGCAACGCTGCTGCCGAGCTTAATTGGCCTGCTGGGTAAATTGCCCCGAAGAAAAGTGCCCTGCGATGTACTAG
>JAZEWT010000030.1:4539354-4554669 GCA_036362905.1 Mordacia mordax | reverse complement strand
AACCTACGCAGCAGCAGGAAGAACGTGCAAACTCCACACAGAAAAGCACCCGAGCCAAGATTCGAACCCGGGACCTTCTTGTTGTGAGGCGACAGCGCTACCCACTGGGCCACCGTGCCGCCCTCGATAGTTAATAATAATGATAATTGCAAAGCGCTGCACAGAGCTGTGGATAGAACGGCAAATTAGCGACCATAACTTTTGTTGGGTTCGTTGACGTAATTTGTTTCGAGAAGGTTTATGAGCCAAATACTGACAACTTGGCATGATGATCTAGGTTTACACAGCTCGTTGCTCTTCATAGCTGCGTCTTCCAGATAGCTGTGTCGAGCGTTCCTGCTCTCTCATTCGCGACGTTTCGCCTCAAACGGCAGAAATCCTGATGATACCTCCAAGGTGGAAGGTGAAAGCACGAACACTCGACACGGTTATACCGATAGAACAGCTATGGAGAGCGATAATCAACACAACATGATGCAAACTTATACATACAGCACAATGATTTTTATGGCTTTACCGGTGAGTCAGTCGTTGCAGCGCTTTGTGACCCTCGGGTGCAAAGCGCTCTAGAAGTGCAATTATTATTATTAATGCGTACTGGTATTTTTGTTTATGCTTTCATCGCTCACTAACGTAAATGTTCTGATCACACGTATACATATATACGTGAATAAGGCAGTTTTCTCATGGAATCTGCCCGGAAATTTCTCTTAGCAAATATCTATGAAGGAGGGCATTAAGGGAGTGGTGTCGCCAGCACCACACCTGTCTGCGTGTCTTTCCAGTGTCGATGTTTCCGAATGTGGGGAGCGGTGGCCCAGCGGTTAGCGCGCCGGGTTACAAACCCGACGACCTGAGTTCGAATTCCGCTCATGGCCAAGACCAGTGATGATTTTCTGGACCGGTCCTGGGCCTCCCCTAGGTGGACTCTGCCTCAAATGAGTACCCAGTGCAATGTGGAAATATTGCCACGAGGGAGACAAAGGCGGCCGGGCGTGGTGTTGGCCACCCACCCCCTCGGTTGCTGTGTCGACCTTCAGAGGTGCTCGCTAACGGCACTTGACCCTAGAGTCTGTTAAGGCTATATGGGGGATCTTTGTCCTTTATCTTTGATGTTTTCCTAAGCACATTATGAGTGAACACAAGGCGATGCCCAGGACCCATATAAGACATTAACCATGAGCGGAATGGCAACTCTGCTTGTGCCGAGTTTGTAGCGGAGCGCTGTGATCACTGCGCTACCGTTCCACATCATGACGATGACAGCGATGACAATCCACTGGAGCACGCATCCACACGCAAACAACGCTTGTACCCAAAAAAAACGTTGTTGCTGCTGATTTTCCGTTCTAATGCCGTTGTTGCTGACGTACCGTTCTCTCCGCAGCTCTGTGCAGCGCTTTGTGACCCTCGGGTGAAAAGCGCTCTATCAATGCAATCATTAATATTATTAGCGCCCCCAGCGCGCGCGACAACACCGGGACTGCGCGCGCAGAGCAAAAGTGCGATTGAATCCGTGCTGGTTTGTACGCACATTGCCGGGTCGCCCATGCGTCAATGATAGCACGTGGACACACGTCCGTTTAAACGCACTGAAGCCGAGCGGTACCTCTTCACCGTGTTGAAAATCGCGCTGTCGACCATGTGCAGAGCCTCTTGCACGGCAGTGTTTACAAAAGGGTCGCCCAGCTTGCCCAGGTAGCCTGGCGCGCAGAGCAAGGTCACGAGTCATCACAGTTAAGCGGTCTCGGATGGAACACCAAGACCAGGGTACACGGTGTTCCTATAAAGTTTGTGCTCTCCCCCCTGTTCTGTAAGGGTTTCTTCCAGGATTCCCCGTTTTCCTCTCGTAACTAAACACCCCCTCCCCCCTTGATTATTTGTATAATAACATCATAATATATAGGACGCAGTGTCTGGCAAATGTTGGCGCCGGCTGACCTGCATGGCTCCCCTCCCCGCCTCCTTGCGGTTCCATCGCACCTCTCAGCCGTGTTCTCTTCGAACGAATCGACTGGACATTGAACGAATGTTGTGCGAATTATGAATTGTAAAATTTAAAATAATAGGTCGGCTTTAAGTTTGCGCTGCACGTTTAGTCACGGTGGCGCGATGAGCGATGAGCAATGCGCTGTCTCGCAGTAAGAGGTCCCTGAGTTCGATTCCCAGCCCGGGTATCTTTCCGTGTCGAGTTTGAATGTCCTCCCCGGGTAGTCCGGTTTTCTCCCATAATCCAAACGCACGCCGCCTCGGTCACTTGTCCCGACCAAATTGCCGCCGGCGACCTGAGACGTTGCAACTTGCTTACCCTCCCCCGTCCCCGTTGGACAACTGTTAAAAAGAGCCACGCGGCTCAACGGCTCCTTCCGGCTGAAATAAGCACTGGCTTGACTGACAAGCCTCCTGGGTCCGAGCGAGCGCTGCGCTCTGCGAGCACCTGTCAGCGAGCTCTCGGCTCCCTTCTCAACAGTGAAGGCGAGCAGCGAGACAAGACCCAGCAGGGCAGCGGTCACCAGAATCTGCTTCATCGCCGCGAGTTCTGCCAACGTCAGCCAAACAAGAACAACGCACAGGAACGTAAACAATAATAATGTGAGCACTGATAGAGCGCCGTTCACCCGAGGGCCACAGAGCGCTGCGCAGAGCGGTGGTGATCACCGGGGCCAACTTTAGTCACGACAATTAACCTAAGCAGCTTGTGTTTGGACTGGGGGGGGTAACCAGAGTACCCGGCTAAAACCCACGGCAGATACGGGGAAAACATGCAAAGAACCCACGGAAAGGTGGCACTCGAGCCAGGAATTAAACCCAGACTTTCTTGCTGTGAGGCTGAGGCGTTATTCACCGAGCCATTGTACCGCCATCACTGCGCAAAAGCGAAGACACGTTTGCATGTTCTCCCCATGTCCACGTGAGTTTCCTCCCACAGTACAAAGACATTTTGTTGGCCAAGTTAATCGGCCTGATGACAAAATCACCCCCAGTGCCTCGCGATTAACTGGCGTCCCATTCTGGGTACTGGCCCCGCCTTATGCCCTGTTTCTGCCGGGAGAGAGGCTCTACCCCCGCGACCCTGTACAGGATTAAGCCGCGGGTACTGAGAATAAATGGTCACGTAAAATATATTTCATGCAAAGCAATGATTTGCATAGCAATTACACATTTTATACAATGGTGTGTTCGTGAATAAAAATATCATAGCGTTATTCCAAGAACAAAACTTGTCAGTTGGAACAAATTCTCATCTCATCTCATTATCTGAAACCGCTTAATCCTATATAGGGTCACGGTGAAGCCGGAGCCTATCCCGGAAACACAGGGCGTAAGGCAGGAATACACCCGACGACGGGACGCCGGTCCATCGCCGGGCATTGCGGGACAATTTTTAGTCTCCGAGCCAATCAACCTATCCAGGAGCATGCTTTTGGACTGTGGGAGGAAACCGGAGTACCCGGCGAAAACCCACGCGGACACGGGGAGAGCATGCAAACGCCACACAGAAAGGCACCAGAGCCGAGAGACTCGAACCCGGGACCTTCTTGCTGTGAGGCGTCAGCGCTAACCACTGGGCCACCGCGCCGCCCTGGAACAAATTTCTCTTCTTAAAATATTGAACCTTTGCATTATTGTACCGAAATTATAGACACGTAGAATTTACCACATTGTAATATCGTCACCAAGATTGCTTTAAAATAAACAATTATAAATAGTAATTTTAAATCGCAGGTTTTAAAATGTAAACTCAAAATTCTGCTGGTTACAAAACAGGTGTGTATCAAAACACAATCACTCGTGTAAATGCGTGCTGGATAGCAGTCATTGTATTGTTTGAAGGATATTCAACAATATAACGTGCGTTATTTAATCATAATTTACATTCTTAAGCGCTTTTTACCCACATACCGCAAAGATCTGAACACAGCTACAATGCAAATGTAAAAGTGAATAAGGGAAATGGATTACCGAGTTTAACGAGTCCATATACTTGTAAACCCAAATTAAAGGCTATGCATAATCAACCATGATCGTTCACCTTGCATCATGACTTCCCGATGACAACAGTAATCATTCCGTCAGACACCGTAAATAACAGCCAGCCAAGCTCAACGGCGACAAGTTAGACCCCCGTGTGATAAACGCTGCACTGCTGGGTGATGCAGCTCTTCAACAGACTCACGTGATGATGATGATGATGTTCGCTGATGCGCTGGAAATGTATTCCGATATTCCTCCGAGACGGCGTGCGGAGGAGGAGTGTTCGGATTAAAGATCGTCGATCCTTGCCGATGCTGTTATATAGCGGCGCGTGTTTTGTTAAGACACCTCATCAGGCTCTTTCTCTTTCGCTCTCGTTGCGTAAGAAAGCAGTCTCCACGGTGTGCTGCCCATGCTTTGAAAACGAGCAACGTTGCACAAACAAACCGGTGCACCCCCCCCCACACTACACTTCAACGTCTGACGCTCAGCATCGTGCACTCAAACCCGGCGACGTGACCCTAACGCAGAGCAGCAGGCTCTGGGGGACACGTGCTGCACGGTAGCGAGTTAACGCAGTGCTCATTCCTTCCCGAGGCCAAGGTGTGATAGAGGATGCATTCGTTGGGAGTGAGGCCATGTGTTTGCTCTGCCATTGTAATTTGTCGCTAAGGGACCCGATGGCCTTCTCCAAAACTCTTTAGCGCCCTGTGTGTGTGTAACGTTTACTTAAGTGGGCCACTCAACGCTCGACACGTTGGCGGGGATTTGTTTGCCTGTTTATTTATTCTCTTGTTGGCCTCACACGTGTGCAGGGCTGCCTTGTTAGAGAATCTGAGGATGAGTGGCTCCACTGGTCGCCACCTACAGCGGCGGTGGCCAGCGTACCGAGCGATGCGATTATGTTGCTTCTTAAACGGTGCCCAGATTCATGTGTCCAACAACGACCGAGATTGTTTGATCTACTTTATAATGCTGGAGTCACAAGCAAGTTGTGTTTACAAATCCATATTAAATATGACCAGGCTTACCTAGACCATCAACTCACTACGCTTGAAAGCCCAGTGTAATCACGGAAACTTAGTGACTTCAACCCAAGATCCCATCCGTTTCTACTCAGCACGAATATCTCTGCAGTTTTCTGTCGCGCGTTGGAACGCATGTGTATGACACTAAGTAAATATACTGTTGGAATTTCACAAAACACATATATTAATTTATTTCTAACACGCACCTAATCTTGTACACGGTAAATTCATATTGATAAAACATACTGACTCGCAAAAATCATTGTCTGGAGTGATGCATCATTATGTGACTGACATCAAATGGACGCCTGTTGAGGTGGTTCGGCCATCTGGTGAAGATGCACACTGGGGGAGCCTTCCTTTAGCTAGCAGAGACTTCGAGGCCAGACCAGGACTCGCTGGTGGAACTGTGTCTCTAGACTGGGAGCGTCTGGGAATCTTCCAGAAGGAGCTGCAGTCTGTCTCTAGGACTGGCTGGTGAAACTGTGTCTCTAGACTGGGAGTGTCTGGGAATCTTCCAGAAGGAGCTGGAGTCTATCTCCAGGACTCGCTGGTGGAACTGTGTCTCTAGACTGGGAGTGCCTGGGAATCTTCCAGGATGAGCTGGAGTCTGTCTCGAGGGAAAGGGAGTTATGGTTGAGCCTACTCTGGTCTGCGCTCGTCAGGGAGAGCGGCGCTTTTAAAATGGATGGACTTAGAGATGTTGCAGGACATCAATCTACCTCAGAAAAAGGACATTTCGAGGAAAACTGGGACTTATGGTGACCATTGTGTTAGTGACACAGGCACCAAGACGGACAGGCGACCATGAGGTTAGTCCACACAAATGTTTGGAGGTTCCCAGAGGAAAGTAATTCAAGGATGATGCGTCATGTTTGTATGACGTTTGTGTGACGTTTGCGTGACATTTGTGTGACTTTGTGTGATGTTTGGTAATGACAATGAGGAAGCTATCTTCGGTCGCTCCTGATGCTTTTGCAGCTATGACCTTGCATCCTGGTGGGTTTACGAAACTTACTTTTACACAATCTATCCCAAAAACACCATACCTCTCTTTTCATATTCTGCACAGTATATAGATAACCTTTATTGACGACTGTAATGCTGCAACATTGAAGCTTTATTTTGCATCTTATCTGACTACTGAGTTCTAATTATTTTATTCAAAAATAGGCAATTACTGTGTTATTGCAGATTGTCTGCATATATTTTAATTGAAAGCCCATGAAGACCGTTACTTGACTTTGCAAACATCTACACACCAGAATAGCATACGGTAAGCATTAAAAATTCTGAACAACCATTCATACACATTCTAAAAATGCAAAAGACACACACACATTTCTGAACTTATGGCTATCATGCACATGCCGCAGCATGGGTCAAATTAACAGGTATCGTCTGCTAGAATTCTTAAACATATTCATACGATTTGAAAACAGGCGACAGAAAAAAACATGTAACTGCCACTTGCCTCCTTTCATTCTAAATAACAACAAAAGAAAACAACTTCCGAAGCAATTCCAATGATTCGTCATTCCTCGTGGAAAAAGTCTGCCCATGTATTTGCTTCTGGTTTTCTTTCCTTGCTGCTGCTGTCTAACTCAGCGCGGGGCTGTGCCCTGGCAATGCGGGAACATCTCACAGAGCTGGGTGATGCAGGTTTCAAGGGGGCTGTGGTTGCCCCAGGCCTGACTTGGGACCTGCTGTAGTCAGGCAATGTCGTTCTAATGGTGCTAGAGGTTTTGTGAAGCTCATGGGCCCCAAAGGTCTGTGGTAGCTAATCTTGAGCTTGCTAGTACCACTGGGATCCCCCATGGCTCGTTGGGGGACCACACTTGTGGCATTAGATGCAGGCAATTGTAGAATCAGAGATCGTCTGGAAAGTGTTGGCCACAAGGCGTGGTTAGAGCGGTCTATATGGGTGGAGTTCGTGGCACGATCATCCCAGCTGGAGTTTCACTGGGGTTTGTGTTGGATTGGGTGTCAGCGCTGGTGTACGACAGGACTACTCGTCCAGAAATTAGCAATTGGTACCGGTATTGTGTTGACTATTATCGCAGTACAATGTACAGTTTTGATGGGACTAACCTGGTTGAGAAATATGTCTGAGTTTGGTCAGTGAAAAAACTAGCAACCCGTGTGTGAGATCCTCCTGCACTATGGCTGCTGGATTTCCCCTCTTCACTGGTGGACCTCAGGAACTCTGACACTCTGGCTGTGCTCCCCATGGCCCCTTAGCCGTCCTGGCTTTTGGAAGTTGTCCTGCCTCCCTCAATCATTCTTTGTTTTTCTTTTTTCTTAACATTGTCCTTGGTTGTTATTGCTCTTGTCCCAAACATCACCTCGAGAAGGCAGCTGCGTTCATGCACCTGATGAAAATTACCGTCAATTGAATGATTGCTCGTTGTTTCCTTAAGCAGTTGATCTTTGTAAGGTTTAAAAAAGAACTGGTTTGGGGAGGTGTGATCACGAAAACATAATTTAAGAGCTTATTTTGGTAAACAATTCTCTGCCATTTGGAAACATATAAAATATATTGTGGCGCTTATAAATGTTCATACCCTGCGTTAAAGTTAAAACTATTCATATTTTCGTAAGGGGTTAATGACGTTAGAGCAGCACACAATGCAAGGCCTTTAGATGTGAGCTTTGAGCATTTTCGATTTACTACCTTGGGTGAAACAACATAGACAGCAACTCTTCAGTTGCATTCTGAAACGAGTTGGAGGATCCCTATTTCCTAATCGACAAGCTTATCCCACTATAAACAGTGGCCATTAGGACAACATAGCGTGCACATGAATTGCAACACAGTTAAGTACATACAAAAGTAAAATGCCTTGCACCATGCCCTTATCCTATTTTACAATTACTCCACACCATGCAATTGGTTGGTATGTATATACAGTATGTATTTATTATTTATTGATGCAGAGTAGACAAGGTGCGAGTCACTTAATAAAAAAATAAAACGCTTTGATCAATGATCCTAAATGCGTTCTTGATCAGGGTTCTCCAACAGCATTTCTTTCCGGGGAAATCTCGACGCTGGTCTTGACCGTCGAACTCACATTAGCAGCTGAACCCATTAAGCAAACTGGGAAAGTACCTGCCCCTATGGGCGATCTTATTCCAAGCGTGTAACACGTTCATTTGACGTCATGATGAAGGCAGAAGAGCAGCTGAAGAGGGTTGATGGGACTAATGCAAACATGGGAATGTAGAGTTGAAAATGTTAATGTTTCAGAAGCAATAGGTGCAAATTAAAGCCAAAATAAGACATGAAAGCATCGGTGTCATGCAGATAAAATTTGCACTTGGTCTGGCATGGAGTTAGAAGGACCATTGTCTTTAGAGATCAAGAAGTAATGTTGCTTTTACTAGGTGATATCCTCATCTATTTAAATGTATTCTGTACACTGCGCTGTGCTTGGATTGTACCATGTGTTGGTCGGTATGATGTCTGGAACGTCACTGTGTGCTGAGAGCTTCTCCAGGAACTGAGAGCTTTCTCAAGAATTCACTTCCGATTCCTGAAGCTCGCATCACGGTCACCGTGTTGAATAACATGCACCACGACTCCAAAACACGCACCTTAGATCTAAACAGCACATTTGCAAACACGTGCGCAGTTGTAATTAAATACAAGCCCCATTGCCATACCATGAAAAGGCGACTCAATACATGTTATCAGGAAGAAGTTTCCAAACTGGGTATATGACTCAAAAGAGTCTCGTTTTGCTTGTGTGTTAGATCTGTCATTTTTACTCTTTTCCAACCGGTTGGAGTGCATGTGTATATTTATAGGAGATGCTTCCATGGTGTTGGACTTATTTACAATGTAACATCTTTAACATATCTCTTCGGTTTGGTACACCTGTGCTACATGAATTATAAACAGGCCGCATCATACTGTGCCCTTGTAATCGGTAGAAAGTCACGAGCTCTGCATACCATCCTCTTGGTATCTTCTGGCCAACGGAACATTGACCAGGGTCATCATATCCTGGTTTCCTTATCCGATGAGACTGTTTGTGATGGCTCCTGGCAACGTGTAGAACAGCAGGGCGATGAAAAGAGCGAGGATGAGGAGGATGAGAGCCGTGATGATGTACCACTTGTAGTTTTTCCAGATGACGAGGAAGAGAGACTTGAATGGATTTGTCAGCCACGAGAAAGAGGTTTTTGGGCGACTGTGAAGAAAAAACGCAAAAAGATCATCACATTAGCTAAGAAATTACAGTATATTTGATGTAGATCGTTTAACATATTTGATAATAGTTTCAATGCAATCCATTCCAAAAAAAGTTTCCTTCCATTATCATAACTCTGCTTTGAATCTAACACCTACTGCCACTTACAGTAGCGATGGTAGTGGCTTTGCTGCTACGTGAATTGTGCCACCACCTGGGACACCAATATCTCCACCACCATGCGTGGCATTGTTGCAAAGCATTCCTGCAGGCCCAGCTTTGCAGCAATTATCATTTACCCACGGGTCTGGACCAGATACTGTGTTGTCAAGTCGTGTGTCGGGCCCTGCCGGCCATTCGTGATTGACTCGAGGCTTAATTGCCAGTTCACGTTTTAAGTGTTACCGACTGCAACATTTAATACATCGGATTTCAATCGACCGTAGCAGCTGCGACGTGAGACCAGGATATCTATTCATATCATGAGATGTCCTGATTGAGAAGCCAATCGAGCTTTACGTGCTTTCAGTACTGAACAGTGAGTTGTGAAGACGTGTAAACAACGAGCCACGGACTTGGGCTTCTCGAGGGGGTCAGGCTCGCTGCGGCCCAGTCCTGCCGGGTTCTTCTCCGCCTCGTCGGCCGTCTGCAGATGCAGCTCAGCCTCCACCTTCCCCTGCACCACGGGGGTCACGCAGGGGTCACGGTGAGCAGGGCGAAAATAAAGTTTACATTTGCTTGCATTTGTCTCTCATTCATTCGTTCACAATCCCAGTTTGAACCTTTATATGGTAGCAGTGAGTCAAGAGCCTATCCCGGTATAGTTGAGATAACCTATCCCGGTATATCAACACTCATCTAGTCATACTATTGCAGTGGACATGAGATCAAGATGTGGAGGGACAGACATGTGAAGGAGGCATAGCGTCAGCTTATTTATTTTGTTTACGTATATTCTCCGCAGCGACGCTAATGGTAAAATTGCATTCGAAGCCCGTGCGCGCTCACTGCAACTGAAACTCAACAGCCAGTGGCATTGCGTCGTATTCTCCGCAGGTGTTTCTGTACCGTGAGCTCCGGTTCGTCGTTCTCGTCGCGAGAGACGAAAGGCCACCAGCCCTTGAGCCTCTTGAGCTTGAAGATGGAGACCATGGGCACCGAGCCGTCCGTCTTGAGCATGTTCAGCGTGCACTGCTTGGAGGACTTGGCCCCTCGTGGGAAGCGGTTGAGGTCCAGCTCGATTTTACCTGGTCGTGAGCGAGCGGCGAGCGCATCAGAGGCGGATACCGCACAGGCAGTACCCGGGTCATCGCCGAGTTCCGTTCCCAAAATCCTGTTCGTCAGTCGATTTGCTCGTAAGTCAGAAAACACTAATTAATATTCCTACCATATACGAAACGGTAATTTACTCCACACGTTCAGGATTTGGACGTTGGTTTTACTGTTGTGGATATGTATAGTTCACTATACATATTACTGTATAGTGAACTACACATATCCACAATACATATTACTGTATAGTGAACTATACATATCCACAACAGTAAAACCTCACCGCGACCCTGTACAGGACTAAGCGGTTTCTAACAATGAGATGAGATAATTCCTTAAACTAGAATATAAGCCACGGAATGTAAAGGGGGCCTCACCGAGAAAGTCGTCGGCAGAGAAGTGGTTTGCATCCCACACCTGCAAACTGAGACACGCCGGGATCCTGAACTCGGTCGGGTCCAGATCGAAGATGGACTGCTTCTTGGAGTAGACGATCTTCTCCTCGGCCACCAGGTAGTCGAAGGGGTAGATGAAGCGCCAGTTGAAGTTGCCTTCTCCCGTCAGCGAGTGGTAGTGCACGTCCGTGTCCTGCTTGTCCACCTGCTGTCCCTTGAGCCAGCTGATCGCAGAAGTGCAACATCAGTTGGTCGGTCAAAAGTCACGAATTTTTTGGTCAAACACAATAACAAGCAGCCAGGCTTGCGAAACTCAGCTTGCGAATTAAAGGTCGCTTGTTCAACGTAGGCATTTGCAAAGGCTATTCAGAGATGAGGGATTATAACATTATAGTGGAGAGGTTTGGACGTTCCAGCAAACACCAGAACTATTGTCACCTGGAGTCTAGCAGTCTTTCTAGATTCTCTCTTGGCGAACAGGTCTGGAAGGAGGCGAAGGACAAATAATTATCCGAAGGTCCACAAACTAATGGAGGTTGGCGTCATCTCATAAACTCGTTCTCAATATCTCCACCGCTGGTGGGCCACTCGACCAACTCGGGACACGAGCAGTTTAATCTCAGAACAACAACAGCATAACGACGATGAACACGGGTGAAACTGAACTCCGGTGATGCGTACAGCAAGCGACAAGGTACATTTTAGAGAGAGAGAGAGCCAGGCAAGGAGATAAACACACTGGTGACATATATAAGATTACAACAGGAATCTGGCGATTAAGCAGGTGTTAAGATCTTAACACCTGCAGGTGTTAAGATAACACCTGCAGGTGTTAAGATCTTAACACCTGCATAATCTTAACACCTGCAGGTGTTAAGATCTTAACACCTGCATAATCGCCAGATAAGATCTTAACACCTGCATCATCGCCAGATACGGTAAAACCTGTTGTAATCTTATATCTGTATACTGGCAAAAAAAGTACTCATAGTGTTAACAGCTCCACACGGGTGACAGTTATCCACAGAGACTTAAGAACGTCTTCCGGAAATTAATAGCAGCACGTAAATGAAGAAATAACCATTCTAGAGTTGCTTATGACAGTGATGATAACAAACAATGGATATAAATTACAGGAAACAATTTTTGCACAATGCTTGATAAAGAAGCCTGCAAAGTTGGACTAGAAGCTTAAACGAGACAGGTCAAATATGATGTTTCAGCAAGAAAGGAAAACGAGACTGGAAGATACATTGATATGCAAAATCTAGAAATAAGCAATTGCGAGTAGCTGGATGGCAGGACTATACTGTATGGACTGTATGCACTGTGCACTGTGTACTGCACGCACTGTATGTACTGCACGCACTGTATGTACTGCACGAACTGTATACACTGTGCGAACTGCATGCACTGTACGTACAGCGTGCACTGCGCGCACTGTATGCACTGCGCGCACTGCATGCACTGCACGCACTGTATGCACTGTGCGTACTGTATGCGCTGTACGTGCCGCGTGCACTGCGCGTACTGTACGCACTGTGTGCACCGTGCGTACTGTATGCACTGTGCGTACTGTATGCACTGTGCGTGCTGCGTGTACTGTGCGTACAGTATGCACTGTGTGTTCTGCGCGCACCGTGCGCACTGTACGCACCGCATACACGGCGCGCACTGTATGCACTGTACGCACTGTATGTGCTGTGCGTGCCGCGTGCACTGTGAGCACTGTACGTACTGTGTGCAGTGCGCGTACTGCATGCACTGTGCGCACTGCGCGCACTGTATATACTGTACGTACTGTATACACTGTGCGTACTGTGTGTACTGTGCGTGCCGCGTGTACTGTCTGTACTGTGCGCACTGCATGCACTGCGCGTACCCGCGCACGTAAATGTCGCTCGAGCGCTCGCCCGTGAAGAAGTTGTCATCCTCCAGCTTCACGTCGTCCGTGTTCCAAATGACCACCTTGAGCACGTAGCTGTGCGGGAGCGGCAGGGAGAGGTCGACGAAGGACACCGTGCAACAACAACTCCATCATCATCATCATCGGTACCCGATTTATCCTGCACAGGGTCGCGGGGCGCCGCGGCCTATCCCGGCAGACGGAGGGCGCAAGGCAGAGCTATACGCGGGATGTGACGCCAGTGCATGGCAGGGAACTGGTGGTAATTAACTCAGCAGGGCAATTAGCCTGGGTCGCAGCGTGTCTCTGAACGGTGAAGGGGAAACCGGAGTACCCGGCAAAAAAACCCCAACAACAACACGCGAGAGAGAGAGAGAGAAATCGCAAACTGCACACGGGAAAAAAGCACCCGAGCCAGGAATCGAACCTGGGATCGAACCTGGCATCTTGCTGTGAAGCGACAGCGCTCCTCACCGCGCCACGGAGGCCACCCACAGCGCCAAGATTATTTAGTGTAAGCAGATAAAGAGCGTCTAATATCCAAGTTACCTGGTGGACTGTACGCTGAAATCCCAGTTGGACAGCAGCTCATACCTTCGTGTATCGAACGTTCGTAACATATGAGTTGCACTTTATCAAACGTGAACGCCAATGGTCCATGGATAGACCCAGCCTCGCCATAGGAATGTCGAATTCACACGACAAGCTTGGGGCTGTAAACGGATGAGTTACTGCCTCATGCTGCTGTCAGATTTACTCTCTTCGCTTTAATCTCAATAAAGTTTATCATCATTATTAGTCCACGCTCAATGCTGTGCAGGGTGACGGGGGGGAGGGGGGCTGGAGCCTATCTTGGCAGACACAGGGCAGAAGGCATGAATGTAATAATAATAATTGCACTTCTGGAGCGTTTTTCACCCGAGGATCACAAAGCGCTGCACATATCTGTAGGGGGGGACGCTGCCCAGGTGAGGAGGCGCTCCCCTCGTCACTAACTCGGCTTCTCCAGACCTCACCTCCGCGTCTCACCCATGATGGGACGCCAGTCCATCTCTGTGTCCCCCGGGTGAAATCTGGTGAGCAGTCCAATTAACATAGCAGCAGCAGCAGCAGCAGCAAGACGGCGGGTCGACACAAACAACAAATACCCCTTGGGTTTGCGTGGCGAGATGTCCACGGGTGGCCCAGGATGGGGCAGGTCCTTGGGAAACATGTCCACCCACATTTCCAGACGACCCTGCAATGATATAGGAATCCAAAGCTGATCTTTTGGGATAGCCGTGTCAAGCGCTCCGCCCGCTCCCCCCCCCCCTCTCCTTCGCAACGTTTCGCCCGTAACCAAGTTGGAGGCATTTCAAGGCGTACCCGTACCGAGTGAGAGATGAGTCTGCTGTGCTATATGTTGTCTCACGTCAAGGGACGTTCACTACTACCTTGTCCACGTTCCTTTGATCCTTGTTCACACATTCTGTCTTCCCAAGTCTTTTCAGTGAGACGGGAAGGGGGGGTGCTCGACATGGATATACCGTAAGGACAGCTTCGGAAACCAATGTTTATGCATCGAGCCGTGAAAACCGATATCAGCACGATATAGATTCCAATTTTGAATGCAAGGCCCTTTTTACACTGGGAAACTGCACTGTTCTATTATTGAGTGTGACTGCCTGGCAACAGAACTCAGGTGAAACCATAAACCAAACTGGAATTCCAGAAACCATGTGATATTTGTAATGGAGAAAATGTCTTTGTGCATTAATTTTCGCATTTGATGGTGCTGGTTTCAAATTCTTCACAACCACGCATTTGTTCTATACAACAACGATACTTTTATGTCTTATTATTTCATATTTATTTACCGCATTGATTACTCTATTGAAACTTTAAAGAGCCAGCAATATTCCCAAAAGGACATCGGAAATAAATCGAGCTCAAAGAAGTAATTTCAATAATAAACGTCACCAATAATAGACGTCAGCAGAATGTGTTGCACACTTGGAACAAGATCGCACGTAGGGCGGGTACTTTGCTAGTGTGGCTAATATTGTTAGATGATAGCAGGAGGAACCACCTGCTCGATCCCAGGCTTGTCGGGGTGCAGTAGAGGTCTTGTCTCCACGTGCTCTGGCACCAGCCTGCAGCCCTTAGGGCTGATCTCTGTCCAGTTGTGCAGGACCTTCAGTGCGAGGTGCTCATTGGTCTCCCTTATGTGACCTGAAACCACACAACGCAGAATTCCCTTTGATGATTTATACAGTAAGCCACACTAATGAGTGCCATGCAATGCTTTGTCTTGCTTAAATTAGATGTCTTTCACTCATTGTACATTGGCCATTTAATCCTGCACAGGTTTGCATGGGAATGCAGCTGATCCCAGCAGACAAAAGTAGGCATTGGATGCCAATTCATCGCAGGGCACTTTAATTAGCAGGCCAATTAACTTCAGCAGCATGTTTTTTTGGAGTGTAGAAGGAATCCGGAGTACCCAGTGGAAAACCACATGGACACAGGAGGATATGCAACTCCACCAGAGCAAGGCACTCGAG
>JAZEWT010000030.1:4486936-4498810 GCA_036362905.1 Mordacia mordax | reverse complement strand
GCCGCGGTGAAAGAACTCGCAAACTCCACTCAGAAAGGCACCCGAGACGGGAACCGAACCAGGGTGCGTCTTGCTATGAGGCGACATCGCTGCTCACTGTGCCACCGTGCTACCCAGTGTCACCAATTATGTTTCTTTTTAAAACCAATATAACTGGAAATGTGACATTGACATATGCATGTGTCATACAAAAGGCATTATATATATTATATTTTCAATGGTGAAGGTAGGTTTCAAAGTTGAACTCTTATTAGTTTTAAATGCACAGTGATTGTCTTTTAAGTCAATGAGAACAGAGCCGACTGAGTTTTCACATCTGATGGAATAATCCTTGATTCTCAAAAAGTAAAAAGTTTTACTGTATCTAAAGTTTAAATGCAACATTGATCACAGCTAGAAATTGCTTACTTTCTGAACAGACAAAGAAAGTACAAGCCATTTAATACACCTTCAGGTAAAAAAAAAATTACAGCTAGGACAATCAGAGGAAGGAGAGTATAGCCTCAAGTTGTTTTTGTGAAACATTTAATATTTAGTAAATGTTTGATGTTAAGTGTCTGTCTGTTATTTTGCTAAACGTTTACAGCTCGTGCTGCGAAGTGCTTCCAACATCCAAACCATCAGGTCAGACACTGAACATATGTCTAATAATGTATCTATAACATTGACACAGACTGTTTATATTTATACACCAATGTATTCGCCCGACAGAAACGACGGGGTGCAAGAATTATGTTTCGTTGATTAACTATTTTAAAAGCTTGGTTTTTTAGCACATAAAATTTCCAAACTGGTCACCAGGAAGTGGTGTCTCCTCCAAAGTAGTGGAGATGTCTTCGGGGATCTTAAGCCTGACTCAATAGAGAAGATCCTTTCCAAAGCGAACGAACCGCGTTATTCAGTTTGTATCGCAGTTGATCGTTCCCGAAGTCAGATCGGACCCAATTTTTCAGACGCAAATTTTCCTCTCGGACAAATGACTAAGTCCAAATTTGAAAAAGATCGACTGAGCGGTTTTCACACTGGAGCTTTTCAAAGAGCGTTACACACTCTTGCACTGCACTTGTATTTTATATACAGATGTTTATATTTATATGCAGAGTACAGCTGCAAAAGTGTAGATGTGAATAAACTGCCGAATTTTCATTGTCGTCATTTTCAATACCCGCTTAATCCTGTACAGAGCTGCGAGGGGCCAGAGCCTATCCCGGCAGACGGAGGCCGCAAGGCATGGCTATATTCTGGATGTGACGTCAGTGGGAGAAAACCGAAGTACCCGGCATAAGCCCACGTGGACACGGGGAGAACAGGCAAACGCACATAGAAAGGCACCCGAGCCGGGAATCGACTTTGCACAATTCTACATTCGCCACGCCGTGCATATTTGATTTGTGAAAGCAAGAGTATGGTCAAATTAATTGAGACTTTTACGTCACGGTATTTGCATGTCTCAGAGTTGCACCCGAACATCACCTGGGGTGCAAATAAACCCCACAACCACCACACACGGCACCGATGACACCGCTGCAATGTTCTTTGACTCTCAAAATAATATCTGAAACAGGGATGGGCACATGCCAGCAACCGACCAAATGCTGTGTGAGTGGCGCTGTATGTGTGTGGAAGGTAATCAGACTAGAAAGATTTTCACACTCAAACTTCATGTAGATCGATGAGGAACCCACACTGTGTTCAGCAATTACATCCTATCACACTTCAGGCTTCCTATCATATCTCTTGAAGCAACCTCACGTCCAAGGTGTTGCATAATAAAGACTTAGACTTGCACCAGCAAATACAATCGCAGGTGAAACATTCGTACATATTTCCAAGTGTGGTTGCACGCATGGACATGAGCTTCCAGATGCCCCCGTGGCTCAGAAGCACGATCTGATGCGATTACGAACCTGGCTGGCAAAACACCGTCCGGAGACATGCTGCCCGCTGGATTAATAGGCCTGACTTAAATTTCCCCGGTGCCCTGCAATGAACTGGCATTTCATCTTGGGCATAGCGTCCTGTGTCTGCAGGGATAGCCTCTAGCTTCACCGCGACGCTCTTCAGGAATACGCAGGTACCCATGATGGATGAATGATACGGTGAGGATAGGCGAACGCACAAGAGAGCACACAGAGACACACGCCACACAAAGCCACACGGTGCTCGCTCCTCACCGTTTTGGGAGCAGCTTGGCGTAATTGTAAACTTGGACTTCCAATTTTTCACTTCCATTGATCGCAGTCGCCAGAGGCCAACGGAAGATCTGCGGAAGAGAGGATTAAATCGGAAGCGGGCCGCCACGCAGCTCGAGGTGACCCATAGCAAACGTTCAGTGTGGCAGGGGAGGCAGCAGCTCGTCGCCTCGGAGAGCGCTGATGTTTATTGTTTGATGGGCACACTTTGTAAGGGTGAGCAACTGCAGGGTTTCACGGCATCCAATTGTTGGAATTATTGGTCACTGTTATGCTCTGAAATCTCGCGTGTTATCGTTTGCTTTATGGCTCGGGTTTCAACTTTGCGTAAATGGTTGCTGTGATTGCATGCGTCGTTACGTTGATCACATTAAAGCGTTTGTTGCGTCGCAGAAATCCAACATCTAGAGCTTGACGCTCACTTGCATGCCCTCTGTTATAATAATAAACATTTATCTCCACCTGTTTATCTGATTAGCAGAAAAAAAGTGAATAGGAGCAGTTGTGCTGATGTAGGTTTTCGTGATGTATGAGAGTTTATTTTCAAAGCTGTTCTTTTGGCATAGCCATGTCGAGTTTTCCCTCTCCTTTGTGACGATTTTGACCCCACGGTAAAAACGTCTCTAAAAGAACATTTGTCTTTGTCGGACGCAGTTTTTTAGAGTGCATACGCACGCAATTTTGACTTTTAATGACTTTTAAATTCAGCACAAAATAACAACCAAACCATTAAAATCAACGGGGAAAAAACTAGAAGCCAGAACTACCCTCAAAAAAGAGTCGTCTGTTTTGTCCACTGATCAAAAACTGTGTTTTTGTAGTCGCATTCAAACAATTATTAAAACGTGGTTAGAAACTGGAATTCAATTGAAAAATATCGATATCTATATCCAATTCTAATGCATGAATGAATGTGCAATGATCTGGTTCACCACTAAAAATACAATGACAGTCAGGTTTCAATTGATTTTATTTTGTTTAACTATTAGAGACTACAAAAGACCAGGAAGCTTTACTCACAAATGACCACGGGCATGAGTCGAATCCCAATGGGGCACTGAACTCTCGATTAATATTCAAAACCAGCAACATCGTCGCACTGGCACGTGCTGCCCAACCTTTCCCAATGTCGTTATGGGCTCTATAACATCCACTGTGAATCAGACAGCCTACATTATGGTTATTATACCCGTAGTATTAATCAGGTTGGCTGCTCGATTTGACTGTGAACATTTGCAACAAGCGGAAAATGCTCTACCCCGAGTCCCATTCACTACTGGGTGCTTTCTGGCAGAATGGATTATGCAAGCAAACTCTGGACTAGTTATGATTTTTAGAATTTCCCAACCTGTTAAACAAATTCAACTGGGTTTCCAAATGTTATAGGCAAGACCACTTGTGCTATGCTCCCATTGCTTTGTGACCCTGAGTGAAAGGCGCTTTACATATGCAAATACTATTATAATTTGTAATATTATGCATATGCTTCAGGAATCCGTAAAGTGTAGACACAGGCCCTATGACCCAAGTCGGGAGGCCCTTAGCCAGCAGTGGTAAACCTATGCACATAATTACTTTGAGCATATCACCAACGGATGAATAATGTTTCTTAAAGTAATTCACTACGGTTGAACCTCAGCTGGCTTTCCACGAGTATAGCATAAAATGCATTTCGAGCGGTTACTGGTTGAGGCATTACTGTAGTGGTATTGTAATTGTTTCCATGATCGATTGCACCATTCACTAAGATAGAGCATGTAATAAAGTGATAAACACAGTATTCCAGCTACCTTACATATCTATGTTAAGTTTAGTCTGTGAAATGCTGCCAGAGTACACACGTATGTGTATTTCAGTTCAATTTGTGTCAATGAGGGGACGATGATGAACAGCTTGTCAAGTGTACATAGACAAAGATCTTCTATGTAGCCTTAATAGACATTTGGGGACATTTCTTTAAGTGAGCACCTATGTAGAACTCCACGGGTGGCCAAGCACCACTCCTAGCCGACCTAGGGGTTGTCCAAGAGTGGTTGAGAGGGATTTGAACTCTGCTCGCGAGGTTTGTAGCGCGGTGTGCTCACCGCTACACCACGGCTCATTCACAGACACACGGAGACACACAAACTTGCTTGTCAACTTAGCTGTGTTTCAGAACGTATCGCTTGTACGCACTTATTATGTCTAGCCACATTTGGCTACCTTACAACCTATATGCTAATAGATTTTGAGGTTGAGGCAACGTAGTGAGATTCATGTTGCAATTGCCATCAATATGCCTGATAAGGAATTAATTAATAAGGTTATGAATTATGAATGTGGATCATCTACACCCTAGCGCTGTGGGCTGTCACGTCATTGACCGGCCACAGACACACGTTCATACGTGCTCACGGACACGCACATAGATTATTAGAGCGAATGTCTCAACGAGGAATAACTGGAGGACCAGCTTCGCAATGCACAACAATAAGATTGATGTGTTTGTGTTTTCATGCCTCGATCAATGGAAATTTCTTTCAAGCGCTAATCTGTTGGAATAGTCGTGTCGAGCGTTTCCGCTCACCTCCAACGTGAGAGGTGAAATGCGACGGAGGAGCGAGGAGAAACGCTCGACACGGCTATCCCGAAAGAGCGGGTTTTCAGAGCAATTGTCACGTTAATTGTGCGGTGAGCATCTCTTGTCACGAGCATTTGGGCCAATTGACATTTCGGCTGGTGCCTTGGAACTACGAGAGGGCCTCGGGAAACCTTCAATCGAAGCTTGGCGTTAGCCTGCCATAGATATCTACGCGTTGATGAAATCTCTCATGATTGATGTGATCCATGAAGAGAAGCGTTTCTACCGAGAGAACAACATCGGCATGTTGAGGGTGTTACCCACATGGATGGTTGCGCTGACAATTGAAAATTAAGATTTATGCTGCACCACGTGGAACTGGTTTCTGTCCGGTTTTTGTCACTGCCATATTTCCAATTACAGTTGTTTGAAGCCAGCAATACGAACGCGGCTATTTTTAAGCTTCATAATAATACGCGGCGGACGGCGGCGCAGTGGGTAGCGCTGTCGCCTCCTCACAGCAAGAAGGTCCCGGGTTCTATTCCCGGCTCGGGTGCCTTTCTGTGCGGAGTTTGCGAGTTCTCTCCCCGTGTCCGCGTGGGTTTTCGTCGGGCACTCCGGTTCCCTCCCACAGTCCAAAAAACATGCTGCTGCATAGGTTAATTGGCTTGCAGACTAAATTTCCCGCAGTGCGCGGTGATGGACTGGCGTCGCATCGTGGGTGTATCCCTGTCTTGCGCGCTGTGTCTGCCGGGATAGACTCTGGCTCACCGCGACCCTGTACAGGACTAAGCGATTTCTGACAATGAGATGAGTTTATTATCTTCGATGGTTATATGTAGGCCAGTTCTAGTGACAAATGGGCCTCACAGAAAATCAACAGAAATGCAAATTCCATTGTAAATTATGTGCTGATAGAATGACTGCTTAATACGTAAGTAATGTATGATTGGCACCATTAGGTAGTGGCACTTTGCGTGTGTCTTACATAAAGAGGCTCTAGAGACGCTGTCAGGTTAATAGGTATGTAACTATTCTCGAATTAAAATGTAAAGCTAATGAGAGAAGCTTGACATTGTGGGAGCATGAATGTAGCATCGAATTCTCATCTCATCTCATTATCTGAAACCGCTTAATCCTATATAGGGTCACGGTGAGCCGGAGCCTATCCCGGAAACACAGGGCGTAAGGCAGGAATACACCCGACGACGGGACGCCGGTCCATCGCCGGGCATTGCGGGACAATTTTAGTCTGTGAGCCAATCAACCTATCCAGGAGCATGCTTTTGGACTGTGGGAGGAAACCGGAGTACCCGGCGAAAACCCACGCGGACACGGGAAGAGCATGCAAACTCCACACAGAAAGGCACCCGAGCCGAGAGACTCGAACCCGGGACCTTCTTGCTGTGAGGCGTCAGCGCTAACCACTGGGCCAGATGCTAATGCAAATCATAGGTGCTAATGCGCAGATAGGCAAGTAGGCTATTTAAAAAACAACATCTCATCTCATTGGGGATGTTCGTTGTGAGGATGACTGTCATCACTGGCATACACGGTGTGTACCAGCGTATTAATAACGTAAACGCAAACTTGATCCCCCGATGTTGTGGATTTTGACTCCTTGACAAAGAGAGTCATAGTTTTAACAACCTCACGTGCCAAAGCAAACACCACCCGCTGTTTTTGACCTCGAGCTCAAGCTAAGATCTGGTGCAGGGAATTACGAACTGAAACGTATCCCCGTACCCCACCATGTACGAACCAACAATGATCAGATTAAATTCAGGTGTTGCGAAGAAATATCAATCAGATGTCAAAGGGAGTGGCTGCACAGTATGAAAACTCATCCCAGTTGATGCTTGTCCGCAGCAAAACATGTTACTACACCTAGACATGTTCAAGTGATCAAATAAATAACAAAGACGCAGATCTACGACTCAGAACAGGCTTTACCTGAACGGTTTCCCATAAAATTATTTCACAACGTTTAAAACAAGTTTAGTGTGATCCATGAAAACCCACACACACGCTTCATGACTCTGATAAATAAGACTCATATCGGACAAACCTGCACAAAGTGTTTTTGTACATTCTATAAGTACCTGATATGTAGTGACTTGGTGACTCTTGGGTGAAAGGCGATTTAGAAATGCAAAAAAATATTATTACTTTCAAATGTGTGTTCCATTACTCGTCATACAAAGCGATCCATCTATAGACACGCCACTAAAATATCATTTAAGGAAATGTCGAGAAAGCAACATGTCAAGCCTCTAGGCATCATCCCCCAATTTCAATAGATCTTATTAACGCGTTGAACACGCTCCTCTGTGAGCGACATGGTGAGCAGCGCTGGTGAGTAGCGCTGGTGAGCAGCGCTGGTGAGCAGCGCTGGTGACCAGCGCTGGTGAGTAGCGCTGGTGACCAGCGCTGGTGAGTAGCGCTGGTGAGTAGCGCTGGTGACCAGCGCTGGTGAGTAGCGCTGGTGAGTAGCGCTGGTGACCAGCGCTGGTGAGTAGCGCTGGTGCGTAGCGCTGGTGAGCAGGGCTGGTGAGTAGCGCTGGTGCGTAGCGCTGGTGAGTAGCGCTGGTGAGTAGCGCTGGTGAGCAGCGCTGGTGAGTAGCGTTGCCACTTTACAGCAAGAAGGGCCCGCGTTCCATTTCGGACACTGGCGCCTTTCTGTGTGGAGTTTGCATTCTCTCCCTTGTGTCGCGTGCGTTTTCACGGGGTATTCCAGTTTCCTCCCACAGTACAAAGACTCCCTGCCGAGGCTAATTGACCTACCGACTAAATTTCCCAATGAGATGTACTGGTGTCCCTTGACGTGTATAGTCCTGCCTTATGTCTGCCGAGAAAGGCAGCTTATCAAGACCTTCTGCAGCATTAAGCAGGTGGTGATAATTAAATCATTAATACATGTCCGTGTATTTTTTGTAAGGAGGTTGTGACACTGGACTTCAATGAAAGTCAGAAGACGCGTACCAACCGTTTTCAGTACGATATAGAGCATGAATACTGAAGCAGAGTTTAAACGTGTCGTTACCAGCCAGGCGAAATGCATGTCTCTAGCATGTTTGGTGGGAGAGGTGGTCGCAGACAGCAAGACACGTTGAGTACAAACCTTGTCAAAACGTGCTTCGTCCTCACAGTTTTCAAAGATGCTCGTGTCAAACGTCAGACCTGAGCAAAAAAATAAATAAAGCAGAGCAGCCTGATTAGACAACTCCAAGAACAAGACAACAACCGCCGTTCGCCAATAAGTGGCGGTGAGGTCACCATGGTGCTGTGCCAGGCCAGGTGCACGTTTAGGCCACGTTAAGTGTCGACGGCTCGCCGACAGGAGGTCGCGGGACAGCACCCAGGTGCTATGGGTTGATTGACTGAGATGATTGTGCACCCGACTGTGCCAAATTTGCGATTCGCACACACAGACACACAACACCCGGCCAGAAGAGCATTCACTACCAGGGGAAATTACGTTGTGACACCAGTGTTTCGTACATGACGAACAATAGAGGATTATGTACTCACACATTGCTTGGCTTTATGAACATTATGTTAAATGATTTGATTATTTTATTTAATGACCATTCTTCTCAACGGGTGAATGAACACTAAATGTCATGACATAAAAAAACCCCAAATATATGTTATTGTTGCTGATTCTCCGTTCTAATGTCGTTGTTGGCGTGCCGTTCTCTCCGCAGCTCTGTGCAGCGCTTTGTGACCCTCGGGTGAAAAGCGTTATAAAAATGCAATCATTATGATGTGATAACACGTTTATAAAGTGAGTTTATTGCATAATTTACTTTTATTGGCGATTTCATCGTCCCAAGTTTTGATATCTCAGGTGGTACAAACCAAGCAAATTATTTCACTTGAATGTCAGTGAGTTGCAATGGATGAAACAACAGGTCAGTTCAAATATGTTAATTGTTTGTTAAACAAACCATATTAAAAAAAGTCGTTAAATATTAAATCACCAGATTAATTTTTAGTTAAAAGAATGCCTTACTTGAAACAGGAAAAGATAAAGTGATGAATTAAAAAGAGTGGGCGGCACGGTGGCCCAGTGGGTAGCGCTGTCGCCTCACAGCAAGAAGATCCCGGGTTCGAATCTCGTCTCGGGTGCCTTTCTGTGTCGAATTTGCATATTCTCTCCCCGTGTCCGCTTGGGTTTTCGCCGGGCACTCCGGTTTCCTCCCAAAGTCCAAAAAATGTTGCTGCATAGGTTAATTGGCTTGCAGACTAAATTGCCTTCAGTGTCCGGTGATGGACTGGCGTCCCATCGTGAGTATATCTCTGCCTTGCGCCCTGTGTCTTCTGGAATAGGCTCCAGCTCGCCGCGACCTTGTACAGGATTAAGCGGGTATGACAATGAGATGAGATTAAAAAGAGATGCTGTAATGTGCAGTGGAATTATTTAATTAGTCGATTGTGTGTGTGGGCGGCGCGGTGGCGCAGTGGTTAGCGCTGACGCCTCACAGCAAGAAGGTCCCGGGTTCGAGTCTCGGCTCGGGTGCCTTTCTGTGTGGAGTTTGCATGCTCTCCCCGTGTCCGCGTGGGTTTTCGCCGGGTACTCCGGTTTCCTCCCACAGTCCAAAAGCATGCTCCTGGATAGGTTGATTGGCTCGCAGACTAAAATTGTCCCGCAATGCCCGGCGATGGACCGGCGTCCCGTCGTCGGGTGTATTCCTGCCTTACGCCCTGTGTTTCCGGGATAGGCTCCGGCTCACCGTGACCCTATATATAGGATTAAGCGGTTTTAGATAATGAGATGAGAGATGAGATTGTGTGTGTGTTACTCATTCCCCAACAGTTGTTAGTCGATGCTTGAAATTATTTTCTACTTCTGTAGCTAATTAAGTGAACGGTCTGCTTGTTAATTGTGCTCTAATCATTGGTCCCACTTTGTCACGTATGCTCATAGTTGTGCCATCCAGCCCAGGAGTATCGCCTTTAAATACGGAAACTACGTGGCGGCATTATTGACCGGCTTGTTGTACAGCGACAGGGGAAGTCTGATGATGCCTCCAACGTGGGAGGCGCGCTCGACACGGTTATCCTGAATGCGCCTCTCTTAAGAGCCATTCTCAGTAACAGTCACGCTTGTGCCAACGTCATTGGCAGATGAGCGATGGATTTGAGAAACGACGAAGGCATTCATGTAAATGAGAAGAATATAACAATCTCAGATTTTCTGACAACACAGTCATTCTAAGGTACAGTTGAAATGACCTGCAAGAAATTATACTAAATAAGACCGCGAAGTTTAAGTGGAGATCAACATGAGCATAATTATTTGTAATCTTAGCTTAACAGAAATACCTGTCAGAGGGGCATAGCTATTAAATACAGCAGCGTATATACATCCAGCTCATTTATTTAGAGTGGACAGGAATACATTAAAAAAAACCTGAAATAATACCACAGATGAAAGTAGGTCAGAGAGCTGTTGGAAAGTGAAACTTGATCATGGAAAGTGACATAGCAATATGTCTCAAGAGGAACGTTTTCATGCAACGCGTATGACCCGCCAGGACAGATGCATCACAACAATCGATAATCATGATGAACAAAGCGCAAAGTGTGAAACGTATGCAAATCAGGCATTGACAGCTGGACAAATGGGATTACACCGCGAGATCGCTACAGCAACGCACACATCACAGAACACGCGCGCACGCTCATGACACATTTATTAGTGTTAAACAAGGTGAGCGCGCTTGGGCAGGTCTCACAGTCAGAAGGCATCATTTACAATAATTGCTGCTGAGTGTCGGCGAAAGGACAGTGCTTGCGCAAAAGGTCACAACACTCGGGTGATGTCTCAAACGGTATCAGCCTCATGTGCAGCTGCCGCTGGGATAGAGATCGCAGGACTGTGGAGGACAGTTGCGATTAGGAATCGTCTCTCCGCGTGTGGATTGATCACGGATGTAAAGGGTGTTGGCTACCGCTGTTGATGTCTTGTGACTTTTATTCTGTTGTGGAAGTTCATTAGAAACGAAACCAGTGGGAAAGACATTGACTGGCACGATCACTTCCCTCTGTAACATTACACGTGCGCCCCTTCATTAACAACGCGGTGTAATTATTGTACAGTTTACAATTAATCTTAGGCAAGTGTAAACAAGTGAAATCATGGGGTTTTTCTCTCGCGGTTCTATGACTGACACGGTGATTGGCATTTCTTCTTATTGTGCAGCTCAATGAGAGTTTTACAACAAAGCCACTTGGAAGTGCGTTCTGATCGTTATTTATGAGCAAGAAATTCATGAATGAAAGGCTATTGTTTTTACATGTGCCGCATGCACCCCATGGATAATAATAATAATAATTACAAGCAAATCAGATAAACACCTATAACCAGGACTTATTTTCTGACGATCGTTTTTTATCACAGCTAAGCTAGTTTAGAGTAATATCGATTTACCATGTGCTTTATGATCATGGTTAGGGTTTCATCCTTGCACAATTTAATGCTGTAAATGAGTTATATTGCCCTGTAATTTTATATATGGGTTGTGTTGGTCAGTTAGAATTTTGTTGTCAAGAATCTTGCATCCATAGGTTGCAAGCTCACTGGTATTTTATTCTGTAATAATACGCATCTATATAACGCACTAATACCAGAGAACAATCCACACTAATCCTACATTAGTGTCACCTTTATTCCTATAATCCTACGAACAGGTTTAAACATGAAAATGAAAACCTGCTGATGGGAATGATGTGGCATGTTGTTATTGACATGCCTGTTCTCATTATAGCTCTGTGCAGCGCTTTGTGACCCTCGGGTGAAAGGTGCATTAGAACTGCAAATACTATTATAATAAAATAGTTGCCCGACCAGAATCTTGGATTGGTTTGACTGAAATGAAGCACTGTCTACCATCAATCCATCGCATACATGTATGCAATTCTGTGCTGCCTAGAGGTAATGGAATATATTATGGTATACTGATGGTTTGAAGAAGATGATCAATTACGATTGACAGATTATGGATCACAATTTAACCTGAACAAAATAAAGTAATGTCTTGGTTGTCCAATCACACAGCGTACGCTGAATTTAAACGAGAGCACAATCGAGAACGCATTTACCTCCACCTCTACCGT
>JAZEWT010000030.1:4444832-4461263 GCA_036362905.1 Mordacia mordax | reverse complement strand
CCCCCCCCCCCTAAATATAGCACAGATTTGTCGAGCCAACAGTTATTGTAAAATCGCGTGAACTTGTTTGAGCAGTGAAACACAGACAGCTCGCTGGGTCAAGCAGCTTCCTCTCTAATCGCGATTACTTTACGGCAGTGCTGTAGGCGTTGGCTCGAATGACGTTTTTGTCTTCCCCAAGAGTCGAACATTTATGTTGCAGTGAATGTTTTTTTTCTGGGCGTTAATTCTAAACGCCGTGACTGGCCTAGTGCGTTGCTGTTACGAGCCCTGTTTCCCGCGTCCTCGTGGCACCACACTCCGCTGTGTTTTCCACCACCATCATTATCAATACCTGTACAGGGTCGCGGCGGGGGGCGGGGGCGGTGCCTATCCCGGCAGACAGCTTTCATGTTGCACCCTCATCATCAGCCATGGTTAATCCACTGCTGGATGATGGCCTCCGTATCCGTGTCTCACCCTCCACCAGGCGTAGACTTTGTGCGTATTAGAAACAGTATTATTATTAATAGGTGGGCGGCTCGGTGGCCCAGTGGGTAGCGCTGTCACCTCACAGCAAGACGGTCCCGGGTTCGAATTTCGGCTCGGGTGCTGCTTTCTGTGTGGAGTTTGCATGTTCTCCCCGTGTCCGCGTGGGGTTTCGCCAGGCACTCTGGTTTCCTCCCACAGTCCAAAAAAAACATGTTGCTGCATAGGTTATTTGGCTTGCAGACTAAATTGCCCGCAGTGCCCGGTGATGGACTGACGTCCCATCGTAGGTGTATCCCTGCTTTTCGTCCTGTGTCTGCCGGGATAGGCTCCGGCTCACCACGACCCTGTACAGGATTAAGCGGTTTCTGACAATGAGATGAGATGAGATTATTATTAACAAAGCTGCAGTCTAATTTCACATTAGTGTTTCGTTGTAACTCTTATTAACAGGGTTCGTGAAAACATTAATTAAAGGCTGACTATAAGCCTCCTCTTAAGGCACATTGCTAGATTGTTTTAATAACCAGCATCAATTAAATATGGCCTGAGATGTTTTTTTTTGAATGAGGCAGATGAACGTGGGTTAAAACTATTTATCAAAGCTGAACTTGATGATTTAAAGCAACACAGTAGTGTAAATGGTGCGTGTGCGGGGGAAGTTTTGTAATTGATGCGTTCGTGCCACTTTGACATGCATCAGAAACGTGGACCCTGACAAAATGGAACGGGTCAAAAGCCCAAGAGCACAATAAATAACTGGAAAATACACAATCGGAATTATCCCGAGACGTAAAATAGAGAAGTACAGAATTTTGGCTGAGAATGGCTCTTAAGAGCAGTTGTGTCCTGATAGAGCTGGTGTGCGTTTTTTGCCCTTTCCTTTGTGATATCTTGCCTCCGGCACGGGGAGACATCTTTCTGCAAATTGTATTTGATTTCAGTTGATAGATGTTTATTGTCGGAGCAGAAAATAGCGAGTGAGCGTGCAAGCTGTGGATGTGGGAGTTCTTCGACACAACAAACGATCGAACCGAGAAAAGCAAACAATAATGACGCGGCTGTGAAAAAAAACGGTTCTTAAGAGCAATTCTTATAAATCGTGCCGTGAGAATCGACATCAATGGGTAACTTTGGCTGCTAAGAAATGTAAGCGGATCTTGGCAGGGCACGCCGATAAAAATGAGATGATGGATGACGGAATAACCGCTAAGTGGCAGCCAGAGGAGGGGAAAAAGATCGGTTCAATGCGGGATGGGAGCGATGAGACCAGCTCAGGCGCTGATGCTGCGATCGCCCTGGCATCGCGAGACCAAGTAACTTGGGGAGGTCTTCATCCAGTCATGGATTGTGCGTGACCTATGGCAATTGTTAGTATCACAGTGTACAATATGGTTCATAATGGGTACCTTACTGTGTCCTCATATAGCAGAGTATAAATTATTTTTGAGGCACTGTGTCCATACAACCAACATCGTTTGCATTGTTTTCAACACAATATAACGGCTTTTTATTTTTAATTATTCCTTAAGGGCCGGATAATATTTATTTTCTGGGGCCGGACTTGCCTCGTGAGATGAATGCTGTCCACCGTTGTTCTAAGCGGTCACATTTTCATGTATGTAAGTTTCATTTCACTATATAACGTTGTGTCAGGTCTACGTTTGGATACAGATAATTGGGAACCATTGTGACCTGGCTAATGTATATAACGACGTACTTCTATTGGAGGTCGCAGCTCAAAGTGGTTTCGGTAATGAGTGACACAGCACCCCTTTCCCATTAAATCCCAAACTGGTAGGAAATTCTACATTCCTATAAGGGGGTGAGTTTAAATATAGTACGGCCTGTGTTGACTTTCCACAAAGTGGTTATTATAAATGGAATAGTGGTTTAATTGATCACCATCTAGGATTTGAACTTGCAATCATTTAGGTTTTAAATAATGTACTATAACCAATCCAACTCTCTTGATTTAACCGTGTGAAGTGACTAAATACATCCTGTGACTAAGCATATTTATTACAATCCCTTCCATTTTGCATGGCATCAATACAGCCAGAAGCTTTATAACCATTGTGCTATTATTCATAATATGCAAACAGGGTATGAATCCCGATGTATACCACGTGTGTATCAAAATTATTTTGTGTATAAATTGACTGCAGTCTACCGCCTGAGCATATCTTCCTTCGTAACTTCAGTTCAATTCGAGCATGTGGACCCTTATCACGCATGTCCAATGTCGAATCATGAAAGCGGGTGGAGTTGAGAGCTGTTTATCTAATTTCAGAGTCTGTGTTCCCTGTTGCAGCCCATCACTCGACAGGAGCACTCACGAAAGTGGGCGATTCACTGCTGACTCACTCCATACATTCCTTTTTTGGGGGGTTAGGTCAAAATATGTGTCGTAAACCTGCCTCCACCCGACAGCCAATCGATAAGGTTTTGTCACGTGAACAGAACGTGCCAAATCTTTTCTCTCTGAGCACACCGGTGCGTTGGAGAGCCAACTCACTACGTTCACAATGAAATACGACGAGTCGCTGATCATTGCACGAGGACTCATCAGCAACTCGCATAACTTCCCAAAATAAAAAGACCCTATGGCCGGGGACACAACACCTGGAGCCGCTCATCCCAAATTCGTGGCATCTCGCCAAATGTTAGTGAGATGTCACCAAATTGGTGAGATGTCCCTACAATGGAATTGACAGAGCCTCCACAGCTGAGACAATTCATGCTCATCGGGGGATCACTTATTCTCAGCGGATAATTATGTGAGGCCTGTATTGTGCTGTCTGGCCCATAAGGACTGACAATGAGTAGACCTTCCATGAGTTATAAAAGTACCTCGTGTGTACTGTGTTATCACTGATCACCCGAGAGCAATGCGGTTCTCATTAACATGAACCTGAGCCAGTGGTTACAATTCCGCATTCCTATGACTGAGGCTAGTCAGTCCATGTCTATTAACTTACCATTCAGCAGTTCTGTATATAAACAACAAAATTCAGTATTTAAGAGTAAAATTGTTGGTGTATCATCTATCCCTTATCTGTACTATGGTCATAACCCACACTTGTTTACACTGTGACATATTTATTTTATCACAGAGCTATCTCAAATACGGTTAATTGATTGACAAGTTCTCATTATCTGAAACCGCTTAATCCTATATAGGGTCACGGTGAGCCGGAGCCTATCCCGGAAACACAGGGCGTAAGGCAGGAATACACCCAACGACGGGACGCCAGTCCATCGCCAGGCATTGCGGGACAATTTTAGTCTGCGAGCCAATCAACCTATCCAGGAGCATGCTTTTGGACTGTGGGAGGAAACCGGAGTACCCGGCGAAAACCCACGCGGACACGGGGAGAGCATGCAAACTCCACACAGAAAGGCACCCGAGCCGAGAGATTCGAACCCGGGACCTTCTTGCTGTGAGGCGTCAGCGCTAACCACTGGGCCACCGCGCGCCCTGATTGACAAGTTGTCAACTTAAATAGCTGTCAGTTCACCACACCGTAGGTCTGGCTTTTGGTCTTTGACCCACGCCTGCAAACTTTATTTTACTACGTGCCGAGAATTGTAAATATTGACTCATGTTGGAGGAAGAAAACGCTTAGAACATACTGTTAGGCGCAGTGCATTACATTCCTCTTACTGGAAAGCGTTGGGGTAAGTCGGTGGTTTGTGTTCGTTCAGCTGTACAGGGTCGCGGTGAGCCGGAGTCTATCCCGGCAGACACAGGGTGCAAGGCAGGGATATGCCTACGATGGGACGTCAGCCCAGCACCGGGCACTGAGGGCAATTTAGTCTGCAAGCCAATTAACCTATGCAGCAGCATGTTTTTTGGACTGTGGGAGGAAACCGGAGTGCCCGGCGAAAACCCACGCAGACAGGGGGAGAGAACATACAAACTCCACAGAGGCACCTGAGCCGAGATTCGAACCCGGGACCTTCTTGCTGTGAGGCGACAGCGCTACTCACTGGGGCACCATGCACCCCGAATTTGTATTATCATGTTTTTAATTGAACCCTACAATATATCAATGTTGCTGACGTAAACTTCCAATTGCTGTGTGATACAGGAAAACAAAACCTTTAATTCCCATCGTCTGCTGTTATTTGTTGCCATGTATTCTCTGCTCGACATAGTGCAGTTGAAGATGTCTCCTTTGTGAACTTGTCACCCACACGGCATCAGACCGTGACAGTACTTCACAGACTGTAGTGTCCCTCGGTGCGCATGAGCCTCGCGGTTTTGTTTGTTCATCAAAATGTGAAGCAGTTCCGTAAACCTTTACACATGTTATCCGCAGCTGTATTGCCGACAGCAGTTATTGCAAGTGTCATCGACTTGCTGTTGCGGTGTCAATGCAGTGCAAAGCCTAGGCACAAAGGTCCCCTATATTGGTTTAGCAGAGCCAAGCGCTGTTAGCGAGCACCAGTTAAGGGCTGCACGACACAAGAGGTGGTGAGTGGCCAGAACATGGCTTGCCATATTTCTATCCCCAGTGATGCACAAGGTACTCATTTGAGGCCGAGTGGATCTAAGCGGACGCTCATCACCCGTTCAGATAATCGTCGCTGGCGTTGGCCATAAGTGTGAATCGAACTCAGGTTTCCGAGATCGTATTGCAGTGTGTGGACTCTAACGCAGCTATTGTCAATATAACCACTAACCTTCTGTTCATCAACTTACTTTCTGCTCCACGTTCTAGTACAGTACAGATCTGCATTACAATCAATGTGGTGACGCTGCAGCGGGAAGTCACATTAAAAAAAACGTGGATTTTTGTAAAAGTCTGAGTGTGTATAAAATAAAATAAATCCAGCGTAATTGTACTGCCTGGCTTTGTGGGTGCCTTTTTTTTATCTCCCATTGATCGCAGCTCAGAGATTCAAAGGTGACTGATGCTACCCTAGTGTGATGTGGCAGGGTTGTG
This sequence comes from Mordacia mordax, assembly GCA_036362905.1. Lineage (NCBI taxonomy): Eukaryota > Metazoa > Chordata > Hyperoartia > Petromyzontiformes > Petromyzontidae > Mordacia > Mordacia mordax. Next base: position 4,455,843 of record JAZEWT010000030.1, on the reverse strand, counting down.
CGCGTGTTTATCTGACTCCTAATCTGGCGCCCTCTCTCCTCTCTCTATCTCTCTCCTCTCTCTCTGTCTCTCTCCCCTCTCTCTATCTCTCTCCTCTCTCTCCTCTCCCTCTCGTTCTCCAGACTCGCCGTACGAAACGAAGCTGTTTGAGAACAGCGAGGATGAAGCAAAGTTTGACGCGGTTTGTAACCAAAACGTGCGGCGGCCGTCTGTGTTTTGACTGGTTTGAAAATGACGCAAAACCTGAGCGCTCTCTTCTCCCTGTATCGAGTTGTTTGAACCTCACTTTGCTTTGGCTTAATACGTCGTTGTTTGCTGTTAATTAGTAGCTTTTCCGCTAACTTTACGATGGAAGTTTTTTTTTATCAGCCCGCTAATAAAGCCAACGATATTAGTGTCCACTTCACGCATGTTTTTTTTTGTCGACACAAAACATGCGTGTTTACATTTTTCTCAGATTTTTCCTCCGTTTCGGCCAACTTAACCCAGCAAGTCATGTGCTTGTACGAATCAATCATGATGCGCATTGTGCCTACACACACACACAGTTGCACACGCGATGGGCTATTTACATAGACTATAAGAGACTTCCTCAATGATCTTGTTGGAAGAGGTGGTCTTACCCACACTTTACCCCATGTTTGTGAGTCCAAGTGCAAAGAATGTTTTTTGCGATATACTCATTTAAACGGCTGTACGGTGACGCTTGTTTTCGGGCCGTGAAATGCGCTAAAATATTTCCTGCATGTGGAACGGTCCGTGAATAGTTTAAAGCAGTCCTACATGTTGGTGCGGATCTCATCTGGTTTAACATACCTCATCGCATGCGGCCACTCCCAATGATATCCTATTGTGACTTCACTACGTCTAAGTGGTTTTGACACACATAAGTGCTATGTACAGATGGGCGTGGGTGCAGCCACCGTTTCACAAGTGGGGGGGGTCTGAATGACTCTGGTGCTGAGAGGTTGGACACGAGTAAGATGGATTAAATGCTTTGTTGATGCCAATTATGCAATGATGGTAAATAAGAAAAACATATCGTTATACGTTAAGGGAAGTTGTAGTTCAGGATTAGGGTGCCTGTCGGTCAGTCACGTTTCCTAAACATGTATTGTGGTGTTGATCTCAGACAAGACTTCAATGCCATATTTTAAAATCATCATTATCAGTTCACGCTTAATCCTGTGGTCACAGGAGTCTAGAGCCTATCCCCACAGATAGAGGGTGCCAATCCTGGTATACAGAGGGTACAAGGCATTGCCATACCCAGTATTGGAAGCCAGTCTATCCTGGGGCACCGTAGGAAAATTAGTCAGGCCAACTAGCCTCGGCAGCATGTCTTTGAACCGTGGGAAGAAAACAGAGTACCTTGCAAAAAACCCACGCGGACACGGGGAGAACATGCAAACTCCACACAGAAAGGTACACACCCCTGCAGGTCGAGCGCGGTGGCTCCAGACAATTAACAATCGAAAGCCACCCTCCGAGCAAGGTTGGCGTGAGGCAGGGCATCTGGCCATAGCAGTCTGCTCCTTTTTGAGGGGGCAACTATCCAAACGGGCCCAGCCTTGCTACCGGCCGCTTAAACCAGCAACAGGTAGAGTTTTTGCGACGATCTTAACCGCTCGAGACACAACCAGACGAACAGTAATTGGCACTGCCCACCAAGCAATTGAGCCGTCTCTGGCAACAATGTGCCAGAGCGGTGCTAGGGGTCAAATGCTGCAGGCGATGGCATCTCTTGCATGAAAACGTTAATGAGAGCTATTGTCTATTCTGTCGTTGTTAGACAAGTGTCTCTGATGCAGAGGTGAAAGGTCAATAAGTGGAGAATAGACGTCTCGACAGCACCCCGTTAGAGAATTTGCTCTGATCTTCCCAAAAAATTGATAAGTGATCAAATTAATTTGCATTAATGCAACTGTCTCACCATTAAAATTAGAAACATTACCTCTCGTGCCTGGTATACGTGTTATTAATGTTTAATGCGTTCCAAATTTAGTCTAATTGTCACATTATCTTGTAAGTGAACTCATACATATCTGCCTGATGCAACGTCATTTTAATTAGTTAAAAGTCAGGGATACTATGTGTTCCTGTGCATATAATTGGCGATCATAATGGTGTAAATAATGTCACGTGTCGCGGTATAACACGGAAAAGCATTTTGCACCTCTTTCGTTCGGCGTTTAAAATGTTGCTTGGTCTGAGGTTTTTTTGTCTTCTTCTCAAAATAACAAATTAAACGATCATTACACGATCACAAAAAAACAATCTTGATATAAAATAGCGTTTTACGGAAAGGAAACGATTTTAAACCAACGCACTTTTAACCTGAGAGGCACACGAGGGTTCTGTCATGTGAATATAGAATGGAAAATACCTTTACATCCGCAGACAAAAGTCTACGAATGTTAACATTGTCACCGCATTTAAAGTCCCATTTCTATAGAGGTGTTATTAGTATGTCAGCATTTCTTGCAAAAACCCAGTTTGAGCGAGACTTTAAGCTCGCACGCAATACTGCACACATGACTGAGCAGTGCCAGCCCTTCACAAGAACATCTTCTCACTTGAACTGGTGGAGTGGCTGAGGCAGTTTTTCCAACCGAAATGTTCCATTTGTAGGGACGGTCAACAAACCTCAAGCAAACCTTTAAGTTTTTTGATTCATGGTCAACTTAAATAGTTTAACAATATTACAAAATGCACTGACTTTGCAATGTTTATCTAATAAAGGCCCACACTTAATGCTATTACTTTGGAAGACTGGAACACTGTGAATGTAATAAGATTAAGCGTTGCTCTTGTGAGCTGCTATCCTGGGATTCCTGCGTCCTCTGAACAGGTTTATCCTAGCAGAGCAGCTGTTAGAGCTATTCTCATCACAATAATAGTTGCATTTATAGAGCGCTTTTCACTCAAGGGTCACAAAGCGCTGCACAGAGCTGCGGAGAGAGCGGCACAGGTCAACAACAACGACATTGGAACGGAAACTCCGCAACAATAATAAAAAAATGGGTTCTTTAAAAAAACACACGTCGTTGCAGAACAACTTGCAAAATATGATCTCTCAACTAATACATCGAGCCATGGAAATCGACATCTATTTATTAATGACATTCTTGAAATTTTAAGCTATTCGATAATAGGTGGCTGTGCTTAATGGAATAAAACCATTCGTTATGATTTGGAATTGTAACTAGATAAAAAAAAAATCTATTCTCTTTTCGCCTTGATGTTGCCCTTGATTGCATTGTTTTAACTGTTAATTGCCTCGTTTGTAATAAGGTTTTTTGCTGTTGCTATATTACCCTAAACGTAACGTTCGCTAATGATTTCAACACAATGTGCCCCTGTCGCACGCAATTCGTCCTCACACAAGCGAGGCGCAGTAGCGCAGTGAGTAGCGCTGTCACCTTGGAGCAAGAAGCACCTGGGTTCGATTCCATGCCGCGGTGCCGTTCTTTGCAATGCGGTGAATTAAAGGTGCCTTTCTGTATGGCGTTTGCACGTTTACCCCGTGTCGGTGTGGCTTTTCGCCGGATACTCCTGTTTCCTACCACAGATGAAAGACTTGCTACCTAGGTTAATCATCCTTAGCAAAAAAAAAAAATGCCCTGCGATGTAGTAACTTGCTTACCCCTCCCCGCTGGTCAACTGTTAAAATTGAGCTACAACGGTTCCTCCCAGCTTAAATAATACACTCACTGACCCTCCAAACAGTTCCCTGCATTTGTGAACATCATCGACAATGCATCGATATACGCATGGGCGTCAATGCACCTGTCATGATCCTTCCGTGTCCACTTGTATCTCTTAATCGCCACACTCGGTAAGAACTGGTTCAGAACAAGGCGTGTTATCTGATATTATATGGAGACACAGGTGTTCTGTTGTTCGCGAAGGAGAGGAGATCTCGCAACATGGATTTCTCTCAAAAAACTGCTATTGAAAGCAATTACCATGCATCTAGTTGTGAAAAGCTACACCAGTACCAATATAAACTTCTAAAATAAGAACGTATACAGCCTGTTATCGTAAAACACCTTTGTAATGCAGAGTGTAGGGTTTATGTTACTGTTTTCAACAATTGGTGATAACAATAAAATAAAACCTGTTCTGGGAGGGTAATTCTTCATGATGTTTATGACCGTAGACACGGACAAGAGTGTTATTATTACCAGGACTAACAACATATTACATCTATATTCCTCACATGCCCTTGCTTTCCACCTTGCCGCCTTTGCCAGTCTTCCTCAATTTACCGCACGTTGACATTACTTTGCTTCCCACCGCGCACATCCGCCAATGAGAGTGAAATAAATAAACGCATCCACTGAGTGCGCGGCGCGCCGAATATATCCACTCTGCCCCTTTCCTCTTAGCGATTTTGAGGAGACTCCCACGCATTTGCGGCGCTGACACACGTGTGAATGCCACCGCTCCGCGGCTGTGAAGGCTCCCGTCTGTCTTTGCTGCGCGCTCGCCCGTTGGCATTAAAGTTTCAGTGCGTTGCGCCGAATAGCTTTCGAAGCGGAATGTAACTTGCGCCGTGTTGCCGAAATATTGTTGCTGCTCTGGGGGATTAAGGCGCAAAGCCATTTGCGGTGTAAAGGCTGGTGCACGGCTCTCGGATTTAATGAACCCACGCTAACTCTCGCTCTCTCTCTCTCTCTCTTGCAAATTCGGTTGTTTTGGAAAATCATTATGGTCGGGTAGGTAAGCGGAACTGAGCCTTAAACCAGTACCACCTATAGTGGGGTGACTGCAAAAGTCGAGGTATAACGACCCACGAATTTATAAAATAATATAGAGCATATCATTATGGTAATGTATGCGTTGAATTACTAATGTTGGAATACGAAATGGTTTCACACCATCTCCCTATATCCAATACCGGTCATTATTATTCAATCAAATATTCAATCAAACTACGATCCTGAATTGTGACAGTCGGTTGCGAGGAAGAGACGTGACACGTTCCACCGCTAGCCACCAGCATTAGACTTGGCAAGACAGTCCTGATTAAACAAGCGTATTAATCATATTTATTGCAATGACATCAAGTGAAATTAAAACTTCCTGGAACTGCAGCTTAAGTGGTGATCCAGAATGTATTTTTAAGCACATTGAATTAGTGCTTAGCGAGTATCCAATTTGTGTAACGTGTGTGTTATTGTGTGTGTGATTTGTTCTGTTTATGTCATCCGCGGGGTGTGCTTAATTTCAATGTTCGTGTGCAATCCGGGAAGTGCTTACCTTGTGCATTCTGTGTGAAACGTGAATAAGCTATTATAGTGATTTAAAACGACAACAATAATCTTAGAGCAGCCAAGTGCATTACGAATCGGAGCACGGAACTGGGACTACTGAGATCCTGGGTTCAAATCTGGGTTTTGACTATCCCTTCATGAGCCCATATTGTCAAGTGCAGTTTTTTTGAGATGGTGAATAACTGCACATAATGGTTAAAATATCAAAGTTTTGTATATAGGAGTGTTCCTCCTTTCTCCTTCATGATGCTTAGCCCCCTGTTTTGGAGGTGTTATCGAGAATCAATGTTGTCTTTCTGGGCAGATCACCGAGGTTTGTCGACAAATGTGAGTGTTTGCTCCGCGTAGAGGTTACAAATGTATAAATGTAGGTTTGCACGGCGCTCTGTATGAAATTACTCTAAAGAGCTGCTCTTTCAGCGAAGCCCTGCTACGCGAGCCTTCGCAATTTTACGAGACATTTTTTTATATTTGGAACCGTGAAAACCTTCATGCTCGCACACTCTAACAAAATTCTAACTCTGAAAAATAAACATTGGGTGTGTTGTCAAGCAACACATTTGTCGATGTCAGTGTTTGGAGAAACCTCTTGCGAGAGACCATATGCGAGAAACTCAGAACTGGTTTTATGATATCTCCTCTTGTAGGCAGTTTCCTGTCTCGGTGATGCGTCACTCTCGAAGAATGTCAAATGTCTGTTTCATGTGACGATAATACTTTGCATCTAATTTGGAATTCAAATGTGTCTTTTTTTTTAAAGAAAAACCATTGTAACATGAGAGTACAGTAATGGAATGAAACCCAATTCACACAAGGAACATTATTACCCGCGTGTTCGGTTGGCACGGTGGCAAAAATAACTTTGTCTCACAAAGTCCAGCCCAGGTGGTTCGGTTTCTGCCTCAGGTGATTTTCTGTGTAGCTTTTGTGTGTTCTGTCCCTGTTTTACGTGGTTTACTCCGGGTTCTCCCACTTCTTCCCATTGCAAAAAAAAAAACACAATAGCCAATAACATTGTAAAAAAAAACCCCAAAATGTTATTGTTGCTGATTTTTCGTGCTCATGTCGTTGTTTGTTGACGTGCCGTTCTCTCCGCAGCTCTGTGCAGCGCTTTATGACCCTCGGGTGAAAAGCGCTCTATAAATGCAATTATTATCATAATGTATAGCACGCAGTAACTCGCAAATGCTAGTGCTGGCTGACCATGATGGTGTCTTACCCCTGGCTCACTGCGGTTTCCTCGGACCTGCCGAGTAGTTCTCTTTTTGAACGAATATTTTGGACGTTGACCAAACACTATGCGTGTGTTTTTTTTTAATGTACAATTTAAGTGATGTATTAAATTTAGTCTGCGTAATGCGATGGGTGTTCATGTAGCGCCTTGGAAAGCTCAATGAAACACACCACTGGGAAACATAGATCTGAAAGGCGCTGAAAGGTCAATCAATGAATTGTTTTTGAATGTTTTCTTGGAATTTAAGGGCACCGCTCAGATACTTCCATCACAGGACGCGTTGTCTGGCAAATGTTGCTTCTGGTTGCTTTTTCTCCTGCCGCTGCGATGTCCTTGCGCCTCAAAGAGTCATTGTCTCGTCAAATGAATGCCTTTGGCATGAAGCGAACACACCGGCGATGGACTGGCGTCCCGTCGTCGGGTGTATTCCTGCCTTACGCCCTGTGTTTCCGGGATTGGCTCCGGCTCACCGTGACCCTATATAGGATTAAGCGGTTTCAGATAATGAGATGAGATGAAGCGAATACTGTGTACATTAAAAAAATTAAATTAATTTCAAATAACGTAGCCTCCTTCGAAGTGTTTCTGAAAATATCAGAAGCCTTTTGGTGTTCTTACAGTTGCATGCGGTGTTTGAAAATTGTTGGTGGGTTAAAGGCGCTTTGAGTTGCTGTGTCCTTAAGGCTTTGTCACGATAGATTGACAGTGGGTGATTCAAGTTATTCTCCCTTACAGTTGCAGATTATCTTGATAGCGCTGCTATGACGACAAGGTTTAACACCACCTACACGCGCGTGGGTTGTCTCCGAGAACGCCACTGTTCTTGCGTGAGCCAGATTCATCACAACTCCATCTCATTGCAGGACCCACCTCGAGCGCATTCCAGAGCCTCGGTGATGCTTTTGCTTGGTGCACTACTGGCAACATGTGACTTGTGTGCAGTGCCTTAGATGGCGTTATTGACAGCTTGACACTTGTACCTCAAACGGTCACAAGTCTAAATAAAGCATTCCGAATGAAAGCGCAGGAACGAACCAACATCGAACAATATTTATTTGATACAGAGCAGATCAGCAGCTCGTCGTAATTGTTCCAATTCATAATTCTCAGTTTCGTATTATAGATCCCGCACTGGCCTGATCACTTTAGTCTCTCGTATGCCCTCCCCGTGGGTGGCGCGGTGGTGTAAATAAGTAGCGCTGTAGCCTCAAAGCAAGAAAGCCCAGGTTCGATTCCCGGCTCGGGTGCCTTTTTGTGTGCAGTTTGTATGTTCTCTCCCCGTGTCCGAGTGGGTTGTCGCCGGGCACTCCGGTTTCCTCCCAGTGCAAAAAACATGCTGCTGTATAGGTTAATTGGCTCGCAGACTAAATTGCCCGCAGTGCCTCCAGTCACCAGACGAATGGCGTTGCACCTCCTGCATAAGCGAGGTCACTCGGGTAATGATCATTGGCGTGACTGGGATTGCGATGGCACGTCTCTACGCTCACTCCTCCGCGACTCCGTCATTCCCCACTTGGCGATGGAGGAAGCTGCCTCTTCACGAGCAGCTCTCCACAGTTGAGTCAAGAGTCCATTGCCTTGGCGATAAGATGCCGTGTGGCTCCTGTGGTGGATTTTCAATAAGACAGCTGTACAATCATTCATGCATGCATAGCTGGTTATATGACAACGCTTTCGCAAATTTAGAATTCTTTTTAACTGTGTTACGTAACTTACAGGGAGTGTGTGTGTGTTTATCCGTTGTACATTGAACGTTGTATTGATTACATTACTCTGTTAAAGGACTGCAGCTTAAACCGCTGTTGAAATATTTAGCACGAAATTCAATTTGTCTTGGAAGTACATAAAAGTACAAAAAATTACACTATTGAAAATGTCACCATAAAATGTACAAGTTAAGAGAATTTTACTTTAATGGTGCAATTGTCAAAATGAATATATTCCTGTACTGTAAAATGAATTGCCACTTACAATGTGCACAGTATTCGTATCCGCTTGTAGAGAGAAAGAGAATGATTCAGAGGTGTGCGGACAGGCATCCTCCCATACTTTGAGATGTCATTGGACAATATAGTTGGTGGGCTTTTATTTTGAGCAAATTGAGAAGTGGACATCCCAGCGAAAACTCACAAGTGTCATCGCTGCACCACTGCCGCACCAACACATCAGATTCTCGTCCAGTGCAAGAGTTAAAACAAAATACTTGTTTTACCGCGCTGCGCTTTGACAGCAGAAAACAAAAATGAGACGAACCTTTGGCAAGGGTAACAGAAACGAGATTTCAAGGGTCTGAGGTTCAGTCGGTGAGATTTAAACTCTCTGTCTCTGGTGCTGTGAATCAGAAACTAACTTTTTTAATTTCATTTTCCAACTATAAATTTCGCCTCGACAAGGACACAGACTCAAACAAGACCGTTATTATTTTTTACAACGATATTTACTCCGTACTGATATAGAGCTTCATTGCTCGATTCATGAAAATGTCTCTCCTTAGCTGTGGTTTCAGGATAGCCGTGTCAAGGTTTTTCCACACTTTTTTTTTTTTAACCAGCTAAAGTCCACATGATGATGAGCGCTTTTTCAGAGGTGACCTGACCATGCGTGACAAACTCATCGAAGTGGTTTCACATCACACGTGGGAACTTAGAACCGCAGCCAAATAATCGAAGCACGTGCGTCTGAACGTGGTGGCGTAAACCGCAGCGCCCGGAAGAATATGCACGCGATCGCAGGGAGATAATGTGCGGACTAACAACGTACACGTTTGTAAAGAGCAAAGTTTTTACCATTTCTGGCAATTGTACAGGTGTTAAGATCTCAAGACACCAAATGGACACCTTTCGCAAAGTGTCTAGTTTGCAAAAGCAACACGTACTTGTGGTAAAACACGCCAACAAAATAGTTTGACAATGTTTATATAGCGGTGATGGACTGGCGTTCCATCGAGTGTATATCCCTGCCTTGCGCCCTGTGTCTGCCGGGATAGGCTCCCGCTCACCGCGACCCTGTACAGGACTAAGCGGTTTCTGACAATGAGATGAGCTGTTTATATAGTCCTTTAAACCGATTAGCAGGAAGCTTTGCTCGTGCATTGTCCTTCGAACTGATTGGTTCACACCAGACATGGCTTTCTTTTGAGCCTCATTGTCGGTGTTAACCAGATGTTGCCAAAAGGCATTTAAGATCTTTACACCTGTATAATTGCCAGAAATGGTGAAGACCTTTTCTACTCTTTACAAATGTACACGGCAAAAGTACCCATGGCTTAAACGCACACGTGTTGTCAGAGTCTGGATCAAACCCACGACCTCCTGCACTCCAGGCGATGGAAAGGACATATTGCCACCACGGTGCCCCGTTACTTGGTTCAAGAGCCTCAAAGCACCCTCGCCACAACTCTCATTCCGGCAGGGTGGCACAATGGTGACATCTGTGCCTCACAGAACATCATGTTCGATTCCTACCTCGGGCACCTTTCTACCTGGACCTTGTGTGTTCTTCCCCGGTTCTGCGTGAGCTTCCTCCGGGTTCTCCATTATCCTCACACTAATGAATGAACTGGCCGGTATCATCATATTGTATCGGATGCCGTGTCTGTGCACTATAAACTGGATTTATTATTGTGCAATTGGCTGAGTTATTACATTGGCAGTAAGGGAATGTTATAAAATACATGTCGGTGGATGAGTATGAATATACATTTTCCAAATTGCTCACCTGTTAACTGCGGCAATGATTTCGACACGCGTTAGGTGACCTGACACGTTATTTTCTCTGCGTAGCTGTTCTTTAATAATATTAATGATTGCACTACTAGAGCGCTTTTCACCCTAGGGTCACAAAGCGCTGCACAGAGCTGTGGCGAGAACGGCGTGTCAGCAACAACAACGTTTTGTTGTTGTTCCTTCGCGACGTTTCGCCTCCCATCTTGGAGGCATCATCGGACTTTTCACGCTGATCTGACAAGTATGTAAATGAATGTAGCAGCTGATGTATTTTTTGTTTGTAGAATGTGAATGCCGGCTATGAATTACTGCAAATTACATCAGTTTAATCTCATTAGATGCGTTGCCCTATTTTATACTGCATTAGCATTGTCATCTTGTCATCCTGTATAAAAATGAGCGCTATTGGAGTCAAAAGCAAGGTTGTAGTTGGAAAACGCTCTATCACAATCGGTTCATAAACTAGCAATCTATAGGAAGTTAACACCAATGGACACATTTTATAAAACCCCCCAGGTTAGTGTTTGGCCACCCGCCTATAAGACTACAGCAATCTTTTCCTTTAATGAAAACCTTTAAAACATACTGATATTTAGTGATAGCTGAGAGTTGCTCCTTTTACAAAACATTAGAAAAACACGTATTTACGACTAAAATTATAAAAATGTTAATCTTGCCGTATTATCAGTCAATCGTAAGTCACATATTGTCAGTGTTTGGCCACCCGCTTTTAGTCTGTAGCCCTAGATAGATTGATTTTGTGTTAAAAAAAA
>JAZEWT010000030.1:4432173-4444776 GCA_036362905.1 Mordacia mordax | reverse complement strand
GTGCAGATCTCTCTCTCACTCTCGGGCAATTCCAGGGTTTTATTGTCTCCTTCCTTAAAGCCCCCCGCCCCCCGCCCCCCCGGTAGTTCCAAGGCAACAGGTAGAGATACCAGTTGGCCAGGATGTTCGTAACAAGCGAAGCTGACAGCACAAGATGCGACCTTAATGCTCTACGCTGCGTGCTCTTTCTCTAGTTGCTCCCCATTGGGAGACGTTTTGATGGTTTGTGCGCCTGTCTGTGAGCGCGGGTGAGCGTGTCTGTGACCAATCAATGCAGACACCCCACTGCGCACGGAACTCGATGACCCACATTCAATTCCTCGCTGAGCATATTGATGGTATTTGGAACTTCAATCCCACTAGGTTCGGCACGGTGGCCCAGTGGGTAGCGCTGTCGCCTCGCTGCAAAAAAACCCCGGTTCGAATCTCGGCTCGGGTGCCTTTCTGTGTGGGAGTTTGCGAGCTTCTCTCCCCGTGTCCGCGTGGGTTTTCGCCGGGCACTCCGGTTTCCTCCCACAGCCCAAAAAACTCATGCTGCTGAATATGTTAATTCGCTTACAGACTAAATTGCCCGCAGTGCCCAGTGATGGACTGGCGTCCCATCGTGGGTATATCCCTGCCTTGTGCCCTGTGTCTGCCGGGATAGGCTCCGACTCACCACGACCCTGTACAGGACTAAGCGGTTTCTGACGATGAGATGAGGTTAATATAACCTTCTCGCTGAATTTTACGTCATCCAGAATCAGCTGCTGTCACTCAAACCACGTGGTATTCTCGTAGAAGAAAGATCATCCTCTGGGTGCTCTGATTACAGCCCTCAGTGTTGAACGATTGTATCCAATAGATAACCTGCTACAAATCCCTTCGCCTAGTCATTGACTCTTGCCCTCCACTACTGATTAAACAAAAAAGTTAAGTAATAACAATATAATTTGTAACGCGCTGCGACAATTCCACACCTAGTCATGAACGAGATATGGATATGGAGGGGTGTAGCGAGGGGGGAGGAGAAGGCATCCATGCAGTCCACTGGTGCCAACATTTCTCAGGCATCGCGTCCTTATACGTTATGATGTTATCAGCCTCTTAATGGGTTTAAAAAAAAATATTTAATGGAAGGAAACCGGAGAACCTGGAGGAAATCCACACCCAACAGGGGGAGAACACACAAACACCATTCAGGCGCCCGAGGTGGAAACCAAACCGCCTTGGGCAGCACTTTATTTCTATGAGGCGCAGATGTTACTGCTGCATAGCCACCCGGCCAACCACTGTTATCCTCTCACGCTCTACCATCCTCCTACTGTTTGACTACTGCGATGTCACTGGCCCGTCAGCGTCAAACAATCTCGTTCACAACCCAATTTCTGTTTACCTTTTAGTTTTAAGCTTCATCTTGGGTGGCCCTTATAAAGTTCATGTCTGTGAGCCCCACTCGAAAGCTAATCCATCCATCCTCGCTGGAGTTACGTTAAAATCTACACTCGCTGAGCTTTAACCAGAGAGTTGCGAGCTATTTAACAGGTACGCTCCTCTCATCCATTAAGACATATGACTGCCTGTTAAACTTTTCTAGATCGAGAACCCAGAACCGTTGCTGAGCCTTCGCTTGCACTGCACCCAAATTCTCAATATTCTGCCACGCTGTGAGGTGGCAGGGTGGTGGAGCAGTAACATCCGTGCCTCACAGGAAAAAAATAATTCCTGCCCGAGGCGATTCGATTCCGGCCTAGGGCACCTTTCTGTGTGGACTTTGTGTGTTCTCCCCCTGTTCTGCATGGGTTTCCTCTGGGTTCTCGAGTTTCCTTGCACATCTAAAGAAAAAAAAATACTCATTAGTTAATTTGCCGATATAAACGTCATAACATAAATCCAGTGTCTGGCAAATGTTGGCGCCGGCTGAATGCATGGTTGCCTTCCCCTCGCCTCTCTGTGGTTTGCTCACCACACCTCGAGGATGATGTAAGTCGCCCTGGATAAGGGCGTCTGCTCAATAATAATTAATAAAATCTAAGTGTCGTCTGCTGCCGCGTGTCTGAAGGCCATGCTGTGGGATGATTACTGCCACATTTGCCCTGAATGCCGTAATGAAGCTTCGTTATGTACAAGGCTGTGCATGCGGCCTGTTTTCATGCGTCTGTGATTTTTTTTTTACATATTTATATTTTACATTCAAGCACTGTATTTTATCTTGTTTGTCCTTGCAAACATTTAGTGCCAATACATTATATTTTTGCTCTTTTTAACCTGAATTTCCCTCCATGCAATGCCCTGTAGCTGTGGCGACTGCCCTCTGTCTCAGGCTATCATCCTTATAACAAATACTCAACTCGGTGTGCCTTGGCCGCTGAGTAAGACCTGGAGTGCTGGGCATCTGTTATTTACCCGTCAAAATGTCGCAGTGGACTTTGTGTTTTGGCTGAATCTGAAAATTAAGAGTGTACATGCGTTTGATATTTTGCTATTGTCCACGGAAACCGGCAGGGGCTTCCTGCTAAGTAGGTGTTGTATGATGCTTCCCCGATAAGTCACGCATTGGAATTGTGCTTTGCCAGCTAACATTAGTGCCCTCCAGCGAATTGGGTCTCCCTGCGGTGCCACATTGAACGTATTGATTGGGTTCATCTTGGCGTTTGTGGTGCCCCACTTGAGAGTCTGCTAACTCTGCTTGACTTGATGTCTCCTTTGTTCCGCAGACTTTCCGTTGGCCGCTGGCGAGTGCGATCAGTGGAAGTGAAATGTTGGAAGTCCGCGTTTACAACTACAGCAAGCTGCTCTCTAAAAGGTAGGCGCGTGCACCAGTGTTGTGTGCGGGTGCTTGTGGGCGATAGTGAAGCCACGGTGCATTGCATTCAGTTGTGCGCGCAAACATGCGTGCGTGTGTGTGTGCAGAAATGCATTTGCTGACCGTTAATGCGAACAGACAGTGTATGTGATTGTGGGTTACACTGCCATCTTGCAAGATTCGAGCGGCGGAGGATAACACCCATGCAATTCTAAAAATTTATAAAAATAAACATTTAGATTGAGTATAGTTTAACATTACTCAACAGATTTGTCAACAACCGCTGCCCTTAAAATCAAACCATATTTAACAGGCATGTAACATTGTTTCTGTATATCACATGCAATTTATCGTGCGTTAAAAGGCCATTGCCCAAAAGATCAACTATCACATGTATATTTTCCTTTTAAGGAAAACAACCAATCATAAAAAACTACGTTTGTACACCACTTCAAACACATTAACACCAACTGATTTAACATGGAGTCTGCATCGTTACGCCTTTAATAGTTTGCTTTCTCTGTCCAGTCACGTGAACGGTCAACCAACCCATCCTTTAAAATACATATATATATGTGACACGTACCTGTCAGAGTGCATGACATGTGTGGAGAGTGTACACGCTTGGGTGTGCCACGAACCAGTGATGTTCTGCTCAGTTGCCAGACGTAGCCCTTCAAGGTGTTTTCTTCCACACGTGTGGCATTTGGCCCAAAAAACCCTATGGGGGTTTCTTGTCGTTATTGTAAATTATGACGTGAACTGTCCTGTGTTATGACATAAGTCTGTTCTGAGTTGGGTAAAGGGTTTACATAGCCCTGGGCTAGGGATCTGTTTGGAGCTCCTCCTCTTCTTTCTCTCTCAGCACCTGGCCGTCGCTGCTCTTCAAACTTCAAACCCCTCGGGTGATCGAGTAGCCATTTCGCAGTGTTCACTGCTAATCATGCTGTGGGAGTCCGCTGGTCTGACTCATAGTTCATTGCCTCGGACCTGAATGCATGGCTCGTTTGTCACACGGGAGCTCTGTCCCGTGTTATCCTCCACCACACCGTAAGATTTGGGTGACTCTCATTATAAATTATGGAATGTTTATTTTTCTAAATGCACGAACAAATGAACCTGCTGGTGCACAATTCATCACAGCCTATCTGTAGCCTTTCTATTCGGACCAGTTATTTTTTTCCTGCTTAACAGAGAAGAATTCGCAGTGGGCTTCTCGTGAAATTGGGTGCAATGGAGTGAAGTCTGCAGTCATTGAAATGTGGTTTATTGTCTGCACCACCTTATTTATACGAGTACATTTTACATGATAATGGTATATTATTAAGGACCTGGATTCTGCCTGTGCACAATGCTTTCAAGTATGCTGGACTCTGACTCGAAGGTTCCGTGTTTGCTAATGGTCTCCGGGTATAGTAGGTGCTTTAGTGGTTTGCACATTGTGATTGCTTCGAAAAGCTGCTCTCTCGGGACAGCCGCGGCGATCGCTCCCTCTCTCCCCATCGCGACGTTTCGCCCTCGCACGTTAGAGGCATCCTCAGGCGTACAAAGGCATCCTCTGGCGCACAAGGCGCCTGAGGATGCCTCTAACGTGTGAGACAAAACGTCGCGATGGAGGAGACAGGGAGCGATCGACGCGGCTGTCCCGAGAGAGCAGCTTTTCGAAGCAACCATCATGCATCGAGCCGTGAAAACCCACATCGTTACATTGGTTTGCACACGGTTTTTAGAGATCAAGTTTCGAATCCCGAACGTCTGTTAGTGACTCGTGCTAGTCTGTGCGTCCTCTGCGTTAAGACCGCCTCCAGTGTGTTTGCGAGTGCCCCCTGCCAATCGAGGTCTTGCTCAGCTATTCGCACACGTTTCTGATGATGGTGTCATGCACGAAAAGTAGTGACACGTCAGGGAGACACCTGAACAAAGCAGGCATGTATGCGTGAAATAATATATTTGAGGAAAATAAACGTACAAGCATCCAGTACCAGGATTTAATACACTGAGCCGCATCAAAGCACATTACGGAAACAACTGGTAAATTATTCTCAGCACATGTCCTATGTAGCTTTCCACGACTCGGATGTAAGAACTATTTTTTTCGGGATAGATGCGTCGTGGGAGGAGGAACGCTCGATACCGTGATCCCGAGAGAGGATTCCTGAGAGCAATTCCTACGTCAAGCCTCCGTTATTGCATGGACGTTTTGGCGTGGTGTGAAGTTGACCACTTTCCTAGCAACGGCAAAGAATAAATTAAAGGCAAATATAATTTGTGTTAAATAATAATTTATTTTCACAGTGACTTGTGTGGACAATTAGCTCTTTGCCAGCCCAGTGACTAGTTTTTTGTGTGTGTGGCCACATCAAACGGTAACAGGAAAAATATTACCCACAATTATGAACCACTCCCATGGCGACTGTAAACATGCCAGGAGCATATTCTGTTCTAACATGGGGAGAGATATAAAACAACATTGATGCCTCAGGGTGAACGTGAAGTACGTACTTCAAACCAATTTTTATTTCTTGTATACAATCCTGCATATGTCTATCATCTTTTAAAACGCCGGCTTGTCCGCTGTGTTGTGTTGTTTACTAACCACAGCTTGCTTTTCAGTGGAATGTTTGCACAGCTTTATATCTACTGCACAATGTAAATATATTTATAAAGCAGAATGCCACTTACAGTTACATTCGGAAAATAATAACTTTGTACCAGAGCATGCTGCCAAAGTCACACGCATGGTTCTGATCATTTTCTCTTCGTAAGCTGATTAGATTATTTGTTCAATGCATTTTTTTTTGTATCCCTGCTGCTGATAAAACTTTCAAATATGCTTTTGGCCTACTTGGCATTAAAGTGGGTTGGACAGCTTTTATTTTCCCTTCATCTGTTTTTGTTCCCATATCACGAAATATAAACACCGTTGTTCATTACACCTGGGAGCAACATGGGCAGCTTTCCAAGGTCGATCTGGCCAAGATTCATGATTATAATAATAAGATTGCTAACGTACAGCGCACACCTGTTTCCTCCCACCGTCCAAAGACATGCTGCTGCCCATGTTAATTGGCCTGCTGAGTACGTTTCCTCCAAAAAAGTGTGCCCTGCGATGTACTGGCGTCACATCCTGGGCATTCCCCTTTGGCATGTATATGCCAAACGTTATTGTTGTCGATTTGCGTTCATATGTCGTTGCTGACATGGCGTTCTCTCCGCAGTTCTGCGCTGCGCTTTGTGACCCTCGGGTGAAAGGCACTCTGGAAGTGCTAATATTATTATATGATTTGTTGGCTGACAGCCATCAGTTATATTGATGTAGTTTTTTTTACGGCTCGATCTATGAGAACTGCTCTTTCAGGGCAGCCGTGTTTCATGTTCATCCTCTTTTCATCACTGACTCTGAAGTCTAATCGTGCCTTTCATGTTTCTCAATGGAGAAAGAAGGAACGTTCGATGCAGCTATCCCAAAAGAGCAGCTCTTTAGTGCTTTAAAGATAGCTTATGACCTACCTTTAATCAATGAGTACAAGCCCAGTATACAAACTGAATTTGTTATTTGCTGCCTGAAGGTCTATGCATTAAACCACACGATTGGCAGGATTAATCAAACTTAATTTTCTGCGAATGAAATAATTTCCTTTTTTTACTTTGCATATTTCCTCCAGCTTTGTGGTCAAATGTGTCTTAGTCCATCCCTTTCTTTTGCAAGATTTATTTACAATCACCCTAAAGCACTGAGTTAGTCAAATGTCCCAACTTGTGTTTTTAATTATTCATCTCCCTCTCATTGTCAAAAATCGCTTAGTCCTGTACAGGGTCGCGGTGAGCCAGAGCCTATCCCGGCAAACACAGGGCGCAAGGCAGGGATATACCCACGGTGGGACGCCAGTCCATCACCAGGCACTGCGGGTAATTTAGTCTGCAAGCCAATTAACCAATGCAGCGGCGTGTTTTTTGGACTGTGGGAGGAAACCGGAGTGCCTGGCGAAAACCCACGCGGACACGGGGAGAACATGCAAACTCCACACAGAAAGCAGCACCCGAGCCGAGATTCGAACCCGGAACCTTCTTGCTTTGAGGAGGCGACAGCACTACTCACTGGGCCACCGTGCTGCCCCCAGTAAAATGATATCTCCGTGTTTACTTCCATGACTTATATCCACAGGTGTAAGAAATTATGACTGCGCGCGTCAATATCGAAGTGCTGAAGAACGAAACACTGCCCTTCGCGTGCAGTCTGCGATTCATTCTCACGAGTTGTGAGCCGTGGATGATAACGTACATTGTAATGATGTCGGTTTTCACGGCTCGATGCATGATGATTGCTCCGAAAAGCTGCTCTCTCTGGACATCCTCGCCGTTCGCTTCCTCTCTCCCCATCGCGACATCCTTAGGATGCCTCCAACGTGTGAGAGGAAGCGAACGGCGCGGCTGTCCCGAGACAGCAGCTTTTCAGAGCAATCATCAGAACGTACATTGTAGTTCTTTTACAACTGCAGCAGGAAAAAATCACCGTGCGTTCGGGCCTCATTCAAGACTGGACTCGAAGTATTTTTATTACCGACTGTAAATGTCTCTCCTAAAGTATTGTTTATTTTTACTGGTCGCTCGTGGGAATGCCCTCATTTTCAAGACTTGAATCCATCAGCCATTACATGGAAATGGTTTTGTTTGTTTGCAATGGCTGTATTAACCTGACAATCTATACATCTGTTCATCGGTCCGTTTTTATTTTAAGCTGGAAGGAACCTTTGAGCTATGTAGCTATTTTTAACAGTGAAACAGCACGGAGGAGTGAGAAAGTTACACAATCTCAGGGCACAGGTGCAGTTTACTCAGGACAATCAGCCCAGGCAGATGTCTTTGGACTGAGAGGAACCAGAGTACCCGGCGAAAACCCACGCGGACGTAGGGAGAACATGCAGATACCACGTAAAAAAATCATCCGGGCCAGGAATCGAACCCGGGACCTTTTTGGTTTAAAAATAATACAAACAGGCGATTTACTTTTAAACGTTATTTCGTTGTTTATATGATGATCAAAAGTAATGTTGTGTTGCATATTTATTCGACCATTTAAACATAAAAATCTATTTACTTGGTGGTAATACGATCGCAGAAAGTTTTCGTAAGTCTACTGTAAATATCTTGGCTGCCACTGTTTTGCCTTGTACGCATTTTACATTGTATTCACGTTTACCCATAGGCACCACATTCAAAATGAGAACCACAGGACACTCGGGCATATTGAGCTGAGCGAGAATGATAAATATCCTTTGGCGACTCAGCCATTGTCCTCTGCTGCCACCAGTATCAGCCAGCACTCATTGAGGCCACCCTGCTCTTTGAACTGCCTTTCGAGCTAGTGCGATTCTGCTAGGCCACGTACGTCCCTGGCAGCAACTAAACAAATGAAAGAATAAGTATGTTTGGCTATTGATGCGAGCGGTGTCCCCTCGGGTTCTCCTATTCTTTGGCTGGGTCGTGGCGGCCAATTCATCATGAATGAAAACGCTGCTCGCCATTGGCACGCTCGGCTTGCGCATGGAGATTAATGAGACACTCGTCCCACACAACCCGAAGGCATCCTAAGCATTTTAGAGTTTGTGCACCCAGCTTCAAATCGGAAGACTAGTAATATTGTGTTCAAGTTTATGTTATTTGACAAGATGAGAACTCGAGAGAGTAGCAGATTAGCAAGAGCTGGATGTTATGCATTCATGACTTAAGAGTCTATATTATAGCAATTATTACTGCTAAATATCTGAAGCACTTGGCAATTAGTGTGGTATTGTAGCATTTATACAAACTGAATATTTTAAGATATTAGTGTCTGTGTGTTTTTAACCCTTGATTCCCATGCAAAATATGACTTTGGTAATCATCATGCATTGAACCGTGAAAACCTACATCATTTTCAAACCAATGTATAATTGTTTAGTGTGGTCAAGTATGCTCGAACAACCGTCATGATATAATTAAACAATACCACATATTTTACTTAAACTATTGGTGCTTGTAATTCTGATATTTGATGATTGCTTGGAAAAGCTGCTCTCTCAGGACAGCCGCGTCGATCGCTTCCTCTCTCCACCTCGCGGCGTTTCGCCTCACACGTTAGAGGCATCTTCAGGCGCAGTGTGCGTGTGTCCTGTGTGTGACTCCTGTTAATATGCATATATGTAGGTACTACCTATCCAGGTCGACTTGAAAGGCTTCCATTGTCCTGCTCACACCCCAGAATCACATGAACCCCATCCTGCTCCACCTGTGACTAATCTCCTAGTTTGTATCTCATGAGAGCAGCTTTTCGAAGCAATCATCATGCATCGAGCCGCGGAAACCCCACATCATTACATTCTGATATTTCTCCATTGAAGGAGTGCTGACTAGAGTGATTTACGAAATGGTTCATCATTCTGGTTGCATAACCATACACGTAGTGTGCCTTGTGGCTTTCCACACATGGAGGTGATGTGGCAGTGACCTTCTGAGATTGTGATGCTGTTGATGGTTCCCCTATTCTCCCATCTCATTATCTGAAACCGCTTAATCCTATATAGGGTCACGGTGAGCCGGAGCCTATCCCGGAAACACAGGGCGTAAGGCAGGAATACACCCGACGACGGGACGCCAGTTCATCGCCGGAGGTTCCCCTATTGGGAGGAGGTGTAATGTTTGGGTCCCGGATGAGGTGTTGATTCTGGTCATCCGCATTGCTCCACTGTGATGGACAATGTTTTTCTAGATGTGGATGAGATTCTAGGACTGTGATGGCAGCATGATCCCAAAAGAGGGATTGAGACTTGAGTTGGTGGCGAGGTAGATTGTTGAATTCTTTGTTAATGGGTAGGTGGTTGCCTTGGGCAAGAAACCTGTGCTTGTAAAATATGGATTGTGGCCTGATCGTGGTGGAGGGGTTCACGTGTTTCAATGAACCCCAGAGTTCTAGCTCCTGAAATGTATCAGCCCTACTACGGTCTCACTTGGTGAACCGATCTAGCGAGGCACGGGTTCCAAAACAAATAACTATTCAAGACCTCTGACGAAAGGAGGCTGGCATCAGGAAGGGCATCCAGCCATCAAGTGATGCCCCAATACCCCCACCACTGGAGCGCCACCCATGTCAACAGATAACAATATTACACTGGATTTACACATGCATTGTCATTGGAATCGTGAAACTGTTCAGTCAGAGGCAAATGGTAAATGTGCATCAACAAATAACACGCTGGAGTTTGTCTAATTTTAACTTCAAATTTTCAACAATTAAACTGACGCGTGGTGTCCACACAGCCCGCTCACCGCAGTCATCGTGCCGCAGAGCCCCTAGCGATACATGGTGGAGGACCCAACAAGGCAACAAAGCAAGAAATGAAAGAAACGAAACTAAAGACTGAGAATGAAAGGAAAAGGCATTTTATATAAAAAAAAACAACTCCATGCAAAAGAATTCCATTTCGGAGGGCTGTTAGAGATTTGTGTTGCTAAAGTTTTAAGCGTCAAAACCAGTGCGTTGCTTCGCTGACACAGCGGGCTTTAGACTCATGCCATCTGGCAGATGTGCATTGTTAGACCATGAAAGGCTCTGCTGTAATGGACATTACTATTGTCTGCCTCACGTAAATGTAAACCGTGGATGTCTGGGGAAGAACATAAAGCTGATCACTAATCGATGCCCCAGTCATGCTTCTCAAACATACACACGGTGACTCATACATACGTCACCGGTTCCGAATGACCCGTGTCTCTTGCAATTAGTGTTTGTTGTTGTTATCGGCTGAGGTGCACTGGTTTTAAGGCTCCTGCAGTTTGCCTGACAGCCCCGCTGGATTGTCTGTCACTGGTCACGTCAAAGACCGTGTGCGAACGTGACAAAGCCATGACTTCTCCGTGCCCTTAGCTGACAGAGCGCCCGCATGCTGTATGCAAATCACACAGGCTACGTGGAATATCTAGTGTACGAGGCAGATGTTACAGGCTTTGTCCGTTGTATTGAGATTAGAGCGAGACTTGTATGGTTTTGTGTTCCCTATCATTTATCCCTCGTACACTTGCGGGAAATATCCTTCTCACCGCTGGACAACTGTTAAAAAGAGCTGCATAGCTCAACGGTTTCTTCTAACTTAAATGCAAACTGACATTTATATATATATAAATAGGTCACAGTATATTCCTCTATGTAAAAATCTACTCCGTTGCCATTGTTTATTTATTCATTTTCTAATTGGTATTCATTTATATAAAACTTCCACCGCGCTAGATCTTATTCCTTTGGATTATTGAGGTCGCACAGAGAGGAGCTTTATGTAACGCCAAGTCATAAGCTTGTATCACAAAGCTTCCTTCATAGGAGGACACAAACGCTTGCTTCTACATCGTGTTCCCATCAAAGAAGATGGCGTTCTTTGATTGATAGGCATTAACACAAGAACATTGGATCCAGGTTACATCCAACACTGCAGCGCACAACGTTGTCATTTATGCCTCATTGAAGGCCAGTGTTGCCCATCATTATTTGACTGCGCGTGGAGACCCTTAAATAAAGAATAATCCCCCTGGCTGTGTCGATACACTGCTGGTTAAAAGCCACCGCATACGAAATTGGTGCCGCTCAGACACGAGTCTCAGTGATGTACATTAATTGCTCGCTCTGTATAAACACCGCGCTCTTGTTATTAAGGCCTCCCCCCACACCACGTCAGTCGTAGGAGATGTTTGACCATACTTCAGCCAGTTTGGATCCCACCAAGCAGACGATGTTGGCCATGGCTGGGAATCTAACTTTGCGCGGTCGGTCAGTGTCCTGCGTTTAACCGCGAGATTAAAGACCTACATCGAGAAACTTTAAATGTTGCTGTTTTTACAACAGCACATTTTATGAATTCGAAAATTGTTAAACGATTTGAAATGTTTTGTGTAACAATGAGTTAACGAATAGTGCTTACAAAGGAAGGTTACGTTGCACTTTATCATTGTGACTTAACGCGAAATCGATCTGGTAAAGAGAGTCTCAGTTACATAAGTAGAGGCATTGGAGAACATTTCACAAACTGTACACAAATTGGCACAACACAACGCTTACATCTGCACCACCATGCCACATGCATTATATTGCTTATTTGTAACTTGTTTTCTTACAGAAGTGCAACTATCCAGCAGTTCCTCTTACGCAGAATCACATGTCCTACCTGTGCAATGTTAAACGGCATGGTTAACTCCAGTGTAGATCGATGCTCATATTTAAACATGCTTAAGCGGTGACCTTGTGCCAGTGCTCTAGAGGATCAGAATATGAAATTGTGGCCCTTTTAAACGCCTGCTGTGGAGCAACATTTCTCTGCTGCATGACCTTCCTGAAAATTAACCTCCGTCGCTCTTCATATCGCTAATTGTCTGGCACCTCCACTCAGAGACCTGTTCACCAAGGGGAGCCTCCAGCCGCAGTGCTAGACTCCAGGTGACGTAGCGCTGGAGTTTGTTCGAACACGCAAACCCCTCCACCACAGTAAGGACATCACACATGGCAGAATGTGTGAACTCGTGTGTGGAAATATTCAATCGTCTAAAAAATCGCCTTACTGCCCACGCGACATTATTTTTTTTCAAGTTTTTCACATTATTTCCTGGTACTGCATAGCCGTTGGTGCACAATTACAAATAAAACGCAACGCATTTGTTTTACGACACGGCCCTAACGGGAAGAAAACATATTTTAATGAGAACATTTGAGGCAATGACTATTCCCTATCTGCTATAAAGAAGGGCCATATCCTGGAATATTGCCTCTTATATAGTTTTTTTCTTTAAGGGCATTG
>JAZEWT010000030.1:4421672-4432167 GCA_036362905.1 Mordacia mordax | reverse complement strand
TTTTTTTGGGGGGGGGGGGGTTGGCTCTCTGTGACACGCAGAAAATATTTGCAGATATTTGAATAAGTCATGGACGAACCTTCCCGATGACGATTTGCTTACAAAAGCTGCTCTTTCGGCACAGCCGTGTCGAGCGCTCCTCCTCTCTCCTTCGCGACGTTTCGCCTCCCGCGTCGGAGGCATCCTCGGGCGTTCGGACGGCTATCCCGAAAGAGCGACTTGTGTAAGCAATCGTGATGCATCGAGACGCGAACACCTACATCGGAGCCTTCGCGATATTGATTCTCGCGTGGGACCTGGCTCGTTATTTTTGGTTGCTCGCTGGATTCTTTTCGGCATCAACCACGAACCCACCAACGTGTGTTTACTGCCAGCGAAGCGCCGGCGCCGTGCGCTCGGAGTCGTGGTTTCCTCTGGAGTCATCAATCAACGCGCGACATCAAATATTCGTCGCCCGTTTGGGGAATTTCCGCAGCCCTGCACGGAACACGCAGCAAAGTGATTCCGTGCATCCCCCTGCTTGCACCTGCGGCCACCAGATCTGCTAAGCTAAGCGTGCTTGAGCCTGGATAGTGCTTATGAGTAAGAAACACGCGCAACTCGGTGTCAGAGGTGGCTCCGTAAATCTGCTGCCGGCATCTGAGCAAAGTGCAGGAACAGTCTTTGCTATACTGTAATACGCTACCCATTGCCTTCATTAACCCACGCAGTCCTGCAGAGTCAAATATTATTTATTATCCGCCATCAGCTACACGACTAACTTAGGCCATCATCCAGCAGTGGCTTGACAAGATAAGGCTGTACGTGCATTGATTTCGCAGTAGTACTTACCGTAGCACACTCTGCTGCAGTCCCAACCAGTGGGGTTGAATGCCTGGTTTGTGGACATCAGAGGCAATGGGAATGCATCTGACTATGGCCTGCAATTGTTTGCCTTTAGACGTCGTTTGCAGAGGGATTCGTGTGAGCTTCTCATGTCCAGGTCTCTCGTGTATTATGGAGCCTGCGACTCTTGAGGTTTCTTAATATTCCTGCACTTGGGTATAAATTGTCTTTACTTGCAGCAGATGGAGATTAACAGTTCCGTATTAAAATAGATCGTAATTTTTATTTGTCTTTAATAGGTCATGGTGATAACCTATTTCAACTTAAAATCAATTTTACATGACACTATAGTGTTTGGTTCATCACAGTGCGACTCAACCGAACAAGAGTACAACATTTATAAATTAATTTAACTCTTAAACAATTGCAATTTGCTTGCCCGTAGCGCCGTGTTGAGATTCATGGGGGACATGGAGGCTGCTCAATTTTTTTTGTCCGCGCAAGTTGTCGCAAGTAAATGTTCTTCACGAAGATTAATGACTCGCATGCGGCGTGATAACTCGGCGCGCCACAGAGCATCACTGACTCGACCGTGGAAATGACTTGACCGCAAAGGTGCAATTTTAAGAGGCGACTGTTTCGGAATGGATGGGAAATGAGAGCGCTCACGTTTGGAAGGCTCGACCCCAATTTGAGTTGAGATACGTTACGATACGAACGTGGAAAAAAAAACCCAACAACATTTTAACAAAACCAAGGTGGTGATGTAGGTTTTCACGGCTCGATGCGTGACGATTGCATCGATGGAGGGAGAGGGAGCGATCGACGCGGCTGTGCCGAGAGAAGTTTTTTCTAAGCGATCCATTTAACCAAGGATAAGTGGCGCGTGTGCGTTAATTTTATAAACTGGGGCATAATGCTTTAATTATCTTGGTTAATGTTGGAAAATTCGTTTTCAGGCAGCTACAAAAAAAACAATAGTTTACCACCCTTTATTAATAATGAAACAATATCAATAATGAGTGCACCACAATACACATTACAAAAAACATTCTTCAGATAAAATATACAAAGCTTATTAGAATTAGCTGCTGAAATTATGAATCAGAGCACACGATTGATCTGACCAATGCTTAAGTTTTTATTTTTTGATAAATATCGTTTGCTTCACCCGTAAGAAAGGGCAGAAAGGCCCTTTACAAATGATCTTTACACAGCGCAGCAGAGGCTTAGCATTTTCACATCAAGACGTGTAAAACATGTGTAGAAACGTGATCAGTAATGAAAAATCTCATCTCATTGTCAAAAACTGCTGAGTCCTGTACAGGGTCGCGGTGAGCCGGAGCCTAACCCGGCAGGCAAGCACTGTCGCCTCATAGCAAGAAGTCCCGGGTTGGATTCACGGCTCGGGTGCCTTTCTGTGCGGAATTTGCATGTTCTCTCCCCGTGTCCGTGTGGGTTTTCGCCGGACACTCTGGTTTCCTCGCAAAGTCCAAAAACATGCTGCTGCATAGGTTAATTGGCTCGCAGACTAAATTGCCCTCAGTGCCCGGTGATGGACTGGCGTCGCATCGTGGGTATGTCCCCGCCTTGCACCTTGTGCCTGCCGGGATAGGCTCCGGCTCACCGCGACCCTGTACAGGACTAAGCTGTTTCTGACAATGAGATGAGAGATGAAATGACATAGCGCAATCCAGAGTATTACCAAATGAATGGTCTCCAGCAGGACAAGCCATAGGAAGTATTATTGCTGAGAACCTGGAAAAATAACAGTGGCAGCGAAGGAATTGAACGCGTCAAGAGAACTTCCACAGAGGAGATGGAGCGATAAAATTAGTTTGTGAGCGGGTGCTAAATTATTAATATCGCATAAACGTGGGAGGTGGTATCGGCTTGAAGAGGTGTTTATCCAGCAGTGGATTGATCATGGCTGATGGTGATGTTCATATAATTGCAATATGGTTACTTGTTGTGTCGTTCGTGTACAATGTAAAATGGCTTTAACGTAGGTGTCGTGAGAGCATTTGTTTTCCCAGAGCAGAGTTTAACGAGACCATAAATGCTCAAAGCCAAGCACATTTTATTACCTGTGACTTACAGAATGTCCATATATGTCCAGAGCTCTTGTAATGCCTTGCTATGTTATAACGCTAAATACGTTTTCCTTTTTTATGGCTAGCAGAGTATCAGCCCTATTTGTGACCTTGTTTCAAGCGTTTGTTGTTAATTACGCTTACCGCTGACATGACCGCTTTGACCTGAATTAATTTCTTCCTTTTGGGAATGTCGCTGGCTCTGTGTTCAACTTAGGTAGCCGTGGATTTTGGTTTATCTTATTTTCCGAGAGGGAGAGACAAAAAATGAGAACCAAAAGTAAAAAAACGATTGAAAACATTATTTGAATGTTTGTTTTTCATGAAAACTAAGTGTCATCCGAGATCCCTTTTAATGCCCCACATTTAATCCGTTAAAGTTTCCTCGTTCTTAAGACAAACCATGGGGAGGATATGAAGTATTCGAACACGGTACTCTCAGTACAGACATACATATGCGTAATAACACTTGCTCCATTCAATACAGATGAGACACGGCTGCCTTGGCAGTTAGCCAAGGTTGGATGTTTGACCCGCACGTTGTTGCTGGGTGTGGTAGAACAAGTTTGTAAACCAACGAGACATGGGCGTGGGGGTTTGTAGATCACACAGAGATTGGGTCATGACGTGTGTGTGCATGTGGAACAACCACGCATATTTCCTCTAAAAACTTCAACAGACAAAAGTCAGTTTCTACACATAGATGTTTGATAGAATTTGTTTTTTGTGGTCCATACCATGCAGGTAATAAGAGACGGCCCCGTGAGGGCTAACTGGTTCGGTGGAATCGCCAAGAAAATGTGCGGCTGATGAGTTTTAGTGGTGATTCTCGTCAATTCCGCACTGCCGATACTGCCAAAATTTACATGGCTGTGTGGTAACATAGGAATTAACCCTTTGTGTTATTGGTGAGTCTAGTTGATACGGATACCCACCGGTTGGAATACATTCATAGCAGCTTAGCTTAAGCTGTGCTTTATTTTTCACAGCGATGGAGTGCGTAGCCCAGCATGAACATGTGGCATCAAAGCATGTTTAGATAAACTTGGCCATACACTTAGCAGCTGTGTGTATCTTACACATGCATGCATTTGATATTCAGCAGAGACATATTTACTTGAACCAGTGGTTGTGAGCTATTGGATGATGCTGGATGCAAAGACCAAAATCGTAGATATTCCTTGGCTACAACATCTGATACCTCATCAAGTTCAAACAAGCAAGCATGACTGCCGATGGTGCACTGTCAACACCAGAGCATACATTTGCTTGTGTTGAATCAATGCTGCTGAACTTATGGAGATATGTATGATGGGCATACATTGTCCGCTTATTATATTATGTTATTTACATCCTCCACAATGACACCAATGGTTGTTTTGGAATTTGAGTAGAAATGATTAATTGGTCATCATGTGAGGACTTGAATCTGAAACCTGTTCAGACAAAATTCGTTCAACATCAGAGGGTTTGTTTAATCGGTCGGGCTTCTGATGAACCCACAAGGTCAATCGCAATCCAGAATTTGTGTGCTTGAACTGTGAAAGAGTGCTGCTATGATAGCTTAAAACACCCCTAAGGTCAATCGAAATCCAGAATTTGTCTGCTTGAACTGTGAAAGAGTGCTGCTATGATAGCTTAAAACACCCCTAAGGTCAATCGAAATCCAGAATTTGTCTGCTTGAAATGTGAAAGAGTGCTGCTATGATAGCTTAAAACACCCCTTTGCTAATGGGTTGGGGAAAAAAAGATGTCATACGGAGATATTTTTGTGCCGTTAATAATAATAATAATTGCACTTCGAGAGCACTTTTCACCCGAGGGTCACAAGGCGCTGCACGGAGCTGTCGAGAGACAGGCATGTCGGCAACTAAAACTTCGATTTAAATAACGAGAATTGCTCCCGAGAGCTGTTCTTTCGAGGTAACGGTGTCGAGGATTGCTTCTCTATCCAAAAAGAGTAGCTCCTGAAAACAATGCTCATACATTGGGCCTGGAAATCCCTCATCACTATACTACTAATGATGATGATGATGATAAAAATGTGTAGCCATTTGTCAGTCCCCTATTGGATGCGACAGAGATGGTGTAATGTTATACATTTCATTAGCCACAATGTGAAGCAACAGCGCAGTGAGCTGTATATAGCCGACACGAAACGTGGATCTAGGTCCCGGGTTCGAATCTCTCAGCTCGGGTGCCTTTCTGTGTGGAGTTTGCATGCTCTCCCCGTGTCCGCGTGGGTTTTCGCCGGGTACTCCGGTTTCCTCCCAAAGTCCAAAAGCATGCTCCTGGATAGGTTGATTGGCTCGCAGACTAAAATTGTCCCGCAATGCCCGGCGATGGACTGGCGTCCCGTCGTCGGGTGTATTCCTGCCTTACGCCCTGTGTTTCCGGGATAGGCTCCGGCTCACCGTGACCCTGTATAGGATTAAGCGGTTTCAGATAATGAGATGATGAGATGAAACGTGGATCTTTCGACGCGGAGTTTACGTGTAAAGCTTACACGTTTTCCTCTCCACATGCAACACTAACCAAATGTAAACGGACGGAATGTTTCCAACAAGGACTGTGCCTGGCCCTGGCCTTATTGTGGCTGTGCAGAGGTCGATTCAATCAACACTAGACTGGTCTAAGCAAGCACCGCGCTCTGTTTTTGAACATGACGGTCACTGGTTTTCTTTTGAAATATAAAAAAAAACCCTACCGCAGTGAAGTTGGTCTGTTATGCCTGTGACGTGCGTTTTTTTCTGTTGGCAAAGTGAGGCTTCACTCTTACATCTGATATTCAAGCACATCGCTTATAACACCGTCTCTTATAACGCTGTCTCTTATAACGCTGTCTCTTTTAACGCTGTTCCGTTATAACGTTCTGATATTCAAGCACGTCGCTTATAACACCGTCTCTTATAACGCTGTTCCGTTATAACGTTCTTTGTTCTGGAGTTAATTTACAGCACAAGAACATACGGCTGCTGTTGAGCCCACGTGCTTAGGGTTTATGTGAACTGTGATTTTCACTCATTGCTTTCCATATCAATCATCGTGCATCGAGTGATGACAGCCTACATCAGAACATGTGGTTTTCACTTATCACATGTATGTACCTCTTGCATAATACTAGAAACAATGTTAAAAGAGCCCGCTATAACGCTGTTGCCTGTAATGCTACGCTTACCAGGCATGCATTCACAAACATTATACGAGATAGAACCGCGCTATTGGCTCTGCCGCGTTTTGCAAATGCTGTAATTTTAATGTCTCTGTAAATCTGGTTCGTCCAAAAAGCCTGCTTTGGGTAACTAAATTAGCAGTCTTCACTTGGAGTGTGGAGTGTGCAAGGACTGGGCAGATGGCTCAATTCACTTGCAGTGTGGAGTGTGCAAGGACTGGGCAGATGGCTCAATTCACTTGCTTTACGCGCAGCTCACTGCATGACCGGGGATGAGTCGTGTTTGTGTGTGGTTAGTTGGAGCGGTGGCGCAGCGGTTAGCACGCTGGGCTACAAACCCGGCCACCCGAGCTCGAATCCCGCTCACAGCGAACACCGGTGACGATTTTCTGAACCGGTCCTGGACTTCCCCTAGGTCGACTCAGCCTCAAATGAGTACCTAGTGCAGTGTGCGTGGTGCTGGTCACCCACCTCCTCCTGTGCCGTGTCAACCTTCAATTCGGTGCTTGCTAACGGCACTTGACCCTACAGTCTGTTAAGGCTATACGGGGGATCTTTGTCTTTGTAGTTAGTTCACCGTGCTGTGAACTATACGCCTCCTCTTTCATTTCTGTTCACAGCCAACGTCAATGACAGTCAACGTCTGAACCAACCCAGGGCCTCCCGCGACATCCATTCGGTCTAAAACTAATATCTGCTGTGTAAACAATATCACTGAGGGAGATAGCGGTGGTCAGGCGTGGCTCAGGTCATGCCTGAGTAAACAGCTCTAATTTGGGGATGAAAGCTCACTAGCAATCCATTGTTTGTAATTACATTATAGGTGGGACGCAAATTCTCCCTCGTGATGGGATTAATTGTTGTAATTTACAATGACTCTTGTATGAATGAATTGAAAACCGTGTTTTGTTTTATATCTTGGTGAATGCAATGCGCACTGATGGCTTCGGAGGTTGTGTGAATCCAATGCATCCAACATATACAGTGTGCGGCATAAGTCGCTTTACCCACAATACTGGCATCGCTTTGTTGGGAATAACGTTTATTAGTTATTATAGAGATTGTTTGACGTATCATTCATCAAGTTCACGTCACATGTTGCACCTTTGGACCACCGAACAACATATAGCACAGCACAGTTTTTGTTATTATTCAGCATCTCTAGCTCTGCAAATTTCAACGCTTACTAAACACCGCTCACCATAGCTGTTTTTTCAGGACAGCCGTATTGAGTATTCCTTCTCCTTCGCAATGTTGCCACCAGTTAATATTTATAAGCTTCATGATAAATAGTTAATTATTGTGTACATCGACTCGTTGTTGAGCAAGGGATCTGTACCAATATTGTCCATTCCATTGCACAGTGTTGTGTGCTATTGTTGTTTGTTAGTACTAAAGTTCCTTTTCTTCACACCGCACCCACTAAGTTGAAATTGTTGAAGGTGGATGTTCTTCCAATTGACGCAAACTTTAAAACGTTCTCACGCTCGTGTGAAATCCATTAATGTGTCTCGCGGCGCAAAAATATGGATTTTGCTACAGGTGAGCAGCGAGAATGAGATTTATTGCATCAGATTGAAAGTTTGTGAAACAAATTGTGACATCGATTTTTTTTTCTTGCGCGCATGCAAGCGGCACTTGCTGAGACATGGCCAGTGCTGCATCACCCAGTGAGCAGAGCACGTGCTGGGGGACCTCGCAGAGAAGTGGTCGTGGTGGCCACATTGTCTCATGTCATCTCATCCCGGCAGACAGAGGGCGCAAGGCAGGGATATATCCAGGATGGGACGCCAGTCCATCACCGAGCACTGCGGGCAATTTGGTCTGCAAGCAAATTAACCTATGCAGCAGCATGTTTTTTGGACTGTGGGAGGAAAATGGAGTGCCCGGCGAAAACCCACGTGGACATGTGTAGAGAACTCGCAAACTCGCGGCCACATTGTTGCTGATTAAAATGAATAAACACACAATAACGTTGCTTTGCACGTACGAGGATTGTGATTTGGAAAAGATGACAACACTGTCTCAACGCAACTGTTACCGCTGCTGCTGATGTCCAGGTCTCTGTCATTGCAAAACCACATTGCTGAGGCGAAAGCAATTGGACGTCACGGGTCATTTGACAAGGCGCCCAAAAACCAGTTGACTCCATAGCCTGTTGACTTGAGCATGATGCTCTATGGAGAACTAGGCAGTTCCACACCGGTGTGCGCACAACATTTCATGAAACAAGAACTTCAGTCACATTCAACCGCAATGAACGACGTAACAGTGAAATAGGAAATACAATGCGTATTTTCTACATGTGTATTTCCTAATGTAGAAATCGCATTACGTATTTTTCTAACATTGATGATTTGTAACTGCTCCAACGAACGCTCGTTTTCTCAAATGGAAAGAGTAATAAAACCCTCAACAAAAACGTGTCACGACGGATTTAATTCACTTTTCCTACTTTGTATGGAAATGGATACGCTTTGTCAATTCACTTTCTATGAACTAATTCGTGACTTTGCAATCAGAATCTAGAATTAATCGATGTTAGTTTCAGCAAACATGTACAGTTTATGTCATTTTGAAATATTGTTATTTAATGTTTTAGCATTATTATTTTTATTTTGAACTACATATGGGGGGGAGGTTTGAAGTTCTGTTTGTTAGCACCTATGAAGGCTCGCACAGCACGCAGTGATTGGTCAGCACCACACGTGGCCACCTTTGTCTCCACAGTATCAACGTTTCAACATCGCTGCACGTACTTATTTGCAGCTGAGACGACCTAGGTGAGGTCCATGATAATCTTCATTGGTGTCAGCCGTGAGCGGGAATTGAAGTTGATTGGCTGCGCTAATAACCACCATGGTATGCCCCCCCCCCCCCATATTCCCACGGTCATCGATAGCTACTGCTAGCCGCATACTTATTTTCTGTAACTTTAAAGCAGTAAAACAGACGTGTACGTGAAAGTTAAGAAATTTAATGGCACGTAAAAATTATGTGTAGCGAAATTATGTGCATTGCCAGAAACGTCACGTATTCTGTGTTTCATTTTAAGGCAGTGTTATTGATTAACATGCTCAATTGTGTACCACTTTCAAGGCACCATCACCAAATGGCTAGAGACGTATATACATAGTGCCTCCATACCACCAGGACATAACTGTGTGCGTGCAGAGCAGTTATGCTGTCAAACAGTTGTCCTTATTTGTCATCAGCAGTTCGTACCTTAGTCTGATTGCTATACGATTAACTTTTTTGTTAAACAGTTTATGAGCAGATGCCCTAAGGCTCAAAACCACCAAGCGAAAATCAACAAACAGCACAGTCAAAGTTGAATCCTCATTGTCTCATTGTCAGCAACGTGAGGCGAAATGTCGCGATGGAGGGAGAGGGAGCGATCGACACGGCTGTCCCGAGAGAGCAGCTTTTCGAAGCAATCATCATCTCTTTGATGCTTCCAATGCCCCATTAAACATTTTGTTGTATCCATCGGTGTTACAAGAAGTGGTGAAATAATTACTTCATTGACAGGACAAAAATATAAATTGTGTAATTATCTCATGCCAGAATAATGTAAAGATTGTCAAAGATTACGTGCATTTAAATGTACTAACAATGATTGTCAATCCAGACCTGCATACAAAACTCAAAACAATTTCCCAATGCCATATGTGCTGTAAATATTACACATTAACAAACAAAAAAATTGGATAGTAAGGGGAAAATTCCGATTAAAACATTTATGAATAAGTTTAAATCCTCATTTGTATGCAGCTGCAATCCCCAACTCGAGTGCAGAAGCTAGCGGTGAGATGGTTCAATGTCCCACGGAGATTGGGATATCTTGGAACTTCTATTGTAAATAAAGCGGCCTTGGTATTTGTTGTAGCGGTCGACACCACGAAGAACTGTGATTTAGTCTTGCGAGCAGTGAGCCCAGGGCTCACGAGGGGGTGCAGCAGGGTTTGGGGTCACGTGCGGCGCATGTGTGAGATGAGTTTGAGTGACACCTTCAATCAAGTCTCATCGTCACGGCGAAAAAACGATGCTGAAAAAATCCCCATCTAAAAAACTATGCTTACCTTTTTCTGTCAATCTCTAAGTTATGCTAGCCAATTAAATCGCTTAGATTTCGAAATGAAACAATTCAGTTGGTTTATTTACTGCACGTAAGTAGGACTTACTGTCATTAAAAACTATCAATGCCTCACATATCCATATATAAGGTTGAATAAGTTGATTCTTGGCAGACCGAGTTTTACATTATTCTCGAACCTTGGAGTACAGGCATCTCAGATCTCTCACAGTGATGTGGACCAAAATGTGAGGTCTTTCTATGAATATGTAAATTAATACCTGTAACACAATATCCATACAATAGTTGATGCGCTCTTCCATAGCAATT
>JAZEWT010000030.1:4387859-4404719 GCA_036362905.1 Mordacia mordax | reverse complement strand
TAAGCAATATTAAGAATATTTACATTAATGAAGGCCTCTGTGAGAAATCGAATGATGTGGCCAGCTCGTGTGTCATGGTGGGTGTTGTAGCGTACAGTAGGGAGCATAGGTGGTGCATCTGCCAGTCATCTCAGTCAGGCATCCCTTCACACCTGGTCTGTCCCTATACCTCTTGCCAGCGAGCCTTCGACACTTCACGTGGCTTCGAGGTGCATCTCGCCTGGCGCAGGCACCGTAGTGATGCAACCGCCACGTAGTGACAAATGGTGGTTGTTGTTGTTGCACACCAACAACTCTTGACTGTTACGTAGAGTCCAGAATATTTAAACGTTAATCTGCGTATATTGGTTGGTGGTAAGCTCACCCATGTGCCACATTGCCTTCTTATTATAGCCAAAAAATAATAATAATTTCAACAACATGCGTGGCATTCATTCACTGTGGAAGAAAGGTGAATGAATGGCTGGTGAGGAGAAACGACGAAGAAACAGGCATGTGGTTATACAGTGATCGGACACCAATAATTGAACAACCTCTGCGGTCCTCTCGATATTAAGGTGTTATTGTCCATTGATTAAGTGCTTACATGCAAGAGGAAACCGGAGCATCTGTATAAAACAGATGCTCTGGAGGGGGTAACACTTTATTCCATAGAGATTGAACATTTCTTTTGAACTGCATTCTCCTGGAGAATCAGGGTATAGTACTTTGTCGCCCATGGGAAGGGAGTTTCACAACATTTGAGCAATCGATCAACCCCTGCCGTTTGTGCAGCACTGGATTATATGCCACGTGCAGTATCTATCACGACCCAGTTAAATATCTTCTATACTTTAGATCAAGTGGAGGACTCTTGCACCAGCAGTTGCTTGAGTGGTTAATCGCAGGGTGCAAGCCAGCCCACCCGCCAGCCTAACGGTGCGTGACCCTCTATCCCCATGTGTTCAGGCGACAGTGACGCTGGAGCTCAAGTATTTTGCGCCGGGGAGCACGGTGGGTCAGTGGAACGAGGGGGACTTTTTCCTGGATCCAACCCCCACTGAGGACACGGAGAGTCTCGTGTCAAGCAGAGAGACCACTGGAGGTGCAAAAAGGTGAGACAAGGAGCTGGAACCCGTCACTGCATTTTACAATAATTTTACGAGGAATAGCGGCGTGAATAGTTTTTAAAATAAAATTCCTTAATATGGAATGCTCCCATATATTGTTGTGTGTGTTGTGCAAACCTCTTCCAACTATTGCAAGCCAAAGTGCCGAAACATTGCCACGTTTAATCTTTAAAATAAAAGCATGTTAAGGATTGATATGTTGAGGACTCATTACAAACGTGCCGTAGTTGGCTTATTCAAGAGATGCCCTGTACAGGAAACCTATCTGACCAGAGTAATGTTTATTGCTCCCTGACAAACAGTTTCCCAAAGTCCACATGTGTTCATTGTTGTCCTTGTTTTCCTCTTGCTGTTTTAGAGGAAATAACAATTTGTTATTGCTACAATTCATGATGCTTCATTTATATGATTTGTAAAATATTAAGGTAGTCAGTGTACCAATTAATTACAGCAATTTGCAGCGTGTTTTTTTCCATGTAGCCCGTGATTGAATTCCACAACTTAACAGCATTACCTTAGCGATCTCTATTATTTTTTGTCCTAAACTGAGCCATTTAATAACAAACTTAATTTGCGGCGCTAAAAATTGCAGCTGATTATGTATTCGTGGTTGTTTATTAAAATCAGTCCAATGCAATGATGTAGGTTTTCACAGCTCGATGCATGATGATTGCTTCGAAAAGCTGCTCTCTCGGGACAGCCGCGTCGATCGCTTCCTCTCTCCATCTCGCGGCGTTTCGCATCGCACGTTAGAGGTGCACTGCGCCTGAGGATGCCTCTAACGTGTGTGGCGAAACTTCGCGAGGTGGCGAGAGAGGGAGCGATCGACGCGGCTGTCCCGAGAGAGCAGCTTTTCGAAGCAATCATCAAAATCAGTCCAATCGCTCCCATTTCTTACTTGATATGTGTCGGTTTAAATAAAAATCCATGGCTCACCACGCTTAGGATTCATACTTGAATAAAGCAGTTGGCCGGAAGGATTGTGTAGAGAATAAAAGGGATGGCAGTGAATATAATGAAAACAAGATTGATGATCAGTGAAAGACAGAGACAAAACACTGCAAGTGGCCATGTGGAGTGTGCGCAAAGAATGTTAAAATCAATGCCGTAGGTTTCAAGACATGCCAGAAATTGATTCGTTAAACATGGAGCGCATTTAAATCGAAACTGAGTTTAGGTATAGCAAAGGACTTGGCCCAAAATGTGACATAGGGAAAAGTTTTGAAAATGGAGAAAATATGACGATTTAAATAAATTCCGTGGAAACATCGAGGAAAGATGTTTTCAGTGTGTGTCCGCAGTGTAATGATACACGGAGCAGAGACTTGGCCTATGAGAGTAGATATCGAAAATATGTTTGAAAGAATAGACATGAGAATGATGGATGAACGGAGTTTCCCTGAAAGACAAGAAAACCAGTGTGGAATTAAGAGAGCATGCTGGGATAGTGAAAGTAACGGATGTGTTAAGAAAGAGAAGACCCAGAATGGTAGGTCATGCTGAAAGGGAAGAAGATGATGACTGGGTCAAAGCTTGCATTGAATTTAAAATGGAAGGAGGAAACTTGGAAGAGGTGGGTGACCAATCAAAACGTGGATGAAGACGACCTTAAGCAGATGGGTTTAACGAGGGAAGATGCAAAGGGGAGGAAAAGTGGAAAGAATGATCCGTGACAATGCCTACCCGAATGAAAGTTTGGAAAAACGCCTTGGCGGTGATGATAATAATCATTTCAGAAGAGTGGCCTTGGTTCCGAGACGTGATTTTGTCTGCCTGGCCTCTCTGGAGCCTTTAATCCGTTTCTCTGCGCTCCTTTACATTGCTGATATTTCTCTAAGATCCTTCTCTTGCAAGTTCTTCTCTGCACGTGATCATCACAACAATCCCGTTGAGCTCGTGGATCCTTGACATTGAGGCGACGCTAATGACAGCCGACTCTCGATGCACTAATGGCAGAGAATCGCCATCGAGATCCGTGCAGCTGGTTTGTTTCAATCGGCCAGACACTCACTCGAGCGGGTAATTTTAATAAGTCTCCTAAATACTGCAGACTATTTCGCCCTCCGCACCACCGTGGTGATGTGTCGTGCGCTATTTCCGCCCGCTGTTAATGTCATTATTAACTATTATTGAGCAGATGCACTGATCCAGGGTGACTTACAACATTACAGAGGCGTGGGGAAACCACAGAGGTTGGGGAAGACAGCCATGCAGTCCGCGGGCGCCAACATCCGCCAGACACTGCGTTTTATATATTGTGATTTTATCGGCAAATGAGTACTTTTTTTGTTATGGGAGGAAACCGGAGAAGCTGGAGGAACCCCATGCAGAACGGGGGTCGAGAGCAGAAACTCTATGCGTAAAGGAGCCCGAGGCGGGGATCGAACCGCCTCGGGCAGGACTTTCTTTCTGTGAGTCGCAGACGTGACCACTGCGCCACCCTGTCGCCCATATTGATGATTGCTGGCGCGCGCAGGTGCGGCTCATAAGAGCTGCAATATAGGTGGCTGAGCGCGCGCAGGTGCGGCTCATAAGAGCTGCAATATAGGTGGCTGAGCGCGCGCAGGTGCGGCTCATAAGAGCTGCAATATAGGTGGCTGAGCGCGCGCTGGTGCGGCTCATAAGAGCTGGAATATAGGTGGCTCAGCACTCCCGCTCCTCCGAGCCTTAGGACTTATTGCGAAAACCATTTCCCATGCTACGGCCATGTGCCTGGCACACAGACATGTGGTACTTTAAACGATAACATGGAATTGCCACTTAAAATTTTGAGCTAACAAATAACATTTCAGGATGAGTAGATTTTGGGCGGCATAGTGGCCCAGTGGGTAGCGCTGTCACCTCACAGCAAGATGGTCCTGGGTTCGAATCTCGGTTCGGGTACCTCTGTGTGGAGTCTGCATGTTCTCTCCCCATGTCTGCGTTGGTTTTCGCCGGGCACTCCGTTTTCCTCCCACAGTCCAAAAAACATGTTGCTGCATAGGTTGATTGGCTTGCAGACTAAATTGCCCGCAGTGCCCGTTGATAGACTGGCGTCCCATCGTGGGTATATCCCTGCCTTGCGCCCTGTGTCTGTCGGGATAGGCTCCAGCTCACCGCGACCCTGTACAGGATTAAGCGGTTTCTGACAATGAGATGAGATGATAAGTAGATTTTATAAATAGGCTCCACTGGAAGTGGTGGGGCAGGCCTGTTGTCCAGTGCACAGAAGAGTTTGGTTGCTCATACTGAAATTTGTTTTGTCGAAAATCTACTAGCCTTGTGATGTTGGTGGGCAGTGGCAGCACAGCAAATGGAGTTTGTGAACCCACCTCTACTGACTTTTGAGAGTGTCCCTTCGTGTGTATAGGTTATATCTGAGCACTCTAGTTTGTTCCAACACGCTTAGCACTCGCTATTACAGAGATTGTTGCACACATACTTCTACAAAACGGTACAATTGCATGCAATGAATTGCCATTCATTGCAATTCCATAGTGTGTGTGCACTGTAGGTGACAGCTGGAAGGGATCGTTTATTCATTTAGGCCTAGCAATTTAATTTTGATTTTATGGCTTACTGGGCACAAAGCATGGAAGCGTAATGCCATTCAGTGATGTCTATTCAAATCGGTGGAGTAAATGTCAGTTTGGTGCTGGTTTGAAAGTGTTATTTTTAACGCAATCTTAGGTAATCCGCACTTTGTCGAAGACATGTGCTGTTGTGATCAGTTTTTCACCACAAATTATAACACATTAGCTTAACCATATTTGAAGAAGGAAAGTGATGCTTCAAAACTGCAAGATAAATGTTTTTTGTGACGGTCTGAGATTGTGGCTATTGGTCCTAGTTAGAACGTTTTACTAGTGTTGCGATATAAGCTCGAACAGAATAATTATGTATTACATTTTTATAGTGCTTTCCACCCAGAGTTCCTAACGCACTGCTAGAAACCTCAGAGTGAGGGAGAGGAGCCAGCTACGTGATCAGTTAGTGTCAACCTGCCAAACACTGCATCTTATATATCATAATGGTGTCGGGCAATTAGACAATTATTGAATGACATTGTTGTTTTTTTGCTGGGGGGGGGGGTTGAGGGAGGATACCGGAGAACCTAGAGAAAACCCACGCAGAACAAGGGGGGAAAGACACAAACTTCACACAGAAATGTGCTCGAGGCAGGAATCTGACTGCCTCAGGCAGGAATCTTCCATGAAGGGCAGACGTTACCACTGTGCCCCGCGCTGTCCAATTCATTTGGTCCAAAATTCGAAATGGCTTATGATAAATATTGTACATCCACTTACAGTTGTCACTGGAATGCCTTCCTATCACATTGTTCAGGTTCTTACACAGTACTGTATCATATTTTTTCGGAACAAAAGCAACTTATGGGTTGCACGCTTTATTGGAAAGGTGACAATGATTTAATGGCGGTATAATTATGTTGGTTGCCAGGCAGTTTAGTTTCCCGAGAATCCATAATTGCTGCCACAACAGTGGCTGTTGTGCGCCAGGTTACATGTCCCATTACATGAAGGGCAACACAACTCTGCTCCCGCAGAGGGATTTAGTGCCATATTATACAACACAATAAGCTACATACACAATCGCTCTTAAGAGATTGCGTAGGTAGCCAGAGCACGAGTTCTCCTGTCATCCTGTGTAATAATGTAATTGCAGTCTGCAATGCAGTGCTGCCATGAGACTTGCATTTTGAACCAGCTTTTAGGCAATTAGTGTCATTTGATGGCTCAGAGACACACGTGTGGGAGGTTTTTTTTTACACTTGAATTAAAATACAAATTTCAAACATGAAAATGGATCCTCGACGTTCTAACAATTAACAACCGTGGGGTGTTATTGATCGTGACCAGGATATGAACTCATGTCCCTAAAAGTGTGAATGCTCCCCTCTACAAGCAACCCATGCTGACCCATGTGGGGCAGCATGATCAAACGACCCCCTCGAGGAACATGGGGACGAGACTCATCTAGCAGTGGATTGACATGGCTGTACATGATTAGTATTATTCTTTGATACATAATCCACCTGC
This sequence comes from Mordacia mordax, assembly GCA_036362905.1. Lineage (NCBI taxonomy): Eukaryota > Metazoa > Chordata > Hyperoartia > Petromyzontiformes > Petromyzontidae > Mordacia > Mordacia mordax. The sequence goes on along the minus strand of JAZEWT010000030.1, from coordinate 4,398,574 downwards.
CCAATAAATAGCTATGCTGTTAGCAAAATACGGTCGATCAAATATTGAGTTAATTAGAACGTTGTTTACAATTATTTTGCAAACTAGAATTCTGTTGAGTTTTAGCATTTAGTGTGCTGATGTAGGTTTTCACAGTTGTATGGCAATTGCTCTCGTGAGCCGCTGTTTCAGGTTAGATGTGTCGAGCGTTTCTCCTCCCTCTCTCCCTCGCGACATTTCGCCTCCCCCGTCGGAGGCATCGCCAGGCTAAGATTAATTTCCGGACGATGCCATCAATGCGGGAGGCGAAATGGGATGAAGGAGAGAGGAGGATCAATGGACGACTGTCAGGGTCAACTTGAAAGGGTTCCTTCAAGTGGACCCCGACAGTCGTCCATTGATGCTGGAATGTAGCAACTCTGCGGAGGGGACTCAACACATATAGTGCCTACATATAAATAGGAGTCACACGCATGCGACACACGCACACTGCGCCTGAGGATGCCTCTAACGTGTGAGGCGAAACGTCACGACAGGGAGAGAGGGAGCGATCGACGCGACTGTCCCGAGAGAGCAGCTTTTCGAAGCAATAATTATACAGGAATTGTTTATTTATAATTTAATAATCCGTTCCAGACTCGTTGCAGGTAGGCTTGCCATCTGTCCTGTATTTTTTTTTAAGTATTGTCTTTCTGTTTAAGGCAGTGGATCAGGGAAATATATTACTTTTCATGGAATAAATCTTTCAGAGGCCTAGAGTTTGCTTGTGACATGTACAGTAATCTCTCTCTTATTCATTAAATGCCTCTCGTCTGCATCCAGGCCAACTCCAGGCCAGCTCCAGGCCAGCTTCAGGCCAGCTCCAGACAAGTTTTATGGAATAGCCCCTGCAGCAGCACCAAAAGACTCTTTATAAAAGTTTCGCATAGCTGGTCCAGCCGCTGCTACTTTGCCCTCGCTGTAGTTCCCAATGTCACACAAACCCACAAGCATTTGCATTTTTTCTTGACAGTTCAGTGACCCCCAACTCCAACCATGATCTGAGTCTCTGCCAAGATAGTAAATCAGAAAACTGTCCTCTGACTTTGGAGTTGGCTCATCCTGGCTCTCAATTGGGGCTGTAAGGTGGCAGTGCAGCCCTGGATTATTGGATATATTTCTACAGACATCTGACTGTTACATCTTTGTATGAGTGGGTTTTCTCTGTATACTTCCGTTTTCTCCCACATGCCAATCATCGAATAATGACATTGGCCATACATCACAATACAAGACCCTAATGATAAAGAGGAATACATCTCATTGATTATTTTTTGGTTAATTTAAGGGAATTTTCAGATTGTTAACTGCCTTACACTGTAGAGCAAAGTCAGCTGAATATACAAGTTAATTGCCTGAAGAATCTAAATGCCGGTTTGTCGTATGTAGATCTTAATCTCATTCACTATAAGCCTCAAGTCACCGGTGATTAGCTTTATTGGTCATCCTGTAATCAATACAATTTCACGTGTAATTAACATCTTTGGAAAGGTGACAAACTTGTCAGGTTGCAAAGGATTAATTGCAAGAATTTTTGCATTAACACTATGTGGCCAGCCCGGCGATGGACTGGCGTCCCATCGTCGGTATATCCTTGCCTTGCGCCCTGTGTCTGCCGGGATAGGCTCCGGCTTCACCGTGACCCTGTATAGGACTGAGCGGTTTCAGACAATGAGATTAGAGATGAGACTATGTGGCCACACCTGAATAACAAACTTGGACTTTGTACTGAACTGGTTTCCTTCCTCACTGTTTTCACTCAGTGACTGATGGGGTTTTTGAGGTGTCTAATGTGTTTGTCATGCCTTGACTAATTCTTGTTCTCCCCCCTCTGGATGCCTTCTTTACGCACATTCACACGCTCGCACACACCGGCTTGTGCAATTCCGCCGCGTGTACATCGCTACCTGCGTGCACCTGCGCACACACGCTCCCCCCTGCCGCACGTACACAATATAATACAACACCGTGCACGTAACACCTCGCACGCCTGCACTCACGAATAATAAACAACGCTGTCCAACCCACGCACGCACGCCCACGCACTCACCTTGTGGGACATCGCGGCTCGCACAGTGGGATGGCTACCAAGTTCAGTGATGTTAAGATGTCCTACCTTAGCATCAAATCTCGGGACACCGGGCGATTTCGCTTCGACACAAAGTAGGTTTCCACGTTATGCCCCATGATTGATGTGCAAACGTGCTTCGTAAAAAAAAAAATGTTCCAGCCCAGGTTTTCATAACAACTTGTTTCCACTAAAATCTGGATTTTAAGCTCGAGCAGTTTACTTGACAGATCCACGATCTATGTACCCAGAAAAACTCATTTGTCTAATAATAACCAACTTGCTCATATTTCTTGGCGTGTGCTACGGTCACGCTGCCACCGATTTAATGTCTATTTTATTTTGTTAATGCAACAGATGTTTGTGATTTCATGCAAAGTTTACCCTGTTGCTTCACACTGTGAGAAGCAGTGAGTGCTCGCACCTGGGCTGTCAACATCATCATCGCAATTACTAACATCATATTCATCCGTCACTGCAGATGCCTGCCTTTTAATTTACTTCACCCAGCACTGCTTGTATTGGCCATGCTTTTTGCTTTCATATTTATTTTAACACTTCACTTTACTCACTTGCTAACGGTTAAACGCTTATCCATTTTGCATGCCAACAGCTCTGGAATTCCTTTCGGAAAACTTTTCGTGATATGGATAAGAACTGAAAATATACACTTTTTTTGCAATGTATTGAGGTAGACTTTTACAGCTCAGTGTATGAGACGGCCATGCTGAAAAAACAGCTGTTAGGAATTTTGCCGTTCTGTTCAGTCACAGCTCTGAAAGTACAAACCCTAGAAGGCAACACGTGTGAACTTCTGTCATGTGATTAATGGTCATAGGGACGAGAGATTGGTGATATAACCTGGTTCCTTCGAAAAGCTGCTTTCTCGGGACAGCCGCGTCGATCGCTCCCTCTCTCCACCTCGCGACGTTTCGCCTCACACGTTAGAGGCATCCTCAGGCCTGAGTCCCGAGAGAGCAGCTTTTCGAAGCAATCATCATGCATCGAGCCGTGAAAACCTACATCATTACATAACCTGCTCCATCAAATGCTTTAATTGCTTTCCTGCTGCGCAGGTGAAGGTGGTCGTTCCATAGAGCTCTCCGGTGTGTCTGGGTTGTGCCGCACATTGTCCGCAAATATGTCCGACGCATCGCTCCGTTTGCTGGGAGCTTCTTCAAGTCTCTCGAGAAGCTCCCAGCAATGTGGAGAGAAACGTTGAACGTCATGCCGACGACCATCATACGTAACAACCCGTCGCATGAATTGTTATTTTTGTCCCCACATTGGCTCCACGCAATGGGAATGAGACAATTACATGCCTGCATTTCTGGCCACACGATTCTATTTAATGAAATGAAACGTCTCAGAGGTGTGGATGCGTGTTGCTCTGCCGTTTGCTTTGACCCGAGTTAACTTATTAAAGCTGTTAATGCTTTCCAGATATTGACTCTATATACACACACAGCATTAAACCCCGTGGAGATATTTGTAATGAGATGGACTGTGCTGCTGTAGTTGGAAGTTCAGAATAATAGATGCAATAAATAAGTAAAACTATAAATGAACCAAACAAACGGTTCTGTTTTTTGAGATTTTGCTTATTGCCACAATGTTACAAATTGTGAATTCGTTCACTTGTTTTTTCTGGCTACTGTTACCTGACCTATATTATTTCTTATTAATTGTATATAATTACTTATGGCTGTGTCCAAGTTTACCCATGTTTGCCGGTTGGTGAGGATATTTAAGCACAATTTTACATCCAGATGCCCTTCCTGATGCCATCCTCCCTTAGTCCTAGGAAATATTTTGCAAATGCAAGATAAATTTCATTGTGTATTTCATGGAGTTATATAAAATTGCACTGATTAAGGTTTTGTTTGTTAAAATGCAAAGCCCGTTATGCAGTTTTACCACAAAATCACTACCATAATATGAATTAATCGTCGTTTAGCTTGCCTCAACTATGACTAACTAACCTGGGTGAACATAAATCCTTCGACATTTATTGTTAACATGTATTGTGTTATCATTAACCTTTTGTTTCATTTACCTGAATGTTGCTCTTCCTTTTCACTGACAGAGTTTAACTGTCTGCCTGTCTATGTTCCTGCATGTTTGCTTTTCTGTAACATTCAGAATATCTCTTCCAAACACACGATTTTAATTCTCCAACACCACTTTTTAAAAGATTCGCTCAGTCGTGGCATGTGTCAAATTCTATTCACGTGCGGAACTCTCATGCTATTTTACACCTATGGACAACCGTGGTGTGATGAACTCTGCCAGGATGTCTGTACTAAAGCCCTTTTGGTTTAAGTCTTGTAAAAAAAATAAGTGTCCTAATCCCACCTCCACTCAACACAGCCAATTGGTAAGGATTATCACGTAGCCATAACGTGTCAATTCTTTACCACCTCATCGCACCGGTGCGTCGGAGAGCAAACTTTCAATTAAATGCGATGCTTCTCTGCTGATTACACTGTTGTTAATGATTAGTTACACTAGGGTGTGAGATGCCTGACGAAGCTGAGTGTAATGCCCAGCAAACCGTGGTATTGAGTTGTAAAAGTTGATGGTCTGCTCTCCAACACACCGGTGTGCTCAGATGGTAAAGCAGTGGCACGTTCTGTTCACGTGACAAACCTCACTGATTGGCTGTGTCGGGTGGAGGCAGGCTTATGACACTTATTTTTAACGTGACCCAACCCCAAAGGGCTTTATCGTGGATGACATTGGTCGCGAAAGCATTCGCATTAAAACTGCCAGGGTGTAATGGTGGGCACACCGGAATTATAACGCACCGGTTCGATTTCATGTCCTGGCAAAGCAAATAAACAACGGAGCGATTTACTTAATTCTCACCACCTTTATCCACCCTGCAGTGTAAACAGTCGCAGCCACAGTTAATTGATGGGCAGATCACGTGCGTATGAAGTGGAAGAGTGGACCAAATGTCCTCTAACAGTGTTTTTTTTCTTTGGAGATCCCTCTCGTAGCTCTTCTTGCCCCAGTCATTGCAGGGCAGCACCTTTATCTTTTCTATGGTAAAGCTTGGTCCTGTAATGCTTGCAAGCCTAGTGCTATTCGATGAATCGCAGGAGCCCGATTTCATTAAATAATATTTCCTTGTTTTATACCGTAGTGAATTTAGTGCCTCTCGTGGCTTCAAGATTCGCCCAACTCTAACATGCATCTTCGAGAAGCCTGCGCAATGGGTGGTATTTCTAGTGATTCGTGTGCTCGTCGCGTTGTTTTAAAGCAACAAGAATTTCCTGCAAAAGTTTGGAGCAAAGAAACGGACGAAGAAAGACAGTCTCGTGCTCGCGAATCGCAACACGAAAGGTGGGAGAAGTCGTGTTCCGCACGTTTAACGTCGCAACGGAATCACGGCACGCAGTAGCGCACCTGCCGCTACACCGCGTGTGCAATGTGGAACAATGCACCTTTACAAGGTTCTAGACAAACACCGCCCCCCCCCCCATACAGACTGAACAGGCTGCTCGGTCAGGTGCGCTTAGCGAGCATCTAATGAAAGCCAGCACTGGTACACGACTGGATGGGTGTCCAACACTATGCCCAGCTTCCCTTGTATCACAAGTGGCGGTGTTTGCACACAGCTCCAAGTACTCATTAGAGACTGAGTCGACCTAGGGGAGGCACAGGACCGGTTCAGAACTCTGGTCGCTGGGTTCGTAGCGCAATGCGTTAACAACGGCGCCACCACTGCTCATATACACGCCGCACCATGTTTCTGAAGTGACCCACGCTGGTTTAAATGAAACGCTTCACAATCCACTTTCGGTAATGATTTGTGCATCATCTCCCCAGAGGTGGCAGCGCAGTGTCCTTAATCACTCACACGCACAGGCGCTCATGAATGAGAATCGCTCTTAAGAGCCCCTCCTTCGGTATAGCCGTGGCGAGCGTTCCTCCTCTCGCCTTTCTTCGCCTTCCACACTGGAGGAGGAGGCATCGGAGAGATGCACATCGCGACCGCGTGAACCTACGTCGGTAACGCTGATGAGCCGAGTATAAGCATAATCATAATTAATAATTGCATTAAGCACATTCATTGACCCTGGCTTGAGGAGTGCAAGCTGGTTTACGCAAGTCTTGTGTCCCGGAGTACGTGATTCACACACGTGTTCGGATGTAGTCTCCGCATCTCGACTGTGAGCGTCCTTGTTGCAGATGACGATGGTGTGACTGCAGAGGATTTGGACAGAATATTGTTGGCCACCAGCAGGGAGGACAAGTTTGACAACATTTCCCTCGCCTCCGGCATAGTCGAGACCACCAACGTTTCGAACAAGAGGTGAGTGCGGCAAGGAGTCGGGCAGATTATATTTGTGTTGCTGGAAGGAACCGTTGAACTACGTAGATCTTTTGAACAGTTATCCAGAATGGAGGGGGGTAATTTTTTTGTACAACCTCTTCAATGTTAGGGAACTGGGGGAGGCGGTGGTTATTTAATCGTAACAATTCGCCTAGGCACCAGCGTGTCTTTGGACTTTGTGAGGAAGGAATGGCACTCACACACTGCATGGGGCAATGCGTAATTAAAACGTGCTTGTAATGACAGGGTTCTTCATCTGGCGGACCATGACCCACAGTTGGTCAATGGAGGCTCTTGAAGTGGCCAACTTAGCTCCGGCCTCGTGGGAGCTCAGGCTCGCGGGAGCTCAGACTCGCTGAGATATGAGATACGGATGAGTGGGATGAAAATGGATTAAATCGGATGGAGATGAGAGCTATGCTGTAGAGCGTTTTTATCCATGCGTTCCGATTTACTGTACATGTGTTAACACTCATTAATCGGCTGAAAACATCAGAGTCTATAGAGCCACCATTATCGACCCATCAGTGGGCCCCGAGCGCCACGTAGTGGTCCGTGGAGATCAGAACCGAGTGGGCCGTGAATTGCAAAGGGTTGAAACTCCACTGCCATTCCACATCTCTCTCTCGTACAGAGTGACCGGACAGAGTACACATTACAAGTTTTAAATAATAATATATATATTACTACACTACTATTACTCTTCACAACCACAAAGGGTGGATGGATGGCTTAGTGAGATGTTCCCATGCTCTCCGCGTCCACGTGTATTTTCGCTGGGTGCTCAGGTTTCATCCCACACTCCAAAGACAAGCTTTGTACACCATGTGTTATTGCGATATGCATATACGAACGTCGACTGGTGTTTATTTATATGTGCGGTGCAACGATCACACATTGTGTCGAATTCCAGTGAGACGTTGCGTGCTACCAATCGCCTTTACGTCGCCACACAAGGCATTTGAGAATGAATGGAAAGGAACCGGTTGAAACACCACAGCGATCCTTTTACTCACAGATCGAAACCGGAGCCGAGGGTGGATCCGACGGCGGGCAAGCCTCAGAGCTACCAGGTACACACACTCACCACGGTGGTGGTGGTGGTGGTGGCAGCGTCCCAGCCACCAGCTGTCATTATCTACCCAGCATTTGCAAACTGAAATGTAAACAACCTGAGTGCTCGCGTCTCGCATCACTTCTAATTGAATATTATGCATTGTCACGATAGAGTAGAAATCACTAAGGCTTGTAAAACTCTTAGACTTAATGGGATTCAGCAGAGGTCTCCCAAGCTTCATGCAGCAAAAAGGCCCTGAAAGATAATGGAGACTAACACGATCTGATCGGTTGTTAATGACAGAGACGGCACGTTGTACCGTTCTCTTGTTTACATTGTCCAATCGCCCCGACGTAATTAACCACCGGAGCGATTGTGCAACTTTAAAATTCAAGCAGCAAGATAAAAACCTTGTGGAAAGAACACGGTGCAGTGCGCCAGTCAGCGTTACCGAAGAGAGACTTTACATCTGATTGTATCGCTCTTCCGAGCAAGTTTTCCAAAAACAAAACAGACAAAAAATACAATATGCAACATGTACAACCGTTTACACAACCCGTGTCCCGCATCCTCGTCAATACAATCTAGAACGCGCGCGCATTCAATTGACAGATAATGACAGAGAAAGATGGCGTGTTGGAGAGACCCGCAGAAAAGACTGCAAATTAAAGCGTGAAACGGAGGATCCCTGAGTGTCTGTGCACAGAGCGCTGCCCCAGCGCTCCAGGAAAGTGGTCACCTCCCCGGTGTTTTTATAGAAGGTGGCTCCATGCGGAGCCGCACCTCGATGAGGCCTTTGGTCATCGCTTACGCGACGCGAAGGGGGAGAGAGACGCATCGTGGTTCCGCTTACTTAAGGGTGTCCCGAGAGAGCAGCTTTTCGAAGCAATCATCATGCATCGAGCCGTGAAAAACCTACATCATTACAAATCTCATCTCATCTCATTATCTGAAACCGCTTAATCCTATATAGGGTCACGGTGAGCCGGAGCCTATCCCGGAAACACAGGGTGTAAGGCAGGAATACACCCGACGACGGGACGCCGGTCCATCGCCGGGCATTGCGGGACAATTTTAGTCTGCGAGCCAATCAACCTATCCAGGAGCATGCTTTTGGACTGTGGGAGGAAACCGGAGTACCCAGCGAAAACCCACGCGGACACGGGGAGAGCATGCAAACTCCACACAGAAAGGCACCCGAGCCGAGAGATTCGAACCCGGGACCTTCTTGCTGTGAGGCGTCAGCGCTAACCACTGGGCCACCGCGCCGCCCCAAATATGAATCGGTTTTGTCGTTATTATAACTCATCAGTATACCATTTAGTCACCTCACGTGTGCAACGTGTAATTCACCTTGCTCGCATGACATTTTAAACGGATGTCCTACAGGAATAGCTCACCGCTCAAAAAATATTCTCCACTTAGTGTAGGCGCTCAATGTAATTCAGCCAGTTTGCATAACACGCATAACAAATAACCTTCATTATAATTATTGTGTTCTGTTTAATTCAGGTGCTATTATTCAATATATTGCGGTATCCACTCGGTCTGCTCAGTTGTGCACGAATTAAAAGTGGCTGAAATTCAATGACTCACGGCACTTTAAAAAATCCAGGCCGATGTAAGTTATCGCCACGTGCAGTTGATTCAGATATGGAACCTATTTGGATTTATACCATAATAATACTCGCATTTATATTGCTTCCTGAAACCCAAAAATGTATCCGAGCGCTGAGTCGGCGTGTCTTATTTAGATAAGTCCCAGGTATTAAAGCCGTGGCTTCCTTAGCACAAAAAGCTATCACCCACCAACCACCGTTCCAGTGGTCTTGATGAATGGTTGTGGCAAATTGCATTGCACATGAAACGGGACACATTGGCCTTCTGGTGCTTTTAAAATTATATGTTAAAGTTGTAATGGCATTGTGAAGAAAGTTTGCTAACAAAATTGCAGACTGTATTACTGCGCTCCATTGAGCAGCTGTTGAATTTCAGCATTATTTGAGGGTGAGGATTCTGCAGCTGACACTGAAGTCAAAAATTGAAGGTATATTTTTGCTTATGAGCGTGGAGTAGCATTCACCTGAGCTCGTGATAATTATTCCACATTCTTATGGCGGGGACCAGTCTATACGTATCATAACCACGGTTTATTTTCCACTCGTCAGATGACTCTCTGGTAGAGTGGGGGGGGGGGGCTCGCAAATGGAAGGGAGCAATCTCGACCTAGTCGGGCATCGATGCGGCCCATCTTCTGGGGTTGATAACATTCCTAAAATTAGTACCAGATTGTGGGGAAGTAAACACGAGTTGTGCTATAAATTATGATAATAATAATTGCATTCATAGAGCGCTTTTCACCCGAGGGTCACAAAGCGGTGCACAGAGCTGCGGAGAGAACGGCACAGGTCAACAGCAACAACATCAGAACGGAAAATCAGCAACAATAACATTTTCTTGTGTTTATCAAATCTACACATTGCTGCAGAACAACATGTCATGTGAATAATACAACAATAAGAATGTGGAATTTCCACCATTGGCGCTTATGTGAAGAGGTAAACAACTAAACTCGTCTATGAATGTCGCACAGCAGTTCATATAAATGTACAAGCCCTTGTTAAGAGAGAGACGCTGATTTTGTAGGAGACTGAAGTCACCCTGTAACTTGCGAATTACATCTTCTGGGGAATTTACGTTCATTAACTATTGATTGTAAACCAGAATGGTCCCCGACGACCCCACATTGGAGTTCAGAGCTTGCAGTTTTTCCCATGGCCCCATAACCACTGTTGCCTCCGTTTGGATGAGGAGTTTACATTGTTGGTGAACCTACATCGAGTGTCAGCGACGATGTTTTAATCGTATATGGATCACTGTTAACCGCACGCACGGTCGACCTTGCTTCACCGATTGGGGGATTCACGATGGGCGATGCGGCACAGCGGCCACCACCAGCGTCCGTGTCCGTGCGTCGCAGGTGAGCGTCATGATCATCGAGGCACGGCAGCTGGTCGGCCTCAACATGGACCCGGTGGTGGTCGTGGAGGTCGGGGAGGAGAAGAAACAAACGAGCCAGAAGGAGTCCACAAACTGCCCCTACTACAATGAGGTGAGGGTGGCGAGGGCCCTTCCTTCCCTTCCTTCCATTGGTTCCCCACGGCTCTGTGTTGGTTCCCCACGGCTCTGTGTTGGTTCCCCACGGCTCTGTGTTGGTTCCCCACGGCTCT
>JAZEWT010000030.1:4371712-4382147 GCA_036362905.1 Mordacia mordax | reverse complement strand
GCAATGGAGCATGAATCGCCGCACCACCCTCGCATGGCGCATTGCATCAGTGTCATGCTCGCCCGCTGGGCAGCGTTTTGCCAGCCGCGTGTCCTCGTGCCGCGCGCTTGCTGGGTGCCGCTGCTGGTGACCATCCCGTGTCCTTAGCGACTACGATTCGCTTTATGCGCGTGTCGGTACGGACACGCGCATTGCGCGCTACACGTACACGACACAGAGCGCGTGAACAAATGCACACCTGACCTAAGTGCTTTCATTGCAAAGGTGAGCATCTCTCCCTTTAAGTTTTCGCTGAGAGAAAAAAAAAGAATTCTGTTTAAGAGTCTCCTTCTATGCTGCCGCAGCACGCACGTGACAATGCTGAAGACCTGTGAATTTCAGCATATCTGGGGAATGGAGGCAGGTAAACCTATATTGTGGGCCAGTACAGACAAGGCCTCGTGCTGTCACGGGTCTTCAAGGCTACGCATTGAGGAACCCATCCATCACACCAAGTGTCCATCCCTTGCAGGTGTGCTGCACTAGTCCTGAAAGCAATTAAGGTCAAAGGATCAGTTTGAATCAAGTGCTTTCCCTGCATGTGGCGTGCAGTGGGCTCACCCATGTCAGCTTGTTTCACGGCCGTTTTAAACCGGCAGCAGCAAGTAGTTTGACCCTCGTCCTCCGCTGCGCTCTGCCCCCAGGGCAAGACGTCGGTGCAGCGGAACTGCTACGAGCCCGTGTGGAACGAGCAGGTGGTCTTCACGGAGCTCTTCCCCCCGCTGTGCCGCCGCATGAAGCTGCAGATTCGCGACAGCGACAAAGTCAACGACATGGCCATCGGCACTCACTTCATCGACCTGAAGAAGATCTGCGACGATGGAGATAAAGGTTTGGTGGCGCGGTGGTCCCCTTTGCTTGAGATCGTCGCTGTATAATGGATCGAGTGTTTGTGAGCGTGCGTGTCATCATCGACGATCGCTCGGGGCGAGTGTGGTTGTCCTCCATGGGGCCTTATTTGTGGGTCTTCAGGTGGCTGTAGAGACCGATTCGAGATCCATATATTTTGGTGCAGTGTGGGCATGGATGCGAGGATATTGTAGTAGGCAGTGGTTGTTGAGTCTTCCTCATGTTGAGTCTCTCCTGTCGCAGCTGTGTGTATCTATATCAGCACTGAGGGGGTTCGAATCGTTTATAAGAGCACAGTGAGCACACATTTTTTTAATCTGCATAACACCAAAGCTTTTATAGAATTTCGGCTAACTTTGCACTCTTTGATTACTTTTCCAAAACTTTAACACTTTCAGTTTTGAATTCCGAAGGCTGACAGCGCTCGTGTGAGCATTTGGTCGCAGCCTTCTTTAGCATGTTTCTGCCTTCATCCCGACGTCAAAGGAACGTCTTACATGCTTGGAACAAGGTCGCCCGTGAGACAGACACTCTGCTAGTTCAACATTAAGCAGCCAGAGTGACTCGCTCCAGTCAATTGCTGTACGTTACTGAGCCACCACCATATAACATTTCCTGTCGCTATCGTCATGGGAACCGTTCCCATTAACTTCGCGTTAACTCTTCCACCTGTACTGAGGACCCGATCTTCGAGGCAGACTTTCCCTTTCATCCACCTGACTGTCCAACCACCGGCATCCTGCAGGTCACAACCCGGCTCTCTCTCTCGTTCTCTCCACGAATTGCTCAACTCTGGAAAATAGTTTGTATTTCTCCGCAAGGGTATTTGTTATTGTCCCAACGACCCGAAACGTACGAGTTGGTGGCACGAGGTCCCAAACTAGCTTGGAAACAGTTCAGGGCCGAGTAAAGACACGGCTGATTAGATCCTGGTTAAAGGCTGTGGGATCCAGTTGGATATAATAATAATACTTTATTTATATAGCACCTATCATGCAAACAGCTCAAGGTGCTTTACAGTTGGCATAAATCAACATGGTAGAAACAGATTAAAGCAATGACACAAAATACAAAACCACAAATATCATCGTATTACCCTGTCTTGTAATATAATATTGGACATTAAACATAAATCTACTTGTTATGTAAAAAATACCTAATTTGGGCTTATATAGGTAATTCTTCACAAAGAGTTTTAAGCCAGCTTTCTTTATGCATAATATTCGGGTGTGCTTTTTAATATTTAGTTGAAAACGTGCTAAGAGATTTAGTGGATAACACCGATCTTTTCTAAAGCCTATCCATCACACCTTACATTGCTTTGGCTTAAAAAAAAATAATTGGGAAAATGATTACCATATCAGCAGCTAATTTCCATGTTAATTTCCGATGCTAAGCCGTGAAATGCTGGTTTTGAAGTGCTCCATAATCCCGTGTTCAATTATAGATTGAGTTTGACAGCTCAATCCCAGCTACAAATTGTTGCACGAAAATCCCGTTCTAAATTTCTATTCGCGCTTGACTTTTGGGCTCGCACATCTCTTGCGAGTGACAAACCGTCATCGCGGACAAAGCGTAGCGAGCACTTCCCTCTGAAATCTAAACATTCCCGGAATGTCTCTCTACACAGCATGGCGCGGGGCAGTTTGTGGAATGAGAAAATTAAAGCAGTCGTAAAAAAGAACAATTTCTTACCTTTATCAAGCAGTGCTTTTCACCCAGAGGTTCCAAAAGCTCTGCACGAAACCACAGCTAGTTCTGGGGAAGTAGGAGCCACATTCGCTCAGCCGGCACCACACACCACGGCCAATATATTACAACGGTATTGGACATGTGGTTTATCCCAAGCTTAATGCCCGTTCGAATGTACTGTGAGTATAGGTGTTCCTTGCTTTAGAGATAATGACAGCGTTAATGCATCATACCAGATGGTTTCCTCTACCTCGATTTATAATCTCCAACGAATTAGCCTCTGACCCCCCTTACCTACAGTGGATATCTGACATCAAGTTCAGATCAATGAAAGGTCATTCTTTATGATGTGACCCGCAAATGAAGTTCCACTTCCTCACCTGCTCCCACGTGTCAGGTCGAAGCTTTAATCCTTGTCTCTCCCCCAGTGATTGATTGGATGTTCCCTCCTCCCTGATTCTCATTTCATTATATTGGCGTGTTTTGTTCTTTCCCCCCTTGCTTTATGAATGTATCTGTAAATGCTCAGATGACAGGCAATCCCAGACTTTATGTTGCATCAGAAACATTGGTGTAGTCCTGCTGCATGGTAATCCGATGTACCCCAGTGCATTGTCATTTCACTGTTCAGTCCTCATTGCACAATGTCTCGAGGCACAGCTGTATAGATTCCACTAACGCAGTCCTGCGGGAGCACTCGTGGCATCACCATGGAGTGCAAGGCTGGACTCTGTACGCAGTTCAAGGTGAAGTTGATGGCATTTTAGCGCAAGTGCCTGAGACCAATGCAGGGAATTTCAGGGCATAACAAGACGTGTGGCTAAGACGTCCATAAAATAACATGGTAGGTGTTAAGTATTGTAGATTTGATCCGCACAGACGACGGCTGTGGGTGGAATACGTGTATGCAGAATGGCTGAGGACAGATCGGCCGGACAGGTGCCGGGGTGGTTTCCACGAGTGCGGTCACCAAGGGGAAGAGCAGATCCAAGACCAGGGGCGAACTTAACCCCAGTTTCCTACCGGTTTGGTCATATCTCAACCCCCCCGTTCCAAGTGACTTGCACCGAATACTTCAGCCACTTTCTAACCGGTTCGCCACAGCCGACTTCACCACCTTTACTTTCACCCCTGTCGAAGGCCAAACAGTTGGAGACTACCTGGGCAGATGTAGGAGGTGGTGTGTCTACTGTACAGCAGCTGCAGTTGCCGGCGGATGGTAGAGGGCGTTGCCAAGGTGCGGCGGCATCCACGTCTACGTCCACGATGACGTCATCGTGTCGTCATCCATGCAGGTTTCCTGCCGACGTTCGGGCCTGCGTGGGTGAACATGTACGGCTCGACGCGCAACTACACGCTCATGGGCGAGCACCAGGAGCTGAACGAGGGCCTCGGGGAGGGCGTTTCGTTCCGCGCCCGTCTGCTGCTGAGCATCTCCACGGAGATCCTGGACATCACGTCCGTGGAGCTGAACACCAGCACAGAGGTGTCGGTGGAGTCCATCTCGCACGTCCCCGACGTAAGCGCAGCGCCGTGGCTCGACGGCTCGACTCGCGGCTCGGCCGTTGACTCGTGGAAGAGCTTCTTGACTGAACAGCGCCGTGGGCTTTAGCGTTGGTCACACGTACGCGGCGGGCGGCGCGGTGGCCCAGTGGTTAGCGCTGTCGCATCACAGCAAGAAGGTCCCGGGTTCGAATCTCTCGGCTCGGGTGCCTTTCTGTGTGGAGTTTGCATGCTCTCCCCGTGTCTGCGTGGGTTTTCGCCGGGTACTCCGGTTTCCTCCCACAGTCCAAAAGCATGCTCCTGGATAGGTTGATTGGCTCGCAGACTAAAATTGTCCCGCAATGCCCGGCGATGGACCGGCGTCCCGTCGTCGGGTGTATTCCTGCCTTACGCCCTGTGTTTCCGGGATAGGCTCCGGCTCACCGTGACCCTATATAGGATTAAGCGGTTTCAGATAATGAAATGAGATGAGACACGTACGCGGAGGAATGCTCCGGTGCGGCGTGCAGGTATGGAAGTGGCTGAAGATTTCTAGTACTGTACGGTTGGACACAGGTGTTTGTGATATCACCATGCCAGTAAAAAAAAACACTGAATATACCGGAACCGTCTGGTACAGCTGGTTACAAAGCTAAATGTCAGTTGTTTTACCACCATTGTCAAATTCATCATTGCTGCATCGTGGAGTGTACTTGTCAATTATATCTTGTAATCGAGCAGCATTCTTTAAACAAGCTGGACTCTGCTTAATTGGACAGCTGCTACTTGATAACAGTGGTATGGAAATGCATTGGGCTTGTGGACTAAATACGTGTCTGTTGCCTGGTTAAGGGCGTCTGCTGAATGGTAATTAATAATAACATGTATATGCGGAGACACTGAATGGTGTGTACTGCTTCTGCTGGGTCTGATCTGAACTGGTGACACTAAGCTCCTGCATCAGTACATTGGTAGCTGCTCCACTTTTTTGGCTGGGGGCAACAATGTGTGCACCATGTAATATATATATTAATTTCTTTTCAGTACCCTCTTAATCCTGTACAGATTCATACAGCCAATTCACGGTGCAAGGCAGGACTATACCCACCATGGGATGCGAGTCTGTGACATGGCACCGAGGGTTCAAGGATTGCCTTTTTTCGATTAAAATTTCAAAAGCTTGATTTTTTTTGCACGCAAAAAACAATGATGATTGCTTCGAAAAGCTGCTCTCTCGGGACAGCCGAGTCGATCGCTTCCTCTCTCCACCTCACGACGTTTCGCCTCACACGTTAGAAGCATCCTCAGGCGCAGTGAGGCTGTTCCCAGAGAGCAGCTTTTCGAAGCAGTCATCATGCATCGAGCCGTGAAAACATCATTACAAAAAACATTGCTTTTTTTATTGGATTCGTCCATAGATAATCAGGAAGTAGTGCTTCCAAAAGATTTCAGGAACATCTTAAGGGATTTTAATGCAGACTCAGTAAATGAGATCCTGTCCAAATCGAAGAAACCGTGTTATTACACTGGTCGTTCCTAAGTCAGATCGGACTCAACATTATGGAAGCAAATTGGATAATCGAACAAGTAACTGAGCCGAAATGTAAGGATGATCGACCAAGCCGTTTTCTCGCTGGAATCGTTTAAAGATCATTTCCCGTACACTGCACTTGTACGTTATTTTAAGTAAGATGTGTCTCATCATAATACGCAATGTGTACGCATTTTGCCTTGTTCATAGTCTGTTGCTGGAAAGATGGAGGAGTTCTTCTTGTTCGGAGCTTTTCTGGAAGCCACGATGATTGACCGGAAGATCAGTGACAAGCTCATCAGCTTTGAAATCAGCATTGGTGAGTTGTGACTCTCCACTGAAACTGTGACCTATGTAGGTTATTTATCATCTACCAGCGGAATGCATGGGTTAAAATGTGTTCTTATGCCCATGGCACATCCATTAAAGTTTGATTTTATTCATCTGCCATTTCCAAATGTATCGCTGTGTAATTGTTAAATGCATATCCAACAGCCAAAGTGTATTTCACGGAGCTTTGCACCAAAGTTTTCACAATGTATGCAATTATAAACGATATACACGTTTAATCCAGTACTCAACGGGTAATTTATGTATTACATCATTAAAATAATAGCCATAATGAGCTAGATAGATATTGCATAAAAGGTAACACAATCTAAATCAGTCTTGCAATGATATACACTCTCACCAAGGCTATTCATAGTGGCGTCAGAAAATTAAGCTTTGAAAAAATTATTTTGAGAATTGATGACATGAGGGTAAATTATGGAATTATCAACCATGCCAGTTTTGACTGATGACAGTCATTATGATACTCGCTGGGAATTACCTACAGAGAATGATAAGTGGACCGACAGAAAAGTACAGACAAATGTTATCAAAACAAAAGCTTTGAACAAAAAGTTGGATAAACAAATAAAACACAATTGTGGGAGAGATACAACTGGGAAATGCTGGAGAATTTCTATATCTAGTGGGCGATTACTGAAGGTGGACTGGGAAAAAAGTAATGAAACAGTGCGAGAACAGATGGAAGTTCTCTTGGAAAACTCAAACTTGATAATTAAAACCAACGCAGCAATTTGTCTGAATAAAATGTTGATCTTTCCAAGCGACCTGTCATGCTATGGATCAATGACATGGACTCTAAGCAAAGTAGCTGGAGACATTCATCCTGGCATTTAAACTGAGATCGCACAGAAACAATAAATCTTGTGCAGTGTCCAACTGAGTTCACTTACACTCGATGGGGAAGCGGTATCTTTATTATCATCGTTCATGTATGGTTGTTCACAGGCAATTACGGTAACAGCTTGGATGGGCTGAACAAGTCCAACGTTCTTGACCACAGCGATGATGAGGATGAATATGATGAGAGGGAGGTTAACGATGAGACGGAGCTCCTGAACGATGAGCCAGATGACGCAGAAATGGATGATGACTCGTCTGAGTCCTCCACCACCCCTCTCTACAAGCCGGAGACTAATGACAGGTATATAATTGCACACAAAACCATCCACCTGGGCCTTGTACACGTTTTCATTTGGCACATCCATCCAACTCCAGGCTGAAACCCTCACAGTGCAGGTGTTTTTTTTCTTTCACTGGCTATTTGCAGAGCCCAGCACGATGAGCCAAACTGTCGAGATATATTTCTGGGAGGCTGTAGGAATTGTACGTATTTGTGGTGGATGGTTTGACTCGAAACTGACACTCAGCGAGCGTACTGCTTACCGGAGTGTACAGCCACTTAAACATCAGCAGACATTGCCGCAAACACCGGCTGTGCATAAAGACTGTCGGAGCAATTACACTGATTATTACGAATGTCTCAATAGGGATGCTCAGTGTGAAACATCCCCAAGAGATATAAGGCAAATCCCTACAGAGTCCATGTCAAGTGCCCTTAGCTCAAGGATAATTAAATTCTCCACAGAATGCACGCGTCGTGTCGCTGGGGATATAAAACAAGGAGATTATTACATTGCGCCGTCATGAAATGGTGGCGTCTAGGCGAGGTCATAATGCAGAAGTGGATTGGCGATGGCTGATTGATTGCGACAGTGACAGAATACACATTTGGGCTCGGGGTGCCACTGCCAGTATTCCACAGCTCACCGTGCCCATGTGACGGCTGTCTGCGGGCAGGCAGTACTACCACATGCCTTACTACGAGCAGAAGCCATGCGTGTACGTGCGGAGTGCCTGGCACGACCAGCGGCGGCGTCTCTACAACTCCAACATCATCGACAAGATCGCCGACAAGCTGGTGAGCGGGGAGGGGGCATCGGTCTGCTGCCCAGTGTGGTGTTTTGCGGTGTTTAAAACTATGGGAATCTTACTGCCAATATACAGATGATTGAAAGGGGCAATCATACAGGTGTCAAAATGTTCAAACACTAACAGGACACTTTTTAAAAGGCACATTTGCAATAACCAACCATGCTTGTGGTAAAACATGCAGACGAAATGCTTCGATAAAATTTTCCGTGTCCTTTAAAATGATTGGCTAATGACGGTGAAACGAATGCTTCCTTATGGCCTAGTCTCACTAGTGATAGACCAAATCTTGCTCGAAGGAAAAACAGCTCGTTGTGATGTGGCGTTATGATTTAATCCACGAAATAATTGTTCAAATTTGGGAAAGATGGAGCGTGAAGCCAGCACACATGCAATCCGCTGTTTTTTTTAATGACTGCGCGGGAATACCTTCACTCTGAAGCAAACGCGGCACGCTGTATGTGTTGTTTCTACGCTCATGATAATAACCAGAGTGAGCATTAGACTTGGACCTCTAACCTCTGCATAACGTGCAGAGTGCAGTATGAGATTTAAATTGGAAGAAAGCGTACAGCAACGGTTTTTTTTTTGAGATAATTGCCTGTTTTGATGGACTTGCTTCAGTTTCCTTCAGGCACTCCAAAGTTTGATCCACATACAGATAAAAAATACCACTAGATGGCTTTGCTCTAAGAGTTTCAAGGTGCAACGCTCCTGAAAATGAATCGAGATTAATCGATGTTTTTCCGTGTACACAATAATGTTATTGCAAGATAGAAGGTTAACTGGAAAAATTAAAGGAAACAGATTTTGGACGACAGAGATTGACTTATGTCAAGGGTCTCTCGAAATGCATGAATGTGTCAACAGTGGACGTTCTTGGAACATCAAAGAGCAGAGATTTGTGGAAGACTATTGTCACCAATGTCCTGTAGGACATGCTGCCTAGAAGAAGAAGAAGAAGAGATTTAAAGGAAGGCGTTTTCATAGACAGCATGGAAATTTATTAGGAAGGTGCAAAAATGTTAATAGATCATAGAAAGTGGTATGACAAGCACAATGCAAATGTTATACTCATATGAGATGTGTAAGTCACAATAGTATGTATAAGCTATCATTCTTACCTATTGTACTTATCAGTAAATAAAGGTACGACTTCTATTACCGCTTAAGGTAGGGTTTCTGCTGCGGGGAGCTCTAAAGAGTTTATCTACGGGCAATGTTGGCTAACTCTTCCAGGCCGGCCAGACATCTTGCAAGAGATTCTAGTAGTTACACCTTACCCCATCAACACGTGTCCTGGCAGTTGACTACCTGGAGCATCAATAACCGCGGCAGTGATGTAATTCCAGTGTAATCGTGAATGCCCCGATGGGATGTAATGGCGTGGCTGCGACAGTGCCAACGGGATTTGCGATTTCCCGCAGGAGGAAGGCATCAACGACGTTCTGGAGGCGATGAAAATCGAGAGGCCTCACCCGGAGCGGAGGCTGCGCGGAGCGCTGGAGGAGATGAGCGCGGGCTGCAGGTGAAGAGCGTGTGCGCGGGGGGTCCTGGAGCTGCTCCCCCCCCCCCCTGGGCCGCTTGCGCAAGCTGGCAGTTGGGTGAGCGGGGGGAGCGGGGGGGGGGGTTTGGGTAGGGATCACGCACGCAAGCGCTTTGGCTGGGGCTGGAATAATAAACCGGTGAACGTGTCAGCAGCTGACAGGGTCACGGTTGCTGCTCAGCATCTCGCTGCGGCGGAGGAGGAGGAGGAGGATTCGGAATGAATACGGATTGTGCGCTGTTTGAGCTACCGACTGAATAATGCATCTATAAACGTTGGGGAAGTTACTTCTAAATGTGCGTGTGTTTTATTTTGGATGAAGAGACATTTAAGGGGAGGCACGGTGAGTGGTGCTGCCGTCCCACAGACAGGAGTTGCTGGGTTTTATTTATGGCTCGCGTGCTTTTCTACGTAGAGTTTGCATGTTTTTCCCCCATGTCCGCGTGGGTTTAATTCAGATGCCGTTGTTTAATTCCACATTGCCGTGATGGACTGGCATTCTGTTTGGTGTATAGCTCTGCTTTGTGCCCTGTATCTGCTAGGATAGGCTCCGGCACATCCTGACCTTCTATAGGATTAAGCGGGTACTGATAACGAATGAATGAATAAATTATTCACTTGTGCCTTATGCTTATTCTGTTGCCTGTCATATCATTTAACGTTACTCTGTGAATCGATATCGAACAACCAATTTTGGGAAACACAGGTCATTAATACGTGTGCGAATCCGTGGGTGTGTTCGGTAAACGGCACTCTTAATCTCGTGACTTTCAGTGCATTGACGAGTGCCTTGGTCTGAATCTCTCCATCGGTTTATCTGACGTCGTCAAAACGCACATGTCTTTCAGCCGATTCCTTTCGCTTGCCAACAAAGACGCGACCACATTCGGGCGCACAAGGCTGGACCGCGACCGGCTCAAGATATGCATGAGGGAGCTTGTAAGACTCAACAAACATTACCACAGAATACATATATTAAGCCCGCAGACTATATCCCGCGCTTCATTATGAGA
>JAZEWT010000030.1:4351558-4363844 GCA_036362905.1 Mordacia mordax | reverse complement strand
CGTACAGAGCAGCCTGTAATTATTAAATTTATTCAATTGGCTTCATTTATTTACTTTAATAATTACCCTCGTCGGGGCACGAGGATTTTGCTATTCAGCTGTGGGCTGTTCTCTCGGCACAGAGCTGGTTGCAACATCGCCACCTAGCGGTGCTTGTGTTTACAAAAAAAACGTGACCCAGGTGACCGAAAGTCACCATAAGGGCCGAAAAATCTATTATGAATAAAGTGTTTTTACGTGTACGTATGTGTTCACAAAAAGGGCACTAGATTCTCATCCTTCATACGTGCCAATTTTATCTGCACAACACTATCCATACAATATCAAGGCCATTATGTGTTACTTCAGCTCTACTTGCCACTTAATGATCACTATTTCCAAACTTTAGACAGCCGATAATGTTCCCAAAGGACAAAGGTTTACGCCGCACGCTGTGAAGCTCAACGGCCGTGGGAAAACCAGCATCGGCATTCAGTCCGGGAAGACGAGAGAGGCAGCACACGATGTGGGGGCACGGCGGAGATGTCGCTGCAGCACCGCCCAATCACTGTTACCCGTCTCCACCGACTGCCACGGGACACTGGCACCATGGGGCTCCCACCATGGGGCTCCCACCATGGGGGTCCCACCATAGGGCTCCCACCATGGGGCTCCCACCAAGGGGGTTCTCCTTGCGCTAGCTTCAGAGTTTGGATCATCCGCGCTTTAATCGGTGCTGGATGCGACTCCGATCCATTGCCGCTCCTGAGCTGTTTGGAGTAAACCTTCCATTCCCATAGCACGTGGTAACTTTCCACCTCTGGGTGCTTAGTATTGGAATTTAACTAACGCAAGGGAAACGCTGGGCTCAGTGACATAATCTCTTATTTTATATTTTTACAGTCGCGGTCCTCATAGTCTACCGAGCAGCTCTTCCTGCGGTTTCCCACTGCAAAATGGCAATATTAAAATACGTTGTTATTGTTAGCGCTGTAATTCGTGGAATTGACATCGAATGTGCAATATCGCGAGGGCTTTAGAAAGGGGAATGTTACACAAGGTCCACCAGTGACTCTCTCTCTCTCTGTGCGTGCGAGATCTCTGTAAGGAGACGAGGCCTGCGCTGTGCTTCCGTGGAGAAGCAGCGCCGCTCACTGGGGTTCAAACACCAGGCTATCATATGGGATAACCCTTGCTCGCCTGACCGTGTCGCATGACCAGGTCTTCCAGGAGACGCTTTGCCCAACGTGGGATCAGCTGCTGCAGTTCCAGGACATCCACATGTACGGCGAGCCCCGTGAGCTGAGAGACGATCCTCCTATGGTCGTCATTGAGGTGTTTGACCAAGACACTGTGGTGAGTTGATGATGGCCGTTTGCTGTCCTCAAATAGTGCTGTTGACGGTGAATGCGTTTGTTGGTGATCAGCAGAACAGTGGAGCCTTTGGGTGCTTTCTGAGAGTCATTAATTCATTATCAGTACACACTTAATCCTGTACTGGGTCACGGGGGCCAGCAACTATCCCCGCAAGCCCAGGGTGCATGGCACGGCTGTCCCTAAAAGGGGATACTAGGCCATTGTGAGGCACCAGGAGCAATTTCGTCAGCAGACTAATTAACCTAGGTAGCATCAAGCCTTGGATTGTTGGATAAAATGAGAGTACCTGGCGAAAATCCACGCAGACATGGGGAGAAAATGCAAACTTCACAAAGAAAGGCACCCAAGCTGGGAATCAAACCTAGCACCTTCTTGCTGTGAGGTGGTACTACTAATAAGTTGAAACATCTAAAGTAACAAGCAGTTGCAGCTTTGTCCTGCTGTTGTTGTCAGTGCTCCTGATGCCTGTGACGCTTCATTGCTGTGCTTTCTTCTCTTTGCTTTGATTTCGTCGTTCTTTGTCGCCTGAGTCAATTGTGCAAATGAGCCTCCTGCTGGTCTTGTGAGCTCTTACCTGATCACACAGAATACACTTGAACTAGATGGTGAATTTGCTGCTTTTAGGGCAAAGCCGAGTTCATTGGCCGAGCATTGGCCAAGCCGGTGGTGAAGATCAGCACCGAGCCGTACGAGCCCCCGCGCTTCCCTCCGATGCTCGACTACTACCAGATCTTCCGAGGCCCAGTCAGTGCCGGAGAGCTGCTCGCGTCGTTCGAACTTCTGCAGGTGACGCCACGATGGCAGCAGCGTTCCCGCATCCACCCACTGTGCGGCCGTGACATCACCACGCGTCATCGTCGGCCATAGTGCGCGTTGACAACAAAACGAATGGTAGAGGCCTACCGGCAGGACGCCATGTTGCCGAGGTGTTATCAATAAACACACGAGTGTGGTGCCGGTACTGCTCCCCGTTCTTCCAGTTGGCCGTACTTTAGCCACCCCACGTCCTGCGAGTTGTAGTGAGCAGAGCTACTTTGCTTCCCGTTGTTACTGAGGATGGCTGCAAGCAACCGCCAAGTAGCATCATCCATTAGTCTCCACACGTATAAGGGGAAGCATCTCCCTTCACCCACTGAGTGAGTCGGCACGGCGTTAGCGTCAGAGCAAACGCTCTTTTAGACACCCAAGCAGTGGCGTAGGATCAATGGTGTAATCTTTGCTTTATATAGCGAGCGCTGTGGCACAGGTTGTATTTTTGTGTGGCTAATGTTAGCAAACGGATCCATAGCTCACTATTAAGCGATGGTGGTTCATGAGGCTGCGTTGTAATGAAATGTTCAACCTGGAGGTAAGAAAAGTACATTTTCAGCGAGCAAAGCGTTGAGTGACTTTAGTGACGTTCATCACGTTTGAGAGAACTAATGAAAATCCAGATAACGCGCACATTTAGACTGAGTCATGTTGGCTGTTTGCATTCGAAAGTGTTGTAACCCCTGCACCCAAAGTATACTCACATAAAGAGAAAACACAAAAAACAAGTGAACACAGTGTGTGTGTGTGTTGTCTATGCTCACGCATGTCCTGTGCAATCTTAACAAATTGATCGTTATTGTTGTTGTTATAGTTTACCTCGGTGGTTCTTGAAATGCATTGGACTCAATTGCACGATCGTAATGCTCTGCCCATCATCTCTCCCCTCTCCAGTAACGTAGCATTATCTCAGACCTGTTGCGCCATCTCTTTCATTCTGCGTTGCGTGTTTCACTCTCATTCCCCCGCTTCTCTTAACTAGGTTCCCTATAATGAGGATCACGTTAGACTTGCTCTCCTGGCTCATGCCGAGCAGGATCAGTACCGACTTAAGGTGATTCCACGTCATCTCTTATGCGAGTGAAGATTTACCAAACACAGATTACCATGACTGTGGTGTTACTCAGAGTCAGGGGTGAAAGTAACTTAGATCTGTTACCAGTACCATCGTACCACAACCACCATTCCCACTTTCCTATACTGAATGTTTGGGTCACTTTTTCACCGGTATGCCATACTGGACCGTACCGGCTTACTTTCACCTCTGCTCATAACATTAAATTAATTCATTATCATTACCCTATCCTGAAAAACACAGGGTGTAAGGCTGGGCTGTACCCAGGATTGGATGCCAGTTTTGTTACAGGCACTAATTCAAATTTTATTTTGAAAAGACCCAGCACCACTTAGGAGCCTTTCCCACTGTTTCAAAGTGTCGGGTACAATGATGTTATTTCATCATTGTTAAAAACAACTTTGAAAGTTAAACATAGATTACGTGGCGCAGTTTAAATGTAAATACTTGCACGAAGGTACGATGCACCGTCACACTTTTAGTAATGATAAAGACAAGTTATTACAGCGCTGTACTTAACGTAAGGGTTCCCAACCTGTCTGGCTCTGTGGGTCGCTGTTGTTCCTCCAACTAATTTGGCGCAGCACTGTGCAGTAAAAAAAAACTGTTGTGAAAAACCTGGTATCAGCAACCGTTGTATGGACTGCTCCCCATTGCCTGGCAGAGTACCAGTAACTCACAGGCCAAGAGGTGGAAACCACAGCCTTAACATCGTGTGTTCATGCAGGCTTTCATGACTCGATGCATGAGAATTGCTCTTAAACGGTGCTGTTTCAGATCATTGCTGCCGAGCGTTCCTCCCTCCGTCGCAACATGCCACCTCTTATGCTGGAGATATCATCAATTAGGCTTTTGAATCCGTCTGTTCGAAATGTCGCGAAAGATAGATGAAGGATGCCTTGCTTGGCTATCTCCAAAGTGCAGCTCTTAATTGCGAATCCTTAAAATGATGATTGCTTCGAAAAGCCGCTCTCTCGGGGCAGCAGCCGCGTCGTTCGCTTCCTCTATCCACCTCGCGGCGTTTCGCCTCGCACGTTAGAGGCATCCTCAGGCGAAACGTCGAGAGGAGAGGAGAGGGAGCGATCGACGCGGCTGTCCCGAGAGAGCAACTTTTCGAAGCAATCATCATGCATCGAGCCGTGAAAACCGACATCATTACAATCCTTGAAATGTTGCTTGAGCATGAGTTTGCGTACAGTACAGGTTTCCCTCGCTTTATGCAGCAGATGTATCCGTAAATTAGGGTGCAAAAAGCAAAATTGCATAAAATCAACCCATGTTTACATATAAAACATGGAGATGCGCTCGTAAACCTCTACCCCGCCCCGCACCCAGATGTACTTTTATCACTCCATCATGAGAATTGTATTTGGGAAATGCAAACGGTAAGCATCTCACACAGTTATATAACGTCTCGTCTCATTTCATTGTCAGAAACCGCTTTGTCCTGTACAGGGTCGCGGTGAGCCAGAGCCTATCCCGGCAGACACAGGGTGCAAGGCGGGGATATACCTACGATGGGAAGGCCAGTCCATCACCGGGCACTGCGGGCAATTTAGTCTGCGAGCCAATTAACCTATGCAGCAGCATGTTTTTTGGACTGTGGGAGGAAACCCGAGTGCCCGGCGGAAACCCACGCGGACACACAACACAGCGGATGGCAGGAAAGCGAGTGCGCGGGTGTGCGGTGACTGCGTGGTGCGAGCACAGAACGCCACCAAAACCCACAATGCCCTGCACGAGACAGCTGCCGAGCAACACAAACGATAGTGTCCCACGTCTGATCGCATAGCCGCATTATGAATTAATTCAAGCCACATGGAGCTGGTTGTGGGTAAAACTAGGTTAGCTGTGAGTGCGAAATCGCGCAAACCGAATCTGCGTAAAACAAGGGAAACCTCTACTGATGTTTATTTTAAGGTCGTGCAAGCATCAGGGTAACGTAATATTGCTTCCGTTATCGCTCTTCCCCCTGCTTACACCGAACCCACTTCTAGCCTGAATGCTGAACGCTTCCCTTGCATTTGCTTATCCCTAAATGTGAATGTCTTTACTGAATGAAATCTCTAATTGCCTCATTCTGAACACGTTTATTACAGGATCCATCACTACGCAGTTTGGATAGGCGATATGGATACATGGGGTAACCATTAACCCTTAGTGGATTTGATGAAATACTGCCAGGCTAAGTCTCAGCTCTAACGTCCCATCCCATAACATCAACCATGTGTAATGAATAATATATACCACTTTCACATTCACCTACATTCTTTTACGTGAGGCTCAGCTGCTGACACGTGCATAACATGAAGAGCAACGTAGTAATAATAATAAGTGCATTTCTGTGGCGTTCTTCACCCGAGGGTCACAAAGCGCTGCATAGAGCTGCGGAGAGAACGTCACGTCGGCGACAACAACGACACAAGAACAGCAAATGAGCGACAGTAACGGGGTTTTTGGGTTTTTTTTTTAAATGCGTGTCCTTAAACCTGATATCCGTGTTAATCATTGTGTGGCGTCATCGGCGTTTCTCTGTTGCAATTGCTCATTCTCCCAGGTCCCGCCTGCGGACAACTGTAAATACCCTCCGATCTCCGGACCGCTCGACACAGACCGAGGGCCCATCATCCCCGTGCCCAAAGGCATCAGGCCTGTCCTCGCCAAGTACAGGATCGAGGTGAGCACCCTGACCGCTGAACCCGTCTCCCTGACCGCTGACCCCGACCACTTGCTTTGTGCGCGGAGCACACGTGCTGTCTGCGTACAAAGTGTTTTCATTTCTCACTGTCGCCGATTGCATGGAGCACATTGTGGAACTTAATTATTTTTCTTCTAATTATTATTATTATTTTCCAGTGAGTAGCGCTGTTGTCTCACAGCCTGACCCCGGTATTATCTCCCCGTGTCCTCGTGGGTTTTCGTCGGGTACTCCGGTTTCTTCCCACCGCCCAAAACACATGCCGCTGCCTAGGTTAATTGGTCTGCTGAGTAAATTGCCCCTAGTGCTTTGCGATGTACTGGTATTACATCTTGGGTATAGCCCCGCCCGGAACCCTTTATCTGCCGAGATAGGCTCCGGTCCCCCGCAACCCTGTACACGATGAAGCATACAACGATGATGACATTTCTTGGGATTTTATTTCGGGCTGTTATTTGGTTCTGCCCTTACTGCTGCTCACGGCTCGAAGCGTTCGCTTCACTCGCCACCCACCTCCGCCGCCACCCCGCCGCCGTGTGACGTTCGGTGCTTCCGCCCGGCCCTCGTCGCGCCGCAGATGCTCTTCTGGGGCCTGAGGGACCTGAAGCGGGTGCAGCTGCAGTCGGTGGATCGGCCTCGCGTCGACATCGAGTGCGCGGGCAAGGGCATCCAGTCGGTGGTGATCGCAGACTTCAACAAGAACCCCAATTTCAGCCAACTTGTCAAGTTCTTCGAGGTGGTGAGTGATGGTTCTTCTGTCCGACTCAATGACAATGAGCAACACGGGCTAGTTTGGACATTTTGCTCAAAATTCTGCAAGGTGGTTTGCCTCTGATGTGCAGGTGGCTAGCTGTGCATGCTGCTGTTGTTTAAATAAATGGTTCACCCAGGTAAGCCTGTTTTGCCTCCCATCCCCCCCAACAGGAGTGAAAGTATTGGGCCAGGAATGTTATGGTTACAGGAGTAGTAACGTCTCTGGCAGGCATGAAACCACTGCATTTTAACTCAGAAAATCTGGTTTAAAAAAAAAAACTCTATGTATAAGTAATCTTGTTTGTATACGGTTTTCTGTCATCCATTCATCAATTTTATTGTACAATGCATCATGCTGAATTTATGTGTCCCTTCACCCAGCAAAACAAAACTGAAATGTAAATACTGTACCTGAAAAATTAAGTCTATCACTACGGCTATTTTTGTAAAGCGAAGACTACATATTTGTGATACTACGCATTTTCATCTCTGTGGATTAAGTTGTAAATGTATAAATTATGATGGTTGTGAAAAGGGAGTGACTTAATTTGAATGCTAATTTAGATGATGTTAAAACACTGATATTTGGTGTTTTAACTCCATATAACAGATATATTGAAAATATTTAGTCGTTTACCTAGACATCGGGAAGTGTTTAAAAATGTAGTATCTCATCTCATTGTTATAAACCGCATAGTCCTGTACAGGGTCGCGGTGAGCCAGAGCCTATCCTGGCAGACACAGGGCGAAAGGCAGGGATATACCCACAATGGTACGCCAGCCCATCAACGGGCACTGCGGGCAATTTAGTCTACGAGCCAATTACCTATGCAGCAGCATGTTTTTTGGACTGTGGGAGGAAACCGGAGTGCCCGGCGAAAACCCACGTGGACACGGGGAGAGAACATGCAAACTCCACACAGAAAGGCACCCGAGTTGACATTCGAACCCGGGACTTTCTTGCTGTGAGGTGACAGTGCTACCCACCGGGCCACCGTGCCGCCCAAAATGTAGAATACAAATGTGAAATCAGATTTTGAAAATCTCATTGATGCATGAGAGTAAAGGCAATATAAAGGCTGCATAGTGTTATACAATTCACTAACAAATGTATTAGCATATAAATACTACACGTCATGGTGAGCTGTACTGCTAATCAGTTGGAAAATGTAATTCATGAGTTTTGGGAAGTAGTAATGGGGGTGACTCACTGTCATACCCCAGTTCGATCATTTTCTTCACAGATAGATGTTTATTTTAACAGAAAATATTGAATTAGCTTGCAATCTCTGGCTGCTGGATTCCTGCGATACAACACTGGCTCCCATTTCTGACGATAGATGGATGCTCATCATTAGACCGTAAAGCGCCCAGCGAGCGCGCGTGTTCTGTGCGTGCGATGCCCGCGACGCAGGATCTCCCGGAAAACGAGTTGTTCCACCCGCCGCTGAACATCCGCGTGGTGGACTGCCGCGCGTTCGGCCGCTACATCCTCGTGGGCTCGCAAACGGTCACCTCCTTGCGCAAGTTCATCTTCCACACCACAGGGCCAGACGTCGGCCGCCAAGGCAGCAGTAAGCGATCCTGGTCAACTTACTCACAACTGCTGCACTGCGTGCTGTGTCGCTCGACACAACACTGGCTCCTGTTACTACTACTACTCACAACTACTGGTGTTGTGCTCTGAAACATGCACAGGCGGCTCAGTGATCGAGCGATCAGCTCGAACTTAGAGAGTTGCGAGGTTAAATTCTTGTTGAGGTTGACGCAGTCCGTCACCTCTCTGGGATTGACCAAATAAATACAGCATTTGGAGGAAGACACCCCCGTGGTTGTTCTCTGGCTATACACACTCATCCCTGCCATAGGATAGTGGAATTTCCATCACTAGCCCAGTGCTGTAAGCAGGAGATGCGCACCTCTTTAATGCTCACGCGTGCAGGAAACCACTTGGTATCTTTGTACCGTATAGCACCATGTGAAACATGTGTGCGCTTTATAATGCTCGTCTCCGTTGGCAACCCCCAGCCAATGACCACCTTAAAACCCCACCTTGTTAAGATGCGAGCCGGTTAATCCAGCACGACCACTGTTAACGTCTCCGAAACTCCGGCAGTAAACTCCTCAACTCATCGCTGGAGAGACGGCTGGCTGAGTACAACCCTAGCCAAGGTATTAAATTGGCAACCTTATTAATTGAGAAGTCACGGAAGCTACTCCGTCTGAGCCAAGAGTGATAAGTGCTACATTGAACGATTTTCAAAAGACTTCAATGCCACTGCATCAACTGTTCTGTATTCAGCATGCTGTGCTTTTGACTGTTTATGGTACGCACTTGCGGGTGGCATGTCTTTAAGTCGAGCAGCTGAGTAAGCGAGTGATGAAGGCAGGCGTGTGATCACAGTTTCACAGCCACCCAGTCATCCGCACCGTAGGTTATCTTCTGCAAAATAGAGCTGTACAGCGATGGCATGCCATTATTCATGGGACTGTGCCATTGCTTGCCAGTGTTATTTCGAAAATGCCTCGACTGACAAAGTGCTTATTACGTTTCAAAAAGACTGAATTTCTGGGGAAGAATGAATGGATAGCTTTATCATGGAACAAAAACATCTGCATCTTATTCCCAACCATCTCTCTAAATGACAGACATTAATATTAGATGTGTAACACTGAATAATAAATGGTACGTAGTTCATTGGTATTTTAACAATATTTTGCTTTTTATTGATTCTTACTGCACGGGTAATCTGGTTCGGTTTTTTTTTCTATGCCTGCCTCGTTGGCACTGGACCCCTGTCTGTTGCCCTTTACCCTTTGCCCTTGTATATGAAACCGCCTGCCTTACCAACCTCGACCTGCACTGTCTTTACCCTCCTGCCTCTGCTCTGTGCTCAGCTAAGCCTCGGTTCCTGGCTAAACGGTTTGCCGTTCTTCGAGGTAACGGTTAGTTGCTCGTGACGCCATCGTTACCGTGCTGCATGCTAAATCGCCGTACCGCTGATTAACCTTTTCAAGCTCCTTGACAACACCACCTTGTAATGTTACAACGTGTACATTGTGCATCTTCCCCGTCAATTAACCCTTCTTTAAAACATCCGCCTTCAGCACTGGCAAACGTGAGCATATTACGCTCACGATATCAAACTATTCATTCCCATTACTGTCCGTGTCATGATGCATTATCGTGATTCATATTATCACATTATCACAAATCACAAGCAAGATAAACTATTTAATTCATTATCTCTCCCTATGTAGAGATAAAAGTCTCCAGTACATGAATGTGGTGTGTCAAGGTGTCATGCTCATTATTATTTCTTAATTTATTTCTAACGACAGTTTCCATGGCTCATTAATAGTCCCGACATATTGTCTGTGCCTGTGTTTGCCATGCAAAGCCACATCAGATTAATAGTTTAAAGTTAGATCCATATATTGTTCATATTAGCATAATTTAGTGGAGACAAAGCTAACTTCAAGTACATGCATATATCATCCCAGTGCTGTGCTCTCGTACAATGCAGCCAACGTAAGTTCTGGTCTATATAAATTATATCTATAAATATAGGCACCTATAAAGCATACTCATGTACATGTGAACATACTGCCGATACAGTCACGACGAATGCTATTTTTATTATGGTGCAATGTAGACTAAAACACTATCGCAGTATTAATCATCTGGGGTTAAATCTTAGACCAGGCAACTAAACATTCACAAATTCACGACAGCCTCTGCCGATCTCGAGGCGTGATGGGCTTCACCCTCGGTTAAGTAAAGGCAGTAGTGTGTGCTCGAGAAGTGTTAGTGCTCACATCGCTTTATACCAATGTGCGTGCTGTGTGCCAGTGACGTCAGGGAGAGTCTTTGTCTGAGATGCGCTGAGCAGTGTGGGTCGGGCAGGTGTTTACGTCGCTGTGACGTTTTGCTTTCGCAGTCAAGCAGGCCACCAGCGACGCGGACTTCGTAAAAGCCAGTGCGGAGACGAGCCTGCCGAACTCTGACAAGAAAACGGAAACAACGATCACCATCGAGGGCGTATGTAATGACGCGTTCGCCGCACCTTACAGCGCTGGGCAGCGAGATTGATTCTCAGCGTAAATGTAACGAAGGCCTTATGTGTGCTTTGTTCCACGGTGGGTTTGACGGAATTGTTCCACTCCATTCCTAGCTGGATTGTGGTGGCACACACGGGTAAAATGAGGAACTTGATGAAGAGGTTGTTGAGCAATGGTCGCTTAGAGAGAAGGGGTGGAAGAGGGTTATTCACTCGGGGCTTCACACCAATGAGGGCTCCAATAGGAACGCGTGGATGATACAATCACGGGTGCCCCATGTGGAATTCTGCCCTGGCCTCCAGTTACCTCTGTGTGGTCGCGGTCGATGGGTCATGGACTTTAGACTTTTACATCTGATTTTATCGCTCTCACGAGCAAGTTGTACCAAACAAAATATACAAGGAACACGAAATACGAATATGTACAAACCTTTACACAACCCGTCCCACACCCCCTTCAATACAATTTATGATGCGCGCACGCATTCAAATTACAGATCACGTGAGAGAGAAAGATGGGGTCTTAGAGAGCGGCGGTAAGACCCGCAGAAAAGAAGACAAATTTAAATTGTGAAACGGGGGATCCCCTGAGTGTCTGTGCACAGATCGCTGCCCCAGCGCTCCAGGAAAGTGGGTCACCTCCCCGGTATTTGTATAGAAGGTGGCTCCATGTGGAGCTGCTTCTTGATGAAACCTTTAAATGTCCTGCCGGCACGGTCGTATCAGAACCCCCCCATTCCTACCTGTGCTGTACTCAGTGCTTCATCCACATTCTTACCGGTATGCCGTGCCGGACCATACCAGCTTACTTCCACCTCTGGCGAGAGCGAGTCACGAATGCGGAGTCGACGGTGGCCTCTCTCAGTCACCAGCGCCTGCGTGTGTTGCAGGGCGAGCCAGGGCCCACGCCGGGCACAAAGAAGAAAAAGAAGGCCGATCTTGAGGATACAGAGCGGGATGAGAGCGTGTTGGACTGGTGGTCCAAGTACTTTGCCTCCATTGAGATGCTCCAAGAGGTAGGGGACATTGCTCTGTTTGTGGGAAGGAATTTTGTCTCTAGAGATGGTATTGCAATGCATGAGTAGTTACCATTGTCGTTGCCGTTTTAAATGACCGTTATCCAGATTAACCTGGGTAGTTGGTCATTTACCACCTCCCAACAGTGGGGACATTGCAGCAGGATTTTACAGGCAGATGCCCTTTCTGATGCCAAATTCGTCAAGGTAGCGGGATCGCTATTCATCTGGAACCTCCCCCCAGACCCGTTGAGCAAGGACGGTCCTACCCAGGAGTGCTCGACTTAAGGTGCTGTAACTCTGGGGTTCTTTGGAACGCGCAAATCCCTCCACCACGATAAGATTACAATCCCCGAGGGGACCGCACCGTGAATTGTTAGGTTCGTTTAATCCTTCGGAAGGCGCAAACATCATTGACTGCTCCTGTGGGTTCAGTCAGATAAAGGTACAACTCACGACACAACGGAATCACATTCTCTGGTGAATATAGTTTCCCCATATTGTAATGATGTAGGTT
>JAZEWT010000030.1:4310999-4337289 GCA_036362905.1 Mordacia mordax | reverse complement strand
TCCTCAGCGGGCCGCATGTGGCCCGCGGGCCGTAGTTTGAGGACCCCTGTACTAGGGTCTCGGTGAACAAGTCTGGAGGCAGGCCTGACTAAAGGAGGTTGGTCAGAAATGGCAGCTGGCTGTAAAATTCTACTCTATACCTCCACCACCGTGGAACAACCGGTCAACTCGGGTCAGCCCTGATGCCTGCCGTTTAAACAGGCGGCAACAAGACTGCTTGTGTGTAGCTTAGTGTATAGAGCACTAGAGCTAGTCAGCACAAATCCTAGTCCTGGACAGAGTCGACTCGGCCCATTATCCCTCCTGGATCCATGAAGGTGTCTTTTTCTGCTGTGTCTGCACTGCTTAGTGGTAAATCGGCAGTAGCCGCTGCATGAAGTGACTTGTCCCTGCCATATCAATGTATACATGTCATCCTTGACTCAGGATTGCTGATGGATAGGAGTGCCATCCTTACAAAGGCAAAGACCCCCTGTATAGCCGTAACAGACTGTACAGTAAAGTCCGATTAGCGAGCACTTATAAAGACCAGCACAGCACACAAGGGCATGGATGGTTAGCACCACGTCCAGTTACCTGAGTCTCCTTAGAGGCAATGTGTACACATGGTACTGTTGAGTCAGTTGAGGCTGAATTGACTTTGGTGGAGGCCTCAGAACCAGGTCAAAGATTCGTTACTGTTTTTTTCCGTGAGCTGGAAGAATTCTGCTCACCAGGTTTGTAGCATGGAGCGCAAGCCACTATAACCGCTCCGCACCACCACGAACCCAACCCCGCTTGGCAATGGGTTTACTTCGTGCCAGACTAGGTTGGCAATAAACTTGGCCCCGGTGATCGGTCATCATCACTATCTGTGCAGTGTTGTGGAGGGGCCAGAGCCTACCTGGCAGGCACAGGGTGTAAAGCAGCGCCAGTCTCCGCTTGAGACGCCGTTACATCACAGAGCAACGGGGAAACCGTATTCAGGTGAGAGGTAACTGGATCTGATGGTCTTGGTACTTCCGACTCTTCATCTGAAGCGCACACCTGGCAGGTAACTACGAATACACGAGGAATGTCTTGGCTTCGGCTGTGTGAATGATCGGGCGTTTGCCTGTGGTCGGCGACCAGGGCTCAACCTGCGTTTACAAGTGGCCCCTCGCGGACAATGTGCTCAAGGAGGTGGGGTACGACCCCCAGTTTGGGATGTTCCAGGGCATCCCCACCAACGATCCCATCAATGTGCTCGTGAGAGTCTACATCGTGCGGGTACGCCGGCCGCGACTCCGTGTTTCCTCGCCGCGCCGTTTTTAAACCGGAGTTCGCGTGTTGCGTCAATGGAAGCACGCTAACGGAGAGTGAGAGTGTGGGTCCCACGTTGCTCTTGTCCGGCACATAAACAGGAGTCTTTGTTTAATAGTCCATGCCCTGCTGATAGTTTGTGTGTGACTGGACATACCATGCGCGTACGCCCACCTCTTGCAAGGAGTTTGGCCAGTGTGGACGAGTAGGCTAACTAACCCTCTTGTTGGGCTCTCTAGAGCAGGGGTCTCCAACCAGTTGAACGCGATGGACTGGTCAATCCCAGAGTAGTGAACAGTCGATCTTAACATTCTCTCTTTAATAGAGAGAGCGCGGGAAAAGCAAATGTTCTGTATGGTGGTTGTATTTTAAACGGGCAGCTGTGAGTTGCAAATTCAAACTGCTCGACATAGTGTGCAAATACTCACAGATACTGTGCAGCAAGCACAGGTATCACACTAAGAATAGGTGAGTTATGCATAGCATGCATTTTTTGGGTTTAAAGTAGATTTTTTTAATGGGTAGATCTTGTATTGTGTTTAGGTTCAAAATGTGATCTTGTAGTTTAAAAGGTTGTAGACCACTTCTGCACAAAATGGTACTATGTGTGTTTATTTGTGCAATTTTTCATGTTGTTGTTTATTGTAATAATGTGATTTGGGTTTCATCCTTTCACAAATGAGCGCTGTTAGTTTGTTCATTAGCCTTTTGATTCCATATGTTTCTGCACTGGCCAGTTCGAACGTATGTTGTTCTTGAGGAATGCCACATCCAGAACTGGCAAGTCCACTGGTTACTTTCTGCTGTAATAATAAACATCTAAAAAAGGGTCTACTCTAGAGCTAACTCTATTAGAAGCACTTCTGTGAGGAGTGGCGAGAGCCGGGCATTGCAGGTCTGCACCTCTACACGTGGTGTACTAACGTACCGTATTTGTTTCGTTTTCTCGTATGGGAACCAGGCCACCGACCTCCACCCAGCTGACATCAACGGCAAGGCCGACCCATACATTGTGATCAAACTGGGCAAGACCGAGATGAAGGACAATGAGAACTACATCTCCAAGCAGCTGAACCCCATCTTTGGAAAGTGCGTCCTAATGCTACCACGACGTCTGTCATGTCACGTGTGGTTTATGGCCTGGCGCAGGCGCAGTGGTGACGTCACCGCCACATAATGGCGAATGGCGGTTGTTGTTGTTGGTTTAATTTAACCTCTACCATCGGTCACAGCGCTCTATGGCAATGCGGTGTTCTGCTTAAAGCGGCGAACAAATTAATGTCATCTCATCTCATTGTCAGAACCGCTTAATCCTATACAGGGTCGCGGTGAGCCACAGCCTACCCGGCAGACACAGGGCGCAAGGCAAGGATATACCCACGATGGGACGTCAGTCGATCACCGGGCAATGTAGTCTGCAAGCCAATTAACCTATACAGCAGCATGTTTTTTGGACTGTGAGAGGAAACCGGAGTGCCCGGCGAAAACCCACGCGGACACAGGGAGAACATGCAAACTGCACACAGAAAGGCACCCGAGC
The DNA here is from genome assembly GCA_036362905.1 of Mordacia mordax. Classification (NCBI taxonomy): domain Eukaryota; kingdom Metazoa; phylum Chordata; class Hyperoartia; order Petromyzontiformes; family Petromyzontidae; genus Mordacia; species Mordacia mordax. Next base: position 4,334,468 of record JAZEWT010000030.1, on the reverse strand, counting down.
CGAGATTCGAACCTAGGACCTTCTGGCTGTGAGGTTGCAGCGCTACCCACAGGGCCACCGTGCCGCTCCGAACAAATTAATGAAGTGTTGAAATTGTAAATGGAGAGTGTTCGGGGTGCAATGATTTGGTCCCGTTGGAAATCATTGCGTTGTCATAACTCCGTGTAAGAATTTGATTTAAAAATATTAATCTACTTATTTATTTACTTGTGAAGGTTATAGCAGCCTCTCGTGGCTGGAAAGGTCACATGAACTGATTATGTGCGACCTGATTAAAAAAAACACATTGATTATTACATTCCCTGTGCTACACACATCTTTGCCTTAAGTCACAATATTAAGCAATGTAGTGATCCATCATTATACTCTGTGTAATTATGATAGAATTCCCTTGAACTCTTATAATTGATTTCCTTATGCAATACAACATAACCTCATCGTGGTGGAGGGGTTTGCATGTTCCAAATGAACCGCAGAGCAATGTCATCTGCAGTGGAGCACTCCTGGTAGGACCTACTGTGGGGAAAACAGGTCTGGGGGGAGGTTTCAAACAAACAACGATCCAATGACCCTCCGAATAAAGGTGGTTGGCATTGGGAAGGTCATTTGGCCGTAACATTTTGATCCAATACCCCAACCATTGGAGGCAAACAGGCGAACCCAGGTCAACCTGGACAGTGGCCGTTTAACCCGGCAACACCGTTGTGAAGACAATGTTCAGTACCATTGTCTCTCTGCACAGCTCTGTGTAATGCTTTGTGACCCTCGGGTGAAACGCACTGCAGAGCTGCAATCATTATTATTAATCATTGTACGATCGCTGTGTTCTTCCAGGTCTTTTGACATTGAGGCCACCTTCCCCATGGAGTCAATGCTCACCGTACAGGTCATGGACTGGGACCTGGTGGGGATGGATGACCTCATTGGAGAGACAAAGATCGACCTGGAGAATCGCTACTACAGTCGTCACCGTGCCACCTGTGGGATCGCTCAGCAGTATGCCATGTGAGTGGCACTATTCGTCTCTCGATTGACTCATTAACTAATGTGGCCTTTGTCGTCATCATCATCAATATCCACTTAATCCTGTAGAGCAACAGTTTCTAACCGTTATCTTTATGCAGACCACGAGGTCGTCATCAAAAGTAATTTTTTTTTTAATTGACCGATAAAAATTTCAAATGGCCAGGCAATGCTGTGAGTGTCGTGGGAGTTCTATGACCATATTGCATAACACGAGTGAGTGTAGGTTGGTGAACACGTTGAGAACACGTGTGAGCAGAGTGATGTACACGCGTGGTCTTTGCTGCACTGCCCTCCACTGAGCGCAGCGTGCAAATGCAGGCACGTGGCGTTAACGTCCCCCCTCTATCATTGTACATTTGAACGACTCCATGTCTGAGAAGTCCTCTCAAGAGCTGCACTCTCAGGATATTCGTGTTGAGCGTTCCTCCTCTCTCCTTCCTGACGTTTCACCCCCCAGGTGGTTGGGGTTACCATCATGCCTCTTATTTATACGACCGGGATAATTACCCTCATATTGCCTCCAACGTGGGCGGCACAATGTCGCGAATGAGAGAAGAGAAGCGCTTGGCACGGCTGTCCCGAAAGAGCAGCCCTCGAGAGCAATTCGAAAATGTGCCTCCTTTTTTTGTTTCCCCCCCTGCATACGTCTTCAGCCATGGCTACAACATGTGGCGCGACCCCATGAAGCCGACACAGATTCTGGCCAAGCTGTGCAAGGACAACAAGGTGGATGGGCCGTACTTCGGGCCGGGCGGCCGCGTCAAGGTGGCCAACCGCATATTCACCGGACCGATCGAGGTGGAAGATGAGACCGGTGAGAATTAATCATTCGCTCATTCATTATGAGCGCACACTTCATCCTCCAGAGGCTCGCGGGGGTCCAGAGCCTGTCTCGGCAGATGCAGGGCACAAGAGAGAGGACTATATCAGGATGGGGCACCAGGTCATCACAGGACACTGCAGTTGGTGGTGCAATGTTTTGGAACGACCTACGTTGTGGAGTTCGGAACTCTGTCTTCCGCACTCAACTCGAAGCCCAACTGTATAATATTGTGTTCCGCGACACATTAATGGGTTATGTACAGCCTCCGTGCTGACCTTTGCTCATGGCGCACTTGATAAATACAGACAGTGCACAGATTATTAATGGCTTCCCTTCAGGAGTTCTGTTCGTAAGTCGATTTGTTAGCATGTCAGAACGCAATATATATACAATATTAAACTCTATTGAAAACCAAGCAGCCATGCACTCGATGCTTTAGGATTTGGACAGTATTTGTACTTGTGTGGCTTCATATAAAGGGAGTAACGTTTGTTGCGATGTAACAATATATTATTTTAGGATTGCGGTGAATGTCGCGATTCGTCTGAGCACATTTCAATGCATTGGACTACGATAAAACCAATCCTGTATTGTACACCCCCACAAAAACGTTATTGTTGCTGATTTTCCGTTCTAATGTCGTTGTTGTTGACGCGCCGTTCTCTCCGCAGCAGTATGCAGCGCTTTGTGACCCTCGGGTGAAAAGCGCTCTCGAGAATCAATTATTATTAATTATTATTCATGGTGGCAGGAAGGTCTTCGTACATCTTATTTAGGTGGTGATGTCATTGCGGGTCCTGATTGATCGAGCAGTGTTTAATGAATACACTGCAAGCAGTGCAGTGTATTGTAATTAATCGCATCACGTGGGAGCTCGTTGTAAGCCGGGGGCCGCCTGGTCTCTCCTCGTTCGTTATCGTTGATGGCGCAGGTCACAAGAAGCAGACGGACGAACACCTGGCACTGAAGGTCCTGCACAGCTGGGAGGAGATTGCTCGTGTAGGCTGCAGGCTGGTGCCAGAGCACGTGGAGACAAGGCCTCTTCTTCACCCCGACAAGCCTGGCATCGAGCAGGTGATGACTGCCACATTCACTGTCCCTTCATCCATTTTTAATACGTCCCACAGAGCTGTCAGTGTCTCTATTTTTAGAAGTGGCCCATTTTTACTGACAACAAACCAGTGTCGGAGCCACCACGCCGCCTGGAAGACGAGAATAATCGTTTGTGTACTTCCACTTACTGATGTGGTTATAGCACTTTTGTGCTTCACATTAAGCACTCGTGTAAAACCATTGGGTCACTTTGACAGCGTTTGTGGTGGATTTTGACGGGGATTTTTTGCACCTGAGTATTGTCCGGAGCCGTACGTCTGGGGCCATGCTTTAGGCGATCACTAGCTTGTGGACCTTGCAGTGAAGGGCACTGCCATGGAACGTGACATCCTGACTTGAAGTGCCTGTGGTTCCAACCCTTCATTGCATTCTGCTGTAAACGCAGATGTAACCCAAGAAAGTATGTTTTGTTATATAGGTTAACTGGGTGGCATGATGGCACACTGAGAAGTGCTGCTGCCTCAAAGGAAAAACTGCTGGGTTCGATTCCTTGCTTGGGTGCTTTTCAGTATGGAGTTTAAATGTTCTCCCCATATTCGAGTGGGTAATTTTCCAGGTGCTCTGTTTTCCTCCAACGTCCAAAGACTTGCTGGCTTCCTTAAGATAAATTGGGCGAGGAAAAACCCTGGCTGCATTATGACCCCCTACAGGATTAAGCGAACACTGATAATAAATACATTCAGAGATAAATTATATTTCATGACTGTGTCCCATAAATAAGCCTACAGTCAAGCATGCCATGACCACCCTATAGTGACGTAACTTATTTGCGATTTAATGAATCTACACAGTGGCGTCACAATCAGTACCTGGCCAAGATTTTACGATTTAATTCTTATCAATTCATGATAGCGGACAGGTCTTGTCACGTAGCTGGGGACCATATCCTCAAAAGATATTAATAACTCGGGTCTTCTCTACCTTGAAATTATGAAGAACATTTGCAGCAAGTGTGCGTGTCACATTCCATTCAGTGATGACATCACCAGGGTTGAAAATAATTTACATTTCTTACTGGTATGTACACATTAGAAACCCCTTCCCACCTGTACTGTACTCAATACTTCAGGCGATTTGCTTGCCAGTGCATCGCACTCGACCAGACTAGATTATTCTCTCCTCCGGGAATCACAAACAAGCAATTCCCATACACCTTGGGGGCATGAACGTCCATTGACGTCACAAATGATGCGTTGGTGAATTATTAGCCTCAGATGTGGTCGTTATCTGCATGCGCAGCGTTAACTCTGACCGGAGCCTAAAAATGCTGAAACGGATTTTCGCGTCGTTGCAGGGCCGTCTCGAAATGTGGGTGGATATGTTTCCGAAGGACATGCCGCACCCCGGACCACCGGTAGACATCTCGCCACGCAAGCCCAAGAGGTCTGTGTGGTTTGCGTGGATCTGCGGCGTCCCAAACACTCGCCAGCGCTTGTCTGCAGAGGCTGCGTCGTCATTGGGCCCAAACATAGTTTAACGGCGAGCGGTTCTTACAGGAGAGAAGTTTGCAACCAGTCGACAACGAATTGATCCGAGGTTTTGTTGCGAGGTTTGAGAATTTCTTTTAAGAGCTGCTGTTTTCGGGATAGCAGTGTCGAACGCCCAACCCAGCTTTCCTGAAAGAGCAGCTCTAAAGAACAATTCTCCCTCATTCAGCTGTGAAAACAACATCAATACGTGTTCAGCTGTTTTCAAATTATAAATATTGAGTTTCAGTGAAAGTCAATTTAACTGGTGGAATTATATAGTAGAATATTAATATACTGTGGATAGTCTACTTTCCATGTCAACCATGATTTTTAATTGGTTTGGTTTTAATCTTAATGGAGAGTCCTTGGAGTCCTTAGCAGATGTTTCATCTGTAGTTGTTCTATTACTTGTGTATTTCAGAAAAAAAACTGAGCATAGCCAGCTGTGTGATTATTCATTGGAGAGCTATACATCTTAATCAGCACAACATTTTAGAATGTATCAATGATTATATTTATTCCAATTAATCTGACTAATGTAATAACATGCACAAACACTCCTGCATGCTACAACAAATGCAACATTCTAAGCACACGCAGTGCCTCTTGTGACATGCCCCATTGCCATTAAGTGCATGATCTCTCTGCATGGGTTTTCACTCAGCATTCTGATTTGCTCCCACTGTCCTGCAACATACTGCCCATGTTGATTGGTTTGCTGACTTAATTATCCCCAGTGCCCTTTTACAGACTGGCATCCTATCCCGAGTATAGCTCTGCATTTTGCCCTGTGTCTACCAGGATAGGCTTCCGGTTCACTGCAACCCAATGGAAGATTAAGCGGGTAATGATAATGATTGAAAAATGATGACTCCAAGCCCCCTAGGCACAAGAATATATACTAGAGTGCACACAATGGTTGTTTTTTACACCCAAGTATGCTTGACCTATGAGTGTGACATTCGACATTACAGTGCCTGTGCAGGTAAGAGAGTAGGTTGCCGGTGGCTGGAGAAAGTCATCAGATGACTACTGTTGCTTTGAAAACCAGCGATACTTATTTTAATTACCGCAGAGACATGTGTTTTTGTTGACCCCTGAACTCGGCCTTTTGGTGGCAAGCCCCACGCTCTAATCACACTGCTAACCAGACGGATTATACTCCAGAAAAGGGGGAACGAAAATGTACTTGTGTTCTCATACTAACATTGGTGCCAAATGAGAGAATTATGGAATTACTGGGTGTGCATGCAATCTAAATAGCATGACCCAACCCAGAAAATGGATTTTATGGATAACATTAGTGACGAAAGTCTTCGCGTTAAAAGTTACTGGGTGTAATTATCTTGCAGTTAGTTGAGCTCGTGCGGCAGAGGCCTTGCAAGAGCCTGCTTTACTCTACCTGTTTGTGCACCGTAGCCGCGTAAAGCACGCGCGACGGAACGCTAACTCGCGTGTTCGACTGACACCGTGGTCACTTCGCAACCCGCATCGTGTGGAGCACTGCGGTGGTCGCATCGCCATCGTCATCGTCCACGGTCCTCCTCTCGTCGACCGCTTCGACGCTCCCGCTAACCGTTCCTCCCTTCTGTCCATCGACACGATCCCTACCCATCACATCCCCCCTCCACTCGCCCCCCTCCACAGCTACGTGCTCAAAGTTGTGATATGGAACACGGATGACGTTGTGCTTGAGGACGACAATTTCTTCACAGGCGAGCGGTCGAGCGATATTTACGTGCGCGGGTACGTACAGTACGTACAGTACAGCCCTGCCACCCCGCCATGCTCCGTGGCGGCCTCTCCATTTCCTCCATCTTAATATCTCCTTTCATCTCCTCTGCCCTTAACGCCTTCTTGCTGGAAGCTTTGAGCTGCGTATAATCATTTGGAACACCGACGAGGTGATTTTGGAGGACGATGCTTTCATGACGGGAGAGAAGATGTCGGATATCTACGTGCGAGGGTAAAAAGAGTCTCGCCTTTAAATAGACACTGTATGCTTTTGTCTCCTGAAATATTTTACCTCATGATTGCAGAATATGATTCACTTTCAAGCGGATGCTAAATCAAATGTGTAGACATTTACTTTTGTTAGTTTTGAGAACTATTATTAATATCCCAAAAGTCTATTTTGCATAGGCCATGCCTCAGCATTATTCGGTGCCCTACGAGATTTATACTGAATATAGATTTTTACTATTTTTATTTTCTTTCTTCTGTCACAAATTAATTGCATATATCTACCTGCCATATAAAATGAAACATTATTTGGCGATTGTTACAATGTGTAGAATCTTCAGTGGAAATATTGATTCATGTAATGCATGTGATAATAGACATGGCCTGTAATCATAAACGCAGCCATTATTTTGATCACAGTCAATAGAATATGGTCCGCTAAGTGCATATTTTACAATTTTGTACAGGAATATGCAGTGTCATTTTAAATGTGCAGTTGGGATCTTTGAATGCTATCGCAAATGAATGTTTCATATACACATATGATCTCAATGTGTCTTTACTTGCTGTGTTTCTCTGAAACTTCTTGACAATCTTTTAACATTCTCCAAAAAGAAATCTGTGGACAGATTAACCTTGGTAGAAAATTGTTTCGATTTGCTTTCCAGTATCAGCCTACGAATTCGTAATTGGAATTCAACATTGGAATTTCTAGCACTAAAAAATGATGCAGTGTACATTCCTGTTCCTTTAGTCAAAATTGCTCACAATTATGAACATTGCAAAGCTCGCATTAATGATCACCTCAGATTTCTTGTGGTTCTTTTGGGCAATGAAAATAGCTGACACTGTCAGGAACCCATTGCCCTGTGCCATGCCAAGTGCTACTCTTCTCGGAAAGTATCCCGTTTCGCCGGGGACACCTTTTCCTCTGGCATGGACAAACCTTCCCGCTGCATCCCTTTACTACCTGAGCAGGCGCAGAAATGTCCTCAAATCTCGCATGGCCTCGTGCCGCTCTGCGCATGATCATCAAGAGATTGTATCGCAATGCCCCACTAGCTGACTCTAGCCTGAGAATGTTTTCGCTTTGTTTGTTAAAAAAAAGACATTTGGCATTTCTGTACAATTCTATGGCTATCTGACATGGCTTGTTTTTACCCTGCGGCGTTCGACATGATGCGCAGCGTGTTCCCACGCGTGCTCGAAACCCTTGTCAGCAACTGAATTTGAAGTTCCCCCCGTAGGAGCTGCAAGCTCGTGAACCCAAACGTCGAACATCACGCCGAACGTGGGTTTGCACCCAAAAACGACATTTCCGAGAGCCATATAGCCAAGCCGCGAAGCTCTATGCCGTAAGCTCTAACGTTGCTAGGAAATTATCATACTTTAAAGTTGATTATAAAACCATTTAGAGTTGCAATATCTCCAGAAATGCTTCCATTATCCTCTATTAACTTGACAATGTGCACAGACTGAATCAAATGCCCCGATGGTACTTTTTCCTCTGCACTGACTGTCCCTTGCCTGTGACTCTTTCCTCTTGCAATAGCAGTCACTGTACTGAGTCTGTTCTCTTCTCCCGTTTCTTTTTCTCCCAGCATGCCATGCACTTTTGAGAGCCGAGTGTCGTTTGTGTTAATGGTTCTGGCAGCATTGCTTCTCAAGCTCTGAGCTTTGCATTATAGACATAATCCATAGGGAGAGCAGAAGACACCCCGTCCGTGTTTATGGCACACGTTTTCAGATGATTAACTAATTCATTTCGTTTAGAGGCTCTATTAGGATGTATTTTTTAACACTCTTCTTTCATTTGCCTTCAGAAGCTAAAGATCAAATCTATGTCTATGCTGCAGAGATGCTGGCAATATTATGATCACGTAAAACAGCGGCAGTCGCAGCTGTACCTTAGTATTTTTTATGAGAATGCAATTGTATATCTGAGGCGGCACGGTGGCCCAGAGGGTAGCGCTGTCGCCTCACAGCAAGAAGGTCCCGGGTTCGAAAATCGGCTAGGGTGCCTTTTTGTGTGGAGTTTGCATGTTCTCCTCGTGTCCGTGTGTGTTTTCACTGGGCACTCTAGTTTCCTCCCAAAGTCCAAAAAACATGCTGCTGCATAGGTTAATTGGCTTGCAAACTAAATTTCCCACAGTACTCGGTGATGGACTGGCGTCCCATCGTAGGTATATCCTTGCCTTGTGCCCTGTGTCTGCTGGGATAGGCTCTGGCTCACTGCGACCCTGTACAGGACTCAGTGGTTTCTGACAATGAGATGACATGAATTGTTTATCTATTTGTGCAAGAACATTTACCAAGTTGACTGTCAATGGTAGCAGTATTTTCTTAAAGAAGCATGGACACATTTTGTAGAAATTGGCAATAACCCTGCTGGCAAATGCTATAATCTAGATAAATTGAGTAACATATCACCGATTAATTCAAATTGGCTGGATATTGAATATAATGTTCACCATCATCATAATGAAATAAAATTGAATATAGAAGCTATTTTTTTCCACGTTAGAAATTTTAAAGAGCCACGTACAATAATTTGGCATAAATTATCCTGACTTGAGCAAATCAACTATAGTCATAATATAAGTGAACAGAATTAAAAACTAGTGTTCAGATCATAGCACGTTGTTTATAGACCCCATCTAGCCATGTTTAGCAACTTATAATTGTGTTGCTTTTATAAGGTTTTATTACCACATCATTGAATGCCTCCTCAAAGCTTGAGAATCATTGCTGGAAGACCACACTTTAAATGCCATTGAATGTTGTTTATCAAACTATGATGTTAGGACGTTTATCAATCACTGCCAATCCAATTATGATTTTCAGGTTCATTTTGCAATCTTTCATTTCGATTCAGTTTTAGTTCCAGAAAGGAATCACGTTAAATTTTGTTTGTGTAGTCATTAAAAATATATAATTTAAAACTCTTTCACAATCCTGTTGCAAAGGCCTCCCATATATCATGTTGGTTATGCTTGACCATATTTCATAACCTATGTATGTAACGTAGATGTAATTACTGTAATCGTGACCAGTCGTATAGCATATATATTTTACCCCTACATGTGTATATATATATATATATGTATACTATTTCAACGTCTAAACATGCATATCCTACAATGTTAAGATAATGATGATGAATGGGGAGGGTTATGGCTACATTAATGCATTAATTAATTCTTTAAACAAAGTCCGAGATTATAATACACTACAGTGGAAGAATAGAGCGTACAAAGCGGGCTACACTGGTTTACTCTACGGTACTATTGACAGTACAGTAAACCACTGTAGTCTGTGCTCCTTCAATGGAGAATGAACCCCAAACCTACACCAACTCTCTCCCGAGGTCCCCACTTCATGGTCAGCGGAAATTCACATTGGCACACGTCTCCCGAGCATATTGCTGCACACGAGAATCGGGCACAGTGCAGCAGGTGCGCTAGATGAGGCTCACCAAGGGATCCCCCCGAGTGCTGCTCTTTTGGGAAATTTCGCGTTGAGCCTTCCTTGTGACCCTTTTGTGACCTTTCGCCTCCCACGTTGGAGGCGTCATCAGACTTCGGCATTTAGGCCTCGCGGTGCTTTAGCCTGGTTAGGCCCCGCACGGCGGCCCCCGTGATCACAGGCTCGAGAGTAATTCTCGTTCGCGCCAAGCCGTGAATACCGACATCGATACCGCGTGGCGTTTGTCCTTTTGTCATGCGACGGGGGATGATACTTTTGCGATCAGCTGGCTCAAGGGACAGCAGGAGGACAAGCAGGACACGGACGTGCACTACCACTCGCTGACGGGAGAAGGCAACTTCAACTGGCGCTTCATCTACCCGTTCGACTACCTGGTGGCCGAGGAGAAGATCGTCATCTCCAAGAAGGAGTCGCTGTTCTCGTGGGACGAGACTGAGTACAAGATCCCGGCTCGACTCACCCTGCAGGTGTGGGATGCCGACCACTTCTCTGCCGACGATTTTCTAGGTGAGGCCCTGTTCCTGCGTTTCTGGTTCTGTACGTGTGTGTGTGCGTGCGTGTGCATGCGTGTGTGTGCATGTGCGTGTGTGCGCATGTGCGTGTGCTTGTGTGCGCGGAGCATCGGGTGGCTGAAACACAGCAAGTTGGCGCAGTGGGGAGCATAGGTGGTGCATCTGCTAGTCATCTCAGTCAGGGAACCCATTACACCTGGGTCTGTCCCGTGACCTCCTGTCAGCGAGCCTTCGACACTGCACGCAATTGAAAGGTGCACATGGCCTGGCACAGGCGCCATGGTGACGTCACCGTCACTTAGTGGCGCATAGCGGTTGTTGTTGTTTGTGTGTGCGGTTTTGTTTTGTGCGTTTGTGTGTATATTTGTACATTTCTGTCGATGTAACATGTGTCTGTGTGTAAAAGTGCATATGACCTGACACAAGCACCATGGTGATGTCACTGCCACTTAGTGGCTAATGGTGGTTATTGTGTAAATGTGTGTTTTTCTGTGTGTGCGTGCGTGTGAATGTGTGTTTCTGTGTGTGTGTGCACGTGACTGTGGGATTTCGGTGCGTGCGATTGCGAGCGCGGACGAACGGGATCTCAGGTGTGTCCGTGTTGACGATGTTGTTGCACTTGTTTAACGGCTGTCCATTCGTGAACAGGTGCCATTGAGCTGGACCTCAACCGCTTCCCACGTGGGGCCAAGTCCTCCAAGCAGTGCACGCCGAACATGCTCAAGACGGACGGCTTGGTGCCCATGGTCTCCATCTTCAAGCTCAAGCGGGTCAAGGGCTGGTGGCCTTTCGTCTCTCGCGACGAGAACGACGAACTGGAACTCACGGTACGCCGTTAGTTTCGTGGAAGTCACCCATCCAATTGATGCTTTGACGACCAGATCATTGAAGTTGCTAAGGCGTCCAGAGTCTACTCTTGATTCCTCACTCAGCTACGAGACACACATCAACACGGTGACGAAGGTAGCCCATTTCCATCTTAGAAATATAGCCAGACCCTGCAACGTCCTGTCACCCTCTGATGCTGAGAAGCTAATACACATCTTCATCTCCTCACGAATTGACTATTTTAATACATAACTTCCTGGCAATTGTCTCCAACGTCTGCAAAATACGACTGCTAGAGTCCTCACACACCCATCCATGATCACATATCCCAGTAATGGTGTTTCTCCACTGGCTACCGGTTACATATAGGATCGAATTCAAGATCCTCCTTCTCACCTACAAGGCTCTCACTGGTACTGCTCTGACATACATCTTCTCCTACGTTCTGCTCCTCTGTCCTGTTTCGCCCCCAACAGCACAGCTGGCGATCACCGGTTACGCTCGAATACCCCCGTTAATTGGAGGATGTGCGCTGCTCCTGTTCTTTGTTTTTCAAAAATACTTTGTTTTCTTTTGGCTCAATCGCTTAGGCATCCCAGCAGAGTCAGGCGTACGGTGAATGGGCAAGTGTTGATACCGGTGAACATGCACTCAATTTTCGCACCGCTCACTCTGACCCCTGTGTGTGACCCCGGTGTGACCCCGGTGTGACCCCTGCGCGACCGCCGTGGTGCAGGGGAAGGTGGAGGCCGAGCTGCATCTGCTGACGGCCGACGAGGCGGAGAAGAACCCGGCGGGACTGGGCCGCAGCGAACCTGACCCCCTCGAGAAGCCCAAGTCCGTGGCTCGTTGTTTACACGTCTTCACAGCTCACTGTTCAGTACTGAAATCACGTTGCGCAGCTCAGAGCATGACAACGTAAATGAAGGTTTCCTTATGAACTGCATAGGCTCTTGGGGCAACGGCTATTAGTGATCAGTTATGAAGGCTGGAGCAGCTCCAGCACCACGCCTGACCGCCTTTGTCTCCCCAGTGTTAATGTTTAGGCACCACACCTGGGACTTATTTAAAGCTAAGTCGGCATTAAAGAGTCCCACAGCCTTATCCTTGAATGGGAATCAACTGACTTGGCTTTGCTTTGTTCGTAGTGCAATGCTCTCGCCACCACATCACACAATCCTCAAAGTCAAGGTTAAATTAAAGTGCGGTCGCAGCCAGCATGATCTTAATAGCAACATCGGTTTATCTTGCAAAGCCTCACAGTCTCAATATCGCTTTTCAGGATTCTCGAGAGTTGACGATTTTTGTCAGATTTTAGAGAAAAGTAGAATTACCAGAGAATCGTCACTTTGACCTCACCGTTCCTCAACCATCCAATGAGGATGGGTCATGTGAGCTGCTGGGCAATAGAGCAACACAGATCCTTTATAGGTATAAAGAGCAGTCATGATTTTACAGGCACTTTGAACATCTAAGCATAATCTTAGCATTTGATATTGGTGTATTATGTCATGTTATATTTATTCTGCTGGTTATCTTCTATTAAAAAAAAAATCTCTTCTCCTTTTCACTCTCATGCTGGCACGGACAGTCGGCCTGACACGTCCTTCATCTGGTTCCTGAACCCGCTCAAATCGATCAAATACATCATCTGCTACCGCTACAAGTGGATCATCATCAAACTCGTGGTGGCTTTGTTGTTGTTGATTCTCCTCGGTCTCTTCATCTACAACATGCCTGGCTACATGGTTAAAAAGCTGCTGGGTGCCTAGTAGTGGTGGGTTTCCTATGACACTTGCATGCCTTATCCCTGCTTAACAATAGTTAGAGTGATCCTGTTGTCTTACCTAACCCTGCATGCCTGCCTGCCTGCCTATATTATTCAACCTTGCCCTTCCTTGGATGTTTCAGTATGTACACATTGTGTTTGGTTGTTATGCTTTTTTGTTTTTGTTGTGAACGTGTTTGTGTGTGTGTTGTCTTGGTACAATGCAGCAGAATGATAATTTATAGTTGTGAAACGTCGTTATATTGATGCAGCCGACACAAAGTGTAAAATATCCACACCATATATGCTGTTAACCTTTGGTTGATATTGTTTTCCCTCTGTTCACAGTCGCCCCAAAACCTCCATCTCGTGGCTGACGAATCCTTTCAAGTCTCTCTTCCTCGTCATCTGGAAAAACTACAAGTGGTACATCATTGCTGCCCTTGTCCTCATCATCGTGGCCCTTTTTATCGCCCTGCTTCTCTACACGTTGCCTGGAGCGATCACCAACAACTTCCTCGGATAGGGGACCTCAGAGGTGACTGTTTTTGGAAATATTCCCGAGACCAGAAAATGCCCAGAGGATTATAGCCAGAACTTGTTATTTTTACAGGATTGCAATAGGCACGAGATGAATCCCATTTTAAAAACCACAGACCAATTATCCACAGCCTATGTATAGTAAATCTAGCACAGGTGCGCCAAGCTGACTGGATTTGTTGATGTTACATCGTGAACATGCGTTGCAATAGCAGTGTATTTTCAAAATCCGCCCATGCACTGCAACAATTAGAATAGACAAGCAACATCTGCCTCGGCAGACCAATGTAGTCCATAGAAATGGACCTCTTGAGCGACATACCACCCTTCGGAATAGTTTGGCAACCACACCTGGTGGCACATATGTGTATATATAATATTCTTGCCAACTGCATGGATTGCAGTCATTGTACAATGGTATACGATTATAGCGTCTTACAAACAAGCATTGAATTGATGTAATAGCATATGATTTGGTGTCCTATACACAGTGTGCATACAATTCATGCAGTCAATAGTCAGAGAATGTGATTTTTAGAAACTTTCCTCGTATTACTTTGTACAGAGTAGCAACAATTAGCTTCCCAAAGCTTGTGTCTGGCGAGGCCTTGTTTTTTCCATCCATTTGCCAAACTTCACGGAAATATTGACCTAACTTACTTTCAATGTAGTACCTGTATGAACTTAATCGACATGAAGATCACACTTGCTCGTGGCCACAACTTATAAAAGTGTGCATCAGATTTGAAATGTGTGGGAACATTGTTCGACAAGTGGTAATGTCAAAGCACAATTCTTTACAACCAAAACAAAAGGTAACTGTCTATCAAGACGGTGGATAGTGATTGTATTTGACTATAGGTAGAGTAGGGATGGTAGTGTAATGGGCTTGTACTCCAGAGTATGGCTGTTCGAGTCCCGGCAGGGCGGTTAAAACATTTGTGCAGGTTTCTTGAATCCTTTCACATTCCTCCGCCCAGTGTGAAACCAAATGTGGATGTTTAACCATCTCTCTACCGTATGGACTAGCACTCAGTTTTGCTTTAAAGTTCCATTCAGAATTGTTACGTCAACGTACTACGATTTAACAGGACATTCTCGGCTAAGGTGTCTCAACTCATAAAAGAAAGCACGACATAATGCACCAAGCTGGTTTTTAATGTCATTGGTAGACGTCTGCCTATTGTGAGTTTTTTTTTGCCACTGTGCGCATACGTAATGATATTATTTTTTCACGACTCGATTCATCGTCCTCTAACATATGGGGCGGAAACGTCGCGAGGTGGAGAGAGAGGGAGCGATCGACGCGGCTGTCCCGAGAGAGCAGCTTTTCGAAGCAATCAGGCCTGTTTGCATACTTAATAATACACATTACTGTAGAATGTTCTGCACTATGACACTGTACAGTACTTGAGTACGTGGATAACTGAAATGAACATTAATATACTGTAGTAATACTTTTTGACATACTAATAACATGTATGTAATATTAGCAGTGATTTCAGATGTTGATACAAATATAGGAAGGAAAACCAGTTTTTATTAGAAATGTGTGTTCTAAAAAATCGTGCCGACTGAACAGACTAAATATTCGTACTTTAATATATACTGTAATGCATTGATTTTAATAGTTACTGTGTTATAAACATGAGTGCATACCTTGAACAGGCTTGCGTTAAAAGTTTCTCATTATTATGCATATATAAATCCTTATATTATCCAGAGAGATGTTTATTACAGCAGAAAAATACCGAGTGAGCTGACTAGCTCCTTACGGTATTCCTGCGACACAACACACGGGCGAGTTGCAAAAAAATTAACAAAAACATGAATACAAAGTAAACGAAATAAGAAAAACAACAAAAATAATAATAAGCCAGATAAAGAAAAACACAGTTAAACATTGCAATGGGGAATAATATAGGTAGCAGATTGCACATTGAGAGGGAACAAATGCAACGTTAGCAACATTCCAAACATGAATCGCTATTTGCAATTACAGCTGGGCAGATATTCTAATTCTAATTGGGATCTAAGGTTGCTCATCCCAGCTTCAAGCTCAAGGCAATATTGTCCCAAAAACTTGGGGCAGCCACCACATATCTTGATGTGAACCTAAGAACATTTAGCAGAAAGCACTTTGAGCTTCTAAGGCTTACTTTGTTAATCTGTACGGTCAACAGATCCTTCAGATATTTTGCTGACTTGTTAAGTAAGACCTTAAATATGAAAAGGGCCCAATGAAGTCTTCTACGATGTAGTGAAGATCATTTGTAACCAATAAACAAATTCACAATTATAGCTATTCAGCCTATGGATAGACCCTAAACGTGACTGTAAAATGAATTATTGGGGAGGGTACACTTTCAAGTATCACCAACATTTAGAGTGTGAGGCTTTACAATGTTGTGTGCGATACAGGGCACAGCACACGTTGATATCACTGTGGATTAATTACGATAAGGATATGCACAATAAACGGGTATTTATAGCAGCCGTTTTCACATTTGTGCAAATACGCCGTCAGGTCTCCATATCGTTTGAACACGGAATCGTTTTCTTACGGAGATATTGGTTCAGCTGGCATTCATATATTTTCATTACGTGCCGTGGCCAATCTACTGCTGGATGAAGGACTAACTGCCCAAGCCGTTACCAGCATTCATAAATCCTTTGTTGTAACCTCCGCCCGTAGCCTGAACACAAGCTGTGTTCATCACTCCGTCTCCTGGAGGGACGAGTTCACGAATGCCTGCCGCTCAATGATTAGTTTTGACCATTAGTTCCTAGTGAAGTGGCTTAGAAGTACATTATATTAATCACCAGGTAGAAGTAGTTTCATATTATTAATGACTAGGATTATAGTTTTGTTCGCCTATTTGAAATGAACGGACATTTTAGGTTTGCTGAAACACGTATTATGCTGCTTTATATGAATGCAATACAAATATTTAAATGTACTATATTATCTTACATATGTTTGTAAAGTGATAAATTAGTTTCCTTCTGTCATTGAACTCTGTTACACATATCTTGGACTGCAGTACAATGACGTCGCTTTTTTTTTAACGCAAATTCAAATTAAGTCTGATTATCTACACAAGCACATCATCACTTTGATAAAGAGCACATAACTACTTTGTTGAAAGTAAAACGATTACAGATAGCCATAGATAATGATGAATTTGTCACCGCCATTAATCCGGGAAAGATTGTCAAATGATAGGAGCATTCCACAATGTACAACGGATACGAACAATCATGAATACTCGCGGATAACAAGACACGTAAGGGCGTGCGTTAAAGTATTTTCCATAGAACCCCTTATTGTCCCTCAAACATAAACCAGTTTTTTCGGGAAAAAGTCACAACTTTGCTCATGTAAGAGAGAAAAAAATACGAAGAGCACATTGCCGTAGCTTTAGAGAACCATCAATGCATATTACTCGGCATGGGTTGCATCCAGGTTGTATGGAATGCTAGGGTTAGGGGGTTTGGGGAGTCAGCTGTCGGATCTGCGAGTCGGAACCAATCACCTTTACGTCTTCCATGGGCGCAACTAAACATTGACGTGGAGAATGTTTATCGACGCATCGACGTGCATCCCTACGTTCAATAGTATGATGTCAATAATTGTTATTGTTACTTAGCAGACGCCCTTATCCATACCATGTTAGGCAAAAATGGTTCTGTATTGTTACAACTTTCAAGTCACTTTTAAATAAACTGCATGATGGATGAGCAAGATATTGTTTAATAAAAGTTTTAATAGCATTCTATACCATATATATCTGTATATATATGTCGATGTAAACTATGTACAATATATGCACAATTGTGTTTATAAACGTGTTTATACGGTACAGTCGAGTTATATGTACAGTATGCATGATGGTATGATACGGTTTCTTCATGGTGAGAGTGATTCTAAGTTGTGTTAATTGTACATGTGATGGTGTATTGGCGTAGTCTTTCTGAGGATTGCTATGATTGTCGGTGGCTATTATATTAAATGTTGGTTGATACTTGACTTTATATTCCGTTGACGATGTACTCTGAAATAAAACTCTTTAAGTTTGTTTCAATGTGATTGTTTATTTTTTCATTGATGTACGTTAGAGGCTCCAAACGTAGAGCGGGCACCTGTGCCTCCCAGCCCCTTTGGACTCGCGGGCAGTCCCGGAGTGGCAAATCAGTGATGAATGGACTGTGGTGCCACGGGCTCAGCGCAGTGTCAATCACACAATCTCGCCCCCACCCAGCACACGCGGCGCACTCGCTGTCACTCACAGGACACGCGCCACCGCATCGTGCTCAATCCACTGCTCGTCGCGTTAGAACGCGCCACNNCCCCCCCCCCCCCACGAGAACGGAAGCGATTGGCTGGGCAGGGATTAACAGGAGAGGAGCTCAGTTGTGCTCATACCCGTGGGGAAAGAGGCAACTGTTGAAGACAGTCCAGCAGTGGACGCTGGGGACCGGAGCCTATCCTGGCAGACACAGGGCCCAAAGCGGGACTATACCCAGGATGCGACGCCAGTACATCGCAAGGCACGGAAGAACGCTCGACATGGCTATTCGGAAAGAACGCCGTGGAAAACCTAGATCATTGCACCGCAGCATTACTATTACCCTCTCTCAATTAACCTTAATACTAATGTCATAAACACGTGACCCTTAAACGTAGAATCCTCTCTGAATGCTCAAATATGAGAAGTGAATTTGCCTAATGGGTATTTTTGGAAAGGAAAAGTCAACACATTTGTAGGCATTGTAAAAAAAAAGCATTTTTTTGTCATTTGTATTTTTTATTTATTTCCGAAACTTCAATACAAGTTGTTGCTTTATACGTGGCACACCGTACATTTAGTAAAATTGACTAAATGTAGAGGTGACCTGTGTCTAGGCTCCAGTGTATTATTTACAGTGTGGTCTCATTTGGAAACATAACAGTAAAGTACGGTACCATACGAAATGTGCTACAATCATAACAAAAAATCATAAGAAACAAATGGATGCAATGCACACGTTGTGTCTAGTCATACAAGGCATTTCATCTTCAAATATTAAAATAAAAACAAGTGAGCTCTATCGAGTTGTGTTCATGTGTTGTAAAGTGAAAAAGCGAGATCTGCTTTTGAACGGAACACATTGAAAATGACCAATAAAAGTGAATTTGGCAGAACTGGCACGCATCCTCGAGCGATCATTTCCATTAAACAACATACGCACACATTCGCTTTTTTAACGTTTTCCTCCGTCGCGACTGCGCACACATGGGAGAGTGAACTGTTCAAATGTCAGTCAGTCAATAAAGCAAACACCAGTTTTCATGTAAGCAGAACAGTAAGCGGAATAACAAAAACTGACAAACATACATTTCCAATATTCCTCAAAATAAATTGTATTTGTTTACAGTTCGAAGTAATCACATTATCTGACTAATTTAGCATTACAAAAACATAAATGAAATGATATTTTGTCACAATAACACGATTTACTTTTTGTCTTTAGAATAGTCAAACAGTTTAAACTCAAATAAATAGGCAGACGACGCTTGTTAGAATTATGGCAAAAAAAGGTTGATTTTTGGCGAAATTACTTTTGCGGATGTATTTCACGCGGAACTTACAGCAGAACCTATAAACATGCCGCACGATTTTAAAAGACTGTAACCACACTGAAAACAAAATTAACTGGCCACAGAAGTTATTTGTTAACAAAAAATCATGAGTTATAAAAAGACAAAGGTCTTAAATGTTTTCCTTGTTTCATCTCTCAATTTACTGTACATGCAACACGAAAATTAAGAAACTTTCAGGGCTTGTCTATTCCTCGCAAACTGTTTTATAATATGCAATACATCAGGGTTTTCTGTTTATGACATCAATTCCCCCTTAACTAGCCCCAACGTCTTGTATGACAATAATTTGACAATCTCACCATAACAAAATGTGAACAAGTCATCGATTTGACAAGAGAAGCTCCAAGCGTGCATTACATTTTACCCAGAAAGTGATTGTAAGTCAGGTCATCTGAGGGGTAAACGTTTCCTGATTTAAATGATCTCTGTATTTCTCTTCACTGCATGCAACCTACCTTTAGCTCTTAAAAGGGGGTTATAATTGCAACCTGTCATGCATATGGCCATTCACTTTGAGCCACAGCACACAAAACACATGATGCTATGCGTACTCTCACAGAAGTTTACAATGGAGATTGTTTTCATCTCATAAATGATATAAATAAGGCCAACATTTGCAAATACAGAGAAACCCTTTCACCTATAACCATCCACTCTCTTCAGTGGCGGGGGAAGTCTTATTAAACATTGATCTCACGTCAAGGAAGGAAATGTCATGCAACCACCTAATTTTTCACGTTATGCTCTATGTACAATTGTACAGGAAGCGTCGCGGGCCACCCGCGTTCCACTGCGCGCGCCCCCGGGGCTTCCTTTGCGGAGTGTTGGAGCGCGCATCGAAACGTCGGAACGCGTGATTCTATCCGCGGCCAAGCGGGAGGACCGCGATCATGGAGCCGCACTCCACGTCTCCACGGGAAACAAAAGTTGCGGATAATTGGAAGAATCGGGCTTCTGTTCATGGGGATTTGCGCAGACAACAGTGGAGAAGGAGACATAGGAGCGTCGAAAGGGAAACGGATCAGAGCAGATTTAATATATTGAGTGCAAAGCTTATAGCCCTACTGTGTGAGCCTCTGTTCTCTTTAGTAGTGGCTGGGTGTGCAAGCACTGTCAATAATCTTGCAGGCTATAGCAGAGACTTAAAGCGCTGCAGTAGCAACAACTTTCACTGCGTTGTATATGCAGTTTCATGTCCTTGAATTCAACCAATCCGTTCTATTTTGAAACGCGTACATAGTGAATTGTTATTGGTGTATATTCATGTTCCTTTTGATTCATTTATTTAATGCGTATTAAAAAACCCATTTCGTATCTCTTAGCTAGAGGAAAATACACTTTGTGTAAGTTAGGTTTCTGAATCAACGGCCAATTTTTACTGCATTTTATCAGGGTCAGTCTGAAGGCCAGTTCTACTCAACGGGCTGGAGAAAAAAATTTTCCTCTCTACATAACAGCGTATGTCACGCATCCACCTTCACTTAAACTATGCTTTTAATATCATAACAAACGTATGGATTTGCATAGCTGCAGTGTCCATAGCATTGCAAGCTTGAACATGTTTTCACGCGCAAACACTCCAGTATAAAAAGCCTACGATTATACATCACCGCAGTGTTTTAAAACTTATGTTCAAATTCAAATACTGGAGTTGCCGCTCCTTACAAATTGACGAGAAGGCGTGTGGCAGAAATCCCGCAGGTTTTACGGCGTTAAAGATGTGCAGACACTGTCTTTCTCTACATGCAGCTTCTGGACAGAACGTTAATGCTATTTTGCCATAATGTCTAATTGTGGTATAACTTTGAGTCCGAAATATGAAGGATCGTATGCTTGAGTGTGAAATACTGTAAATTGCATATTGTTACTTATATATACCATAGGTAGTTGCATAAACACACGGTTTAGTTAATTTGGTTTGAACACGGTAAAATATTTCTTGTAGTAAACACCATCACTATCATAGGATAGTATAATTATATCATTCACCCTGTACCAAAGTTCCAATGCATTTAAATAACGTTTTTTTAAATACCTGCGGAATCCAATTCGTCACGTTTTAGTTTAAATGTTCCTCTAATTGTCGTGTCAATAATCTTGCGCAGTAGCTTTATAGGCGAAAGGGTTTAGGAATCGACTTGTAAAAAAAGTATATTCAGGTCAGACACGCAAAACCAGTATATATAGTACCTTAGAAATAACGCCCTCGTTACAAATTGCTCAACAAACCAGAGAAAGACCTCAATTTATAGCCGCTACGGTTTATTTAAAATGAAGCGCTGATTTTCTGCCGTAAGTTAATAAAACATGCAGTCTTGATCAGCAGAGAGTGCTTTACAAACCATTACATCATTTTTCATTTTCACACGTCGTATAAACATTACCATAAAAATAATGTCACCCTACAAAGCGATAATTTACCTGTCTCGTTGGTTTTATTCATGGACCAATTGTTTTCTTGCAAATAAGGTCACGTTTTTAAAGAATTAAAATAGATTATGCTCGAATATGCAAAGTCCACTGGATGGATATAATTTATCATACGAGTGTCATGCAATAGGATCCAAAGTGTTATCATCATGATAATCGGTCATCATCAATGTTGATATCAGTTAAATTCATCAATTTTTATATGTCATGGTGACATTTTCCATTTTTGTTTTGTCAATACCGACGGAAGTCCTTGTTCAGTCTTCCTCATCCTTCTCTTGGACGTGTTCTTGTCTTTAAGATTTGCTTTGCAAAGAAGAGGACACAAATGCCTCCCGTCTTCTCTTGACTTCATTCAAACTCCAGAAACAGGTGTCCGTCACTCGCACCCACAGCAAAGGGCAACTTCAGAGGCTTTGCGAGAGAAAATAAAACCAACCCTCGTTCCCCAAGTATTCCCCATCACCTCCACCATGGAACACAACTTATCTTTCACACAAAGCCAAGCGACGAACGTCGTCCTTACAGCACACAAGAGTGTGATATGCAATCAGCTACTCCCAGCTCAAACCATGCTCAAATCGAAATAAGTATGGAAGCAATCAATCAATAGCCTTTCCAATCAACAGTCTCAGAGTGATTTCATAGAACCAGCTCGTGTATGTAAAGGATTACGGTACATTAAAAAGCATTAGCAAAAAGTCCCAAGAATAGTTGTTTTCAAAATAGTGATTTTTTTTTTAAATGTTTTTTTTCATTATTTTATTTTATTAATTACTCTCTTCGTTAATTGTCATCAGAGTAAACAACCACCCTCACATTCACGGCTCTTTATTTGTGCAGAGCTGAAAACTACCCACCGTGTGGGTTTTTTTTTTTCCAGCTGTGTTCCATCCTTCACCCCCCAACATTGTGGCATCTCAACATTTTTTACCCAAGTGCCCTTTGGCTAAGCTTCCGCTTACAAAAGAACACCCGCAACGGCGCATTAAAAGTTTATCCTTCGCCTGTGCCCTACCGCCGCCGCCGCCGCCGCCGCGGCTCCTAACATAACAGTAGAAGTCGCAACAATAATAATAATAATATCAACAGTGGACATTACGCTTTTCATTCATCATTTGGCGTTTGCTACGAGCGAGCGAAGGACGTCGAACTCTCGAGCGAGGACTGCGAAGCACGGCGGGTGAGCGGCGCAATCGTCGGGTCCACGAGCGATGATGTGGGGAAGAGCTTGTACCAGCCGATCACCATGTTGGAGAGCTCCAGCTCCTCCAGCAGGATCTGAGCGACGCCCATGAAGCTCTTGTGGTCCATGCGGCCGTAGTCGCCCCACACGATCACCTGCACCCAGCGCCATCGCAGCACCGGCGAATTCCGTTCCACGCACACACGCACGCACGCACGCACACGCACGCACGCGTGCGGCAAGGTGAGGAGGAACGGAGATGCGCGGCTTTCACCGCGGTGATGGAAGAAGAAAAGAGGTTTCAAACTGTGCCTGCTAGTAAGTACATGTGTACTGAAGTCGGATTTCATGGTTTGATGTATGACAATTGCTCGCAAGAGCTGTTCTTTCGGGATCACTGTGCCGAGCGAACCTCCTCTCATTCACGAAGTTTTAACCTCCCACGACATGATCGGGCTGTCCTGGCGGCGGGTGAGTGGAGAGAAGAGGGATGGCTCAACACAGCTGCCCTTCTTAAACAACAGCTGCTGAGAGCAATCTTAAACAGACAGGTGTCACGCTCTTCAGAAAGGAAAGACTAACATTTGTGTACACTGGCAAGCGTGAATGCTTTGATATTTGTGCATCATGCTCGAGCTGTTTTTTTCAATGTTTGATCCAACGACACAACAGGCTTTCCTGT